>CM052813.1:8221967-8306967 GCA_028533885.1 Nasua narica
AAAAAAAAAAAAAGAAGAAGAAGAAGGCTTTCTCCTTGGGATTTTTTTTTCCCCATTGGGATTCTTTCCTGTGGGTTTATTCTGATGTGTTTTCCCCATTACCTCGACAGTAGTTAGGTTGAACGTTAAGTTTACACTTCACACCAGACACAAAAAATAAATTCCTGATAGGAAAACAAAAATTAACAACTATATAGATAAAACAAAGATGACTGGAGGAGCAGGAGGGGCGGCTGAAGTTAGATTCTGTCCCAGACACTAGTATTCGTGACTGGAAAACGTATTTCCACTTAATGCTGATAATCTCCGTCATCGGGAGCTCTGCCCTCTTTCATTTTCTTTCCCTCTGGCAAACTTCCAATCGCTCTGGCTTTTGCAACAGTAAGAATAAGTAAATTTGACTCAAACAAACCAAATATTATTTTACAAGAACAAACTGGAAATCAATCTAAGGCTTAGCTTGTTGTTTTTGAAATCGATTCTAATTTTAAGCAACAATTCAGAGAACCCCTGGAGATTTACGTGAGCTCATCAGTAGCAAAATCATTTTTAAGTAATTTTAAACGTCTTCCAGAGCAAGAAAGAAACTCTTCGAACTGCCAAGCCTCTTGGCATATTCCACACGCCCAACGAGTGTTCCTGCTCCCCAAGATGACAGGGAGACTGAAAATAACAACTTGCTCCATTGCAAAACCAAAGGTGGGCTGTTTGGCTCTGGATTTTCTGGGTGCGAGGGACTGTGGCACCCTAGAACCTCATTTGGGGTCCACAGATGAGGTCTTCGGAGATCAACTTAATACTCTCATAAATGTCTTACTCTCATTTTATCGAACATATAGGACAATAGTTATTAACATTTTGTTGAGCAAAAGCAGAGAGTCATAATGAACTCAAAAATGGGGGGGGGGGGTTAAGACCCAGGAAGTCACCCTCATGCTGAGGTAAGTACAGGCAGATGTCGGCAACTGTCCGCTGAAGCGATTCAAACAGCGATTTTGTCTAAAGCTACACTGAAAGCCTTTGGCACTGGCGACGACGTGGAAGGATCAAGCTGGACGCCGAAGTCGGGACTGCCCCCGCCTCTCAGGGCCTGCTGTCTCCCGTCCTTAGGACACAGTGAAGTGACAGAGCTGAGAGGGGTTTAAGTCTCACGGTTTGAACCGCCCGCACCTGACAAGTGCACCTGCTCTGTGAGCACCTAGCCACCTAGACAGCAGAGAAAGACCACTCTAGGAAGGAAGCTTGAGGCCCCAAACACACATCCCGTCAGGAAAGGAAACTGGGACTCGGAGAGCTGAAAGACATCCGTCCTAACAACTCAGGTCATCGTATAAACGAGATCTGAAACGTGATCTTCTTGCAAATAAAGTCCACTATGTCCAATCACGTAAAATTATGATTCTAGAGACAGGTTAATCTGTTCTTTGTTCTGCTTAAAGTTATTTTTGCCTCAGTCTTGAATAGCTATATTTACACACCCTCTAAAATGCAAAACTAAGGCACTAGAAGCTATCTCCTGTGCCCCCCCCCCCAGTGACCCCTGCGAGCACCTGAAACTACGCAGAATCACAGAAAAGTAGGGAACATGTTTCATGGACACTAGTTTTTCGTGTACACAGAGACAACTAGGTACTTCTGCAAATACTGGGTCTTTGAGAAGACAGTGTCAACTTTATTGCTTTTTGAAATGCTGTGTAAAGCACGGAACCTTACAGTTTGCACGTAAGCAATTTCCATCTTTAAGTTTAAATATATTTAGGGGAGAAAAGGTACATGCATAGGAATAGATATAATTTTTTAAATCATCACCATTTACATTAGAAATTTCTTTATACAAACATCTTAGCTTTTTTTCTGGAAAAAAAAAAAATTCAGGAACTGGTAAGAGCCCTCTGAGACGGCAGAAAATCCAGCTCTCCCTGCAAGCAGGCTCTCACTGAGAGACATGAGTGACGGCAGGTGAAGGCCTCTTCAGAATCGACTCAACAGAAAATGACAGCGGCTCATTCACAGACAGTTTTGTTCCAACTTGTTTGGCCACGAAAAGGTCTTTGGCGTATCTGTCTATTGTAAACGTGTACTTCTGGCTCTCCTTGACTGAACACTCCCTGGGTTTCTTAGGGGCCTCTTCAAAGGCCTCTTTGACAAATGGTGTTTTCAACTCAGGACCTGATTCGTCATTAAGAGTTTGCTGGAATAACGAGCGGAATGGATTATGTTTAAGTGGCAGAGGGTGCCTGGTGCTTTCTTTGCTGATCTTGGTTAAGATGTGCCCTTGAGCTGCCAGGGAGTCCGTGTCAACAAGGGGAGAGAAATTCCGTCTGGGTGGGGAGAATGCGGACCTCTCGGGGACGGCCGGGTGACCCTGAAGGTCACTTGTGGAGGTCTGGACCTCTGGAGGGTGTGGCGGCAGCAGCGAGCCTTCCAGTTTGGGGGGCATCAAGTCGTGTTCTGCCACAAGTCCGTCCTGGACCCGCACTCCCTTCAAGTCCCAGCCGGCGCCAGGCTTCAGGGCTTGAACGGAGGTGGTGGTATTCAGCAGGCATTGCTGATAGAGAAGAGTGTCGCTGATGGGGCCACACTTGGGCCAAACTAAAAATCTCGAGGATAAGGGATACTGTCTGTACGTCGCGGCCACACTGACATTGGAAGAGATGAGCTCCATATTCCCGGACCCTGAATACTGCATGGTTAGATCAAGGCAGGTGGGCAGGAAACTGCAGAAGTCTTTGTTTGCCGGCTCCACTGGGGTGGGGCTGTAGGCGCTTTTGTAGGAGGGGTACTCGGGTCCGTGCCCCATGCGGCTGGGCAAGAACAAGGCAGCAGCTTGGGATGCTTCCAGCATCTCCCGCTCTTTATATTCTCTCTCCAGCATAATGTTCTCCAACTCTTTATCAGCAAAGGCCCGCCTTTTCCGCATCCGGTCACTAACCGGGGGAGGCAGGGGGAGGCCCCCTCCCACATAAGTCTCGGCTGGAATGGGGCGGTAGCCTAAAATAAGCAAGCATTGCACAGGGAAAGAGATTAACATCTAGGGAAGACAAATCTGGGAGCTGAGAAGGCAACAGAAACACTGCGAGTCGGCAGAACCAGGAAAATGTACAGTTCCAAAACACTCGTCTTTTATACAGAAAGCAAAAGTATAGGCTCAGTTTAAAACAGGTCTCTTTGGGGAGCAGGAGAACCATATCGTAACTGTTATTGTTGTTTGGTCACTGTGGGTGTGCTTGTTTACTTTCCCAGGCACACTTCACTGGCTGAAACTGTCATACACCTCCCAGACTCCTACACATTAAGAGACAAGTCTGCTCGTCATCTGGCTTCAGTCAATGCTTTCTTACTATCCGTGTCATCTTTTTCCATAATCAAAAAGATCTCTATTCCTAAAGCTGACCGCACGGCTATTTTCTAAAGACGGTTCATTATATACATATTGTTACAGGTGTAGAATAGTCCAAGGAGAACTAGGGAAAAAGAGAAAGTTACAGCAGATTAGTGGGGAGAAAAAGAGAAGAGACTTAAGGAAACAGAGAAACACAGAAAATTAAAAAGAGCTGTTAAACTAATCAGAGTCTGCAGTGATTTAAGCAGGCCCCTTCCAGAGGCTGGAGGCAGCAACAAGCAAACAAAAGTGAAAGGCAGAGAGGAGAGCCGCAACTATATTGAAAATGACTGATCTCAAACATTCTTCCCAAGCTCTGATGGCGTAGGCCAGATACCAGAATAGCTGAACAAGCAGTCATTAGAATAAAAAGTCAGTGCACGTGTTTTAAGGACAAAGTATTAAAACAACCACGACAACAACGAAGATTAGCAAAACATAAATAGAATTCCTGGCAGCACAAAATACTTTGAGTATTTCACTAACCCCAGGACTGGCTGCTCTCAAATTTGTTTGAAGGCTCCATTGTGATGTTTGTGTTTACACAGC
The DNA here is from genome assembly GCA_028533885.1 of Nasua narica. Lineage (NCBI taxonomy): Eukaryota > Metazoa > Chordata > Mammalia > Carnivora > Procyonidae > Nasua > Nasua narica. The sequence continues at coordinate 8,225,899 of CM052813.1, forward strand.
GACAAACCCTTAGTCCTCATTTGCAAATAAAATAAAATTTGAAATTTAATGTTTCCATCTCTATGGTAGGTTTTGCCAGGAAGTTATTTACTTGAATTTACTATTCCATTTAGCCCTCCCACTCTTGGAGTGGCTTTGGCACCATTTCAATTTATCCCTGTGGTCCCTATGGCTATAAATCTGTTTACCCAGTCTGCAACCAAATTCATTTTTAATGCATGAGAAACCATTCCAAGGTCAGAAGTATATAGTACAGGGTAAGACATGAACAAACTTTAAAACCTGTGTAGAACCAACTCAGTTCAGAAGCCACGTAAGAAAAAAAAAAAACAAAACAGAATTCAAATATCTACTTAAAAAAAAAAAAAAACCTGCTTTCAATCTGATTCTTACGAAGGGACAGTGATTAGAACAAATATAAACTTTCCTTTATTTAGATGATGAAAAATAGTCAATATATTATAAGATCGATAAATAAATCCTATGCCCAGAGTTGCTTTTAAAAATCAGCAATATTTAAAGAAAAATTTATGCATCCCCAGGCTTTAGAGAAAGTGAAAACTTGGTAGAGACACAGAATTCACGCTGTTCAAATTCAACTTCCACCTCCACTTTTCCTCGTTTGATTCAGAACCTCTTCCAGGTTCTACCAACTCGACTGTCAGAAATGGTCAACTGAGGAGTAGAATAACCACAATTACGTAGCTAATCCAGGGAGGAACACAGTGTGAAGAAAGAGTGGTATGAGAGGTTGGTGCAGCCCATCTTTATCGGTGTGGGTAGCTGCTCACCTCCTTCCTCACTAGACTTACTCTAGCTACAACGACAACCAAAGAAATTTTTAAAATTTATTTCCTTCCTCACTCCATTCTTAAGTGACAGTGGATCTTTGCACATGCCTCATGCTAGAGCAAATTTCAAACACGCTCCACGTTAACCCCTTCACTATTAAGCAAACAACAACTATGAGGCAGATGGCAGAATTATCGGTGACGAAAACCTCAGGAGGGATGTGAGATCCATTTTCCCACATCCTGATTTCCTCCCTAGAGCAAAACTTCCTAATAAAAAGCACCCTCCCCTCAGACTGCTCCTTCACAGGTTAATAAAAATGCCACATGTGTGAATAATGGGAATCCCTCAGAACTCGGTTTAAAAGGATGAAGGATGATTCTGCATTGCTTTACCTTCTAAAATGCTTTTGGCCAGCAAGCTGGGCGCCCTGACTTGCCTCTGATACACGGCTTTGCGCTCGAAATTATTCTGCTTCCCGGAAAGCCCCTTCTTGTCCTGTAAACACAAAAAACACAATCAACAACGGCCTAAAAGAAATTGTGGGACAGGAGGGAGTAGGAAGTGGCATCAGCAACCCTCCCCAGATAAATGTATTCATTTTCCCAACCCATGTCAAAAAAAGACTCCAAACAAATTTACACCAGCACCCCTTAACTCCAAGGCAATGAGCTGAAAGCTCTGTCTGAAGTCACCAACTTCAGCTGCTGGGGAGCGGGGCAGATCTTCCCTGGGGCCACTTTGGCTAGAAGCACCCCAGATTCATCCCACAGCCAGAAGTTACGGGGCATCCAGGAAGGCAAAACCCACAGTGGAGACAGGAGCCAGGCCCCAGAGGAGAGCTGTGGGGGACTGGTGTGTCCCAGGCACCCAGAGGTAGGGCCAAAGGTGCCCATGGCGTGCCACTGAGCAGTGAGGGCAGGTGCGATGGGGTGCGGGGGGGGGGGGGGGGGCGGAAGGATCAGTATGAGGGTACGGGTCTCACAAAGCCTCCGGAGCCTGGCCAAGAACACTGGGAGACAGGGATACACGAAGGCGAACTAAACCTTGAGAGGCCTTGTGAGACGGGAGACAAGGGGAAACCCCACTTTGCTCTCTCCCTCACCGCCAGGTCGGTGGTATGCGGGGCTCTTTTACGCCCGCGTCCAGCCCAGCAGGCCGCGGGACCCGCGAGGGACCCAAGGGACCGCAGTGAAACGCACCAAAGAGGGGAGCAGGCCCAGCCCAGGGCCAAGGCCACCTGGGGCACCCAGCGCACACTGTGGGGGTGGGGAGGAAGTTGGGAAGCTTTCCATTAGGGTCCCTGTCCTCTGTGTGCTCTGTGTATATAGCGATCTATTCCCCAGTCCCTCCGCATCAAAAAGTAAAAGCAAAAATCTTCCCACGCCCTGAATCTGGGAGAGGAGACCCCGCGCAGCCTCCCTAACTCTGAGCCCTCCGTGCCCAAGAACACAAGGAAACGCGAAACCCGAAGTTCAAGAAGAGCCTCTCCCTTAAAGACAACCCTGGCACGGTGCGAGGGAGCAGGGATCTTTCCACTCGCTCAGAGATCAGAAGCTTCCGGCTTCACGATCTTAGGCTGCGGGCACCTAATGTTCCGAGCCAAAGTGGTTTCATCTGTAAAATGGGCAGCACGTGTGCCTCTCTTAAACGGCCCGTGGCAGCGGCAGCGCTGAGCGCACAACCCGCGGCGTGGTTCTTTTCCCGAGACCAGCACTAAAACACGGCGACGGACGACACAAGAGGGGCACTGCGGCCACTACTGTCCTCCTCCTCCTCCAGCACCAAAATAAAGCGTAACATTTAAAAGATTTAAAATATATATATACACATATATTTCCCACAAAGTTCCGAACTACTTTCAAGGCCTCCCTGCCTGCTTTTAATACAAAATCTCTCCCGCCAAGTTCCAGCGATGCCCACGACCTCCTCTCCACCAGCCCCGACTCCGCGGGCCACCGGGAGGAGACAAGCGTCCTCAGCGCCTTTCCCAGGAAGCGCCAGGCGCCGCGGCCCTGGGCCCGGGGACCGAGAGCGGCCGCGTCCCTCCCCGCGCCCGACGCCCGCGGCGGCCCGGCTCTCCCGGGGAGCCGAGACCCCGGGCCCGGCGGGTACGCACCTCGGTGGCCTGCTGCCTCCGGAGCGCCACCTGGGCGGCCATGACGCGCTGGCGCTCCACCACCAGCAGGCAGTTGGCGCACTGGCAGTCGCGCCAGCGGCAGAAGCGCTTGTGGCCCTTGAGGCAGGACACGACGCCGTGGTTGCGGCAGCGCGCGCACTTCGGCGTGCGGCTGAGCTTGCGCGGCTCCGCGCCGCCGCCGGCGTCCACGCCGCGCTCGGGGGGCCGGGCCGGCGCCGGAGAGGCCTGCGGCGCGGGGCTTGGCCCCGGCGGTGGTCCCCGCTGCTGCTCCGGCCGGCCCGGCAACCCCGGGGACGCGCCCGCGTCCAGGCCGTCGCCCTCGTCCTCCGCGTCGTCGTCGTCCTCGTCGTCGTCGTCGTCGTCCCCGTCGGCCGACGGCGGGCTGGGCCCGGGCGGCGTAGGCGGCGACGGCCCGCGGCCGTCCTCCTCCAGCTCCAGGCTCTCCACGTCGATCTCCCAGTCTCCGGCCGCCGGGCCCGCCGCCGGCCTTTCCGCCATGGCGCACGCACTGCGCTTCGCTCCGGCCTACGCTCAGTCTCCTGCTCTCTGCGGAGACACAGAAAGACCCCAAGACGCACCGACCGCCGTCAGCACGGAGCCCGGCCTTGGGCCCCACGCTGCTGGTCTACCGCCCTTGGCCTTGAGGAGGGAGCCCTGTTCTCTACACGTCCCTCACTTCCACACCATAGCGCCTTCCTTGTATCTTTAGGGCCCCCAGAAGTCCCCAACCCAACAAGGTTTTTATCTATTGATTCTAAGTGCTCTATGAGCACCTGACCTTTAACCACAGACCTCTCTGGCTTTACGCCCGCTCTCGGGACAAGTCCCTAAGTAACGCACTGATCACACACACAAAAGTATTGTGTCCTACTAGACCGGTTTAGTCCCCTTGACAGGCTTCCCCACACCCAACTAGTATGACCATGATGAATAGGAAAACGTCGATGGGAGAGTCATTTTACTTTAGGTCACCGGGGCCCTGCAGTCCCAGCGAAGTACCATCCTACGCCTCTCAAGTGCCTCTCATCCTCTTACACCACCACAAGGACCCCCTTTTTGAGCTTGTAAAGGTCCTTCCATGCCCCCCCCCCCCAGCAAATAATCAACTCAAAACCAAAGTTGTTCTTCGGTCAGAGCCCCATAAAGACACTGGGCATAGAGCGGCAGATGCCCTTCCAGCATCAATAAGGGTTGAACCGCGCGGGTGTACATCGGGCATGGTTTGCACCAACAGGCAAGACATGCAAGTAAAATAGAAAAGGTAAGAAAAGGTGATTTTGCCCTCCCTGACACCCCGAGCAACATCGCAGCACTCACCAAGACTCTGAGGCCCGGGCAAACAGCCGAGGCAAAAGATATCCAGCCTTGGGACTGGCTCTTGGGCTGCTGGCTGTGCTTGCAAACAGAAATCGGGGTCGCCACACCCTACCACGAAATCGGGGGCTGACAGCTGGAGGCCTGGAGCCCAGTGGATGGGGAGCAGGGGAGAAGGGTGGAGAAGATGAATCAAGTCCTCAGCGGCCTCGCTCCGCACATCCCGGACTCTGCAAAGTTCTAATCGGTCCTTGGCAGCCCCGAGCGCTTCACCTCCCCGAAGCTGCTTTCGGCTTCCTCTGACCCAATCTGGGCGGGAAGGTTGGGCCGCCCTGGCCTGGCTCAGATCGCGGGCTCTCGGGGCGGGCGAGCGGGCGCACACAGCTGCGTGCGGCGCAGCGCCCCTTGCTGCAATAGTCAGCCTCTGCTCCCCTTCCTAGTATTATCGGCTCCAGGGCCCCGAGCTCCGCGCCCTCCAATTGGACGGTTGTGAGGCGGTGTGCATGCTGATTGGCCAAGGCACGCCGGACTGGCGCTCTCCGCCTCCTCGCGGCCGTCGCGCCCCTCCCTGCCGCGCTCCTCCCGAAAATCCTCCCGCGCAGCGTTCGGTGCAACCGGGTTGTCTGTCCCAATATTAACCCCGAAGTGTGACGGCGTCTGCTAGGGTGAAGTCGCCATTTATCTCGCGAACTATAGGAAACAAGCAGAAACACACTCGTACGAATTGCATTGTTCACAAAAGAAGGTAATAGTCAAGGCAGCGGTCTGAAAGACTGGTGTTGGTCTCCACGTTATCAGCATCTCCAGTATTTCCGCGCCCCAATAATTAACTCAAAGTTGGGCGCGGAAGTGAGGCCTCTCTAATCCGGTGCTCAGCGGCATCTTACTTTCTCCTGCAATACTAAATCAGGTTACCTTGCACCCCCATAGCGCCAGGTTGGCGGACAAATGAGCTGTAGATATTTTTGTGGCTAGCGCTGCTCATCCTTGAAGTGCAAAGTAGTTCCTCCTTAACTTTCATCAAAGCCGTGAGGCAGGCTTGTCGCCAAGTCACCGACGTCACATTTTTCTCACATTTTTCTCCGCTGTCAATTACTGTTACAGTTGATGGGGTGGAGGGAACAGAAATACATGCCATTAGGAGATTTAGGTGCAATATACTTACTCTGAGCATGTTTTTAAACGAAGTTGCTTTTTTAAAGGATGACTTTTCTAGTGTACATGGATGTAATTATAAAGAAAAAAGAGACTTTCTACCGTCTGCCTCAACAATCCTTTACGCAAATGTTTAATAACAGTTAAATTTCCAACATTGCAAAGAATTAGTCCCTTATTTCAACGTTACATTTTATTTCTTGAAATGAATTTGAAATCACTTAGACCCTATTTCTAGTAACACCTTTAAATAACCAGTGCCTCTCAGGATCGATTTAGGAGAGATTGGGGAAATTGAGTGCCAGTCCACTTAGCACATAGTAGGCCTGCGATAAATATGTGTTTTTAAAGGAAGGAAATTGGTTAACTGATTCGAGCGTCTCTTTTCTCAGAGCGGGTGGAAAGGAGTTAAGCAAGTTCTGAGCGGTGGGAAGGGGGCAGTTGAGGGATTACTGTGAAAGTAACGCGATCGGCCGGCGGGACGCGCAGGTATTCTCAAGCCATTGGCGGAGCTGCAAAGTTCTTTCCTGGTAACTGGACACTGGGGATTCCCTTTGTGCGGGTGCTTCTCCCCGAAGCCTCTCGCGACGTCCAGCGAAGGAAGCAGAAATTCAGTCCTGATTGTTGCAGTAGGCTGCTCAGTTGCTCTGGGCGTTTCAGAGGGTAAATTGGGAGCTGTGGGAGCTCGGACACGGGACAAAGCGTCACGCCGACCTTTCCTGCCTCTCGCTTGGACCCACTAATAACACCATTGAGTTTTATTGCCTATTTCGTAGTTTCTTAAATTCGTCGACGTGCGTTTGTTCACCTACGTTACAGAGTTTGAATTCTCGGCCACAGCAGTAATGTGTTATTTTCCCTGTTTTTTTCCAATGACGACGCTGAGGTTCAAAGAGCCCTCGGTCACGCAGTGATCTCCGGGAGAGCAATAGACTGGTCCGGCCTCTTCTCTGAAGTCTCAATCTTCGTGGAGCCCTTAGCGACCCAACTACAAAGAATCACAACGGGTCAGCGTTTTTTTTTTATTCCCCCGCTCCCCGTCTGATTTTTGTACCTGGCATATGAGCAGCCCTCTTGTAACAGGATACAGTACGTTTGTATCAACTATTCTGCTTCTATTTCTGCGAGCCACATTTCTGCTTTTGCAAACGCGCATTTCAGTGCTTCTCCCCTGCGACGTGGAAGTGAAGGACAAACCTCCGCCAGAGCTGGCCACGTGTGCGCGCAGTTGGCACCCTGGGCTTTTATTTCATTTACTGCTTTGGGGGGGGGGGGGTTAGGATATGAAATCATTAGCCCTTCGGTAGTTATTTGAATATTAAGAAACAAAATCAAGAAGGTAGGTTTACTAATGTGGGGTAACATTGAGGGGAAGGGGGACTGGGAAGGAATGGGAGGGTAAAGGGGCGCTGAGTGGCAACTTCCTAAAGAGAAAATAAAGCAGACAGCTCTTGAACTAGTTGGGAGTTGTAAAAACTTCTACATAAGGAGGAAACAAGAGGGATTTGTGTACAGTAAACCATGCGGGCGAAACTAGGACAGGAGATGGGGGCTGGGGGTGTGGGAGGTATTAGGACCGGAGGACAGTAGCGCCCACTCCTGGGACTCGGAGCAAACCAAGAGAGCAAGGTCCTGAGAACGTGGGTCAGCGGGGCAGGCTTCTCCAGCCACGACCGTGGGGAAGGCGATTCTCTCAAGCTTGCACAGGGGACGTGGGGAAGGCGATTCTCTCAAGCTTGCACAGGGGACGGGAGCCGCAGGTTTCAGGTGGGTGGGCCCAGGGCCATTCCCTTCTGAGCACTCCTCCACCCCTAGCAGAAACCTACGCAACAGCCCTCACTGCTTCCTCCATACTTTCCTGCCCAACTCCGCGTGTCCCCCACCACCCCACCCCCACCTGTCCTACCACTTTCCCTGCACCCCATCTGCAACTGAGAGGCCTGCAGCTGTAATTATGATCCTGTTCCCTGGCCCCAAAAGCCCCCCAGAACATCACAATATCACAATCGCTTAGAAGTGAGATATGTAGGAAGGGAGTGGGGAAAGGGATGTTTTTATCTTGGGATGAGCTTCAGGAAGTCTGAGGAACTCCGATATTAAACAAGAAATTATCTCCATTTTTCTGGGAAAATGAAAAAGGAATCTAAGGTTGCACAAACTGGCTCGTAAATTAAACATGCAGAAGCAGGAGTCGGAGAGCCTGGGCTCTAGCCTGATTGTTCCACTGAGCCCACGATCTTGGTCAATTCTATTTCTGCGCCTCAGTAGTCTCATCTGCAAGATGGGAAGAGGCCTTCCTCGGCATAGTCTTCACCTAGCAGGAACAGTTCAATAAAGGTTCTTCGTTGGCCGCCACAGGTCTCGAAAGCTCGACCAAGAGGCGAAAGGCCAAGGAGCAGGGAAATCAGCTTTCTCCAGGTTCCCCTCTAAAAAGGAGTCAGGCCGTAAGTCGAAGGCCTTTTAGGTGAGGAAACAGAAGTCCCTTGCCTGGTAAACCGACACCAAATTACCAAGTGCAGGTCCGAGTCCCTCTTGTAAATAACAAAGCTGCGGAACCGCCTTGACTCCGAGGGTCTGCCTTGGGGGAGGCCCGCGAAATCTCCTTCTCTCTTAGCTGCTCAGCGCCTCTCTCTCTCTCTCTGCTTCCTTCTCCTTTTCCCCCTAAATCTTTCTCACCCTAACCGCTGCCCGCCATTCCCGCACAGCTCAGACCTACCGGGTGCGAAGAGACCCCCTTTCGCAAGTCCAGCAAGGGAACCCAAACAAGAAAGCGGAAGGGGGGAAGGGTCTTTTTCTTCCTTTTCTTGATAACGTTGTTTCCCCCCCACCACTTCAAATACACCTCCAAAAAGAAAAACAGAGGGAAGCGTGTTTCGGATCAGCTCCGGCTAACGCGTGCATCCGATACGGCGCACCCCGCTGGCCCGCCCCCGCGCCCCGCCCGCCGCTCGCAGTGCCTCTGGCCCGCGTGGTCACGCCGGCTTGGGTGCGACTCGAGGGCGCTTGGCTTCCCCCGGCCACGCTGGCCGCCTCTCGCCTGGTTCCTAGAGCCCCGGCCGCCGGAGAGTAGCGGGCCGTGGGCCGGTATCCGGGCGTTGGCGGGGCGTGGGCGATCCGGCTTGGAGGCCGAGCGCCCAGCTTTCGGAGCTGGCAAACCCGACTTCAGATGCGGGCTCTGCCGCTCCTCGGCTGGGCGGTAGCGAGAACATCCTTCACCTCCTTCTGCGCCTCACTCTCCCCAACTGAGAAGTGGGGTTAACCTTATAGGGCAGGACACTGTAGATCCCCTGGCCCGGTGACCCGGCCATGCTGACCCTGGAGTACCTGGAAGTTGTTACTTGTATTAGTTTACGGTTGTCATTTGAACTAGCCTGCAGAAAGCACGAGGCCCGGGGAAATTCCAAGCCTGATCTCCGCCCCACCCCGCCCCGCCCCGCCCTGCCCCACTTTCCAGGCCGGGAGACCTAGCTGGGCCCGGGAGGACCCCTGCCCTGCATCACCAGCCTGAGTCGCTACCAGCTAGATCAACCTGCCGGCGAGCGCCTGGGGTGGTGAATGACACTTGAAAACTTCTGGGTCTCGAAGAAGTGCTTTGCTGTGGCCGGTTATGGCTCTGGTTTCTCTGGAGATGAACTCGAAATCCACCTCCTCTCGCGGGAAGCTACTTTTAACATTGTATCGTCTCACAACTTTGACGGGCTGTAGACTCGGCGAAATAAATAATCCCAGATGGGATTGCAGATATGATTTCCCAATTTGCTTTGCGTAATCAAATATACGACCTGTCACAAGCAAGGGGGCGGGTGGGGGGCAGCTTTCGGGAGATAACTGTTCTCCCTTTCCTTGCTCTGCCTGTCCAAAAAAAGCTGAACAAAAGGACAATGCGATCTGGGTTCTCCTCCCTCCTCCATATGAAGCAGGGTTTAAATCACAGACATTTGAAACCAAGAGGGACAGACTAGTCCAGGCACCCCCATCCCCTTTCTACAAATGCAAAGGAAAACTGAGGCTAAGTGAAGCTCATGGGATTTGCTAGGGAGGAACAGGGCTACCGTGGCCCCGCAGGAGCCCAAGGCCCACAGTAACTTCTCAGGCTTGAGGATGCCTTCGTACAATTAAAAAAAAAAAAAGAAGTGGTGCCCTTTGCAGTGGGATGTGGAGTCCTATGCTGGAATTGTGAAGCAATCGTGCCTCCCTTGCATATCTGAAGGATCTGCCAGCCTGCCCACCCTGCCCCCTCTCCCAGTATTCATCCTCCTTGCTGGGAAACGTGGCTCAATTCACTGGAGGGTCATGTAGCAGCTAGGAGATGAGGCAACCACAGAACTCCTTCACTCCTCAGTACCCGTTCCAAGGGGTCATCAGGGGAGGTAGAGACTCCAGAACGGTAGTGGAGCCTCGGTTCTACCCGAGGGGCAGTGCCATACTATATGGAAGGTCACCATGAGAGGCTGTGACTTGTCTCCCGCTCTGGACCTCCCACTACCCCTAGGGGGGCTCATGACTAACTGAAACAGCAAACCCTCAACCCTTAGAACTTACACCCCCCACTCCCACCCCATTTTGGGGTTTAACATGTGGCGGGGACAGACTTTATCCATGCTCAGATCACTCTCAATATTTTCCCGACAGTCCAACTATACCAAGTAGAGAGAAATCAAGAGAGAGAGGAGGAAGCAAAGCAGGGAGGGGTCAGGCACTATGGTGAAAATTTAATTTCATCCATGTGTAGCAGGCATTGGGCAAATTTTTTACCTTGCTGGGCCTCAGATTCCTCGACTAAAAAGTGAAGGAGTAAGATTCAGTGGTTTCCAGTTTCTCTCTCAAACCTTAAAGGCTCTGACCAACTTTAACTTCTGTGGATGGACTCATGGCTCATGGTAGTAAGATGAAGGGCATGAAAAAAGTCCAAGGAGGACAAGAGGAAGAGGAGGAGGAAAACAATTAGAAACAGACTTTGCTGTTGGTTCTGACATCTTGGTGGTATTTAGGCTCCACCATACTTCTAAGATTGATCCTGGTTAGTTGAAATACAAGTCAAAAATGTGAAAGCAGAACAACAACAACAACAAACTGTCAACCAGTCAAAGAGGGGAACATGGAGTAGTTTCACAAGAGTTAATTCCCGAGAGCCCAGATCCAATGAAGATTCATTCTGGTGACAAAGAGGGTTCTCACAATTCACAAAGGTTCCAAAGTAGGATTTTAAGCAAAAACTGACCAGGCCATTTAAACAGGCCTTCCTAGCCCTGTTCTGTGTGATAGGCTCACTCTGGGGTCTGAGTGTGGGCTTTGGGGAAAGCCAAACTATTTTCATTGCTGTTAGCCCCAGGAAGTCTCTCTGAGAAGTGTCTCTCCTGGCAGGAGGGATCCTCCTAATTTCTACCAGAAACATCCCTATGCTCAAACTCTGCCCCAACCCTGGAGAAGACCGGAGAAGACCGTGACAGATTAATGTGCACAACTCAGATGTACTATAGGGTCTGTTATAGATTGAGGGTGGGGAGGGAGTGGAGAGGATGAAAGGATCACGTTCTACTGGGCTCTGTCTTGGCTTCCCTGTGGCTAGCACGTGACTGTCCCTATATCTCAGTGACTGAAGCGTGAGGCCCAAGCCTCAAAGCCAGTGGTGAGAACATCGACACCTCTACGAAGTACTTGACTTGGCCTGATATAGTTCTGGGATCTGTTCTGTCTGTGAAATAAGTAGTGGGGGGGGGGGGGGAGTAGTAAGGCTCTTTAAGGATTTTCCTCTTCTATCCTTGGTTTTGCCAACTAAAGTCACCCTTGACCTTGGGCCACTCTCCTTACCCTCGAGGCTTCCATCTGTTATTCTGAGAAATATAAAAGACATGAAGTTGAAACAAATCACCCCTAAAGTTATGTCCCAAATATTTTTTATACTTCTAGGTGGGGTGAGAAAACGGGAAAGGCCTGTGTTGGGGGAGGGAGAGGGGTGACAGGGAGAGAGGAAAGCCCTTATAACAAAGTGCTACATAAACTTTAAGAGCCCCGCGGGAAATATTCTCTTTGAAAACACTGACCCCACGGAGGGGGGGGGGCTCTAAAGGAGGGAGATGAGCAGTTCACTGGCTTCATACTGATTTAATGCCACCGGAGCACAGGTGCACGACACTCCCGGCCACCAGGCCCCCCTCCCCTTGGCCCTCTACCCCTGCCCCTTCCTTCGCAGAAAAATTTATTGGTGAGGTGAGGCCAGGCTAACAAAAGTGCATCCCTGGGCCCTTCGGGCTCCACAGGAATGCTTTGATCCTCTCCCTGTGTCTAGTGGTCCCCAGGCGATGGCAGTGCCAAACACCAGGGACCGACCCCACGGGGTCCAGCTTGGGGGAACCAGTGGTGGGTTCGTCCTCCCCGAGACAAGAGGCCGCGAGGGGGCGCTGTGGAGTAGACCTGAGACCCGGGGGACCCAGGGACAGGATTCTGGCCTTGGAACCGCGCAAGCCCCCCTCTCACCCTGGACCCGTCCGCTCTTCCAGGAGGGTCTGTGGTCCTAGGGAACAGTGATCGGGTTGTAAGTTTGGCCAAACTTTCAAAGGAAAGGAAAACGGTGGGGGTCACTTGCTTCCCTGGGGGTTCTGATTCCTCTCCTGCCAGCCTTTAAGTGTCTACTGGGAAGACAGATTCTTGGGGGGATTTTGCCAGGAAGCAAAGGAGAAGAAAGAATCGCACTTACTGAGGGTCCAGGTCAGGTTCTGCGCTGGGCGGACCCTTCCAACATGGCATTACTGACTTGTCACAGCTCTTCATTTTACACTTAACGGGAGCCAGTCCGGAGGGGCAGTCCTGTCCAGAGCACAAGGTTAGGACCTCAGAAGCCAGGTCTGAATTTGAAGCCCCCATATTCTAGCACGCTCCCCACCAGGAGTTAGCCAGAGGGGCCCTAAGGAAAAGGGACCTGGGTCCCAGCTGCTTCTGCAGGAAGTCAGCCCCCCAGGGCCCACGCCCTCAGGTTTTTCTGCCAGGAGAAGCCAACTTGATCTCCACGGACAAGAACTTGGCAAGCTCTCTTCTCAGAAGTGCCCCAGCCTGTACCATGCCCTTGTCCTCAGTCCTTCTCCCCTCCACACTACCCTGCTTCCCCCTTGCAGATCTCTCCCTGCAGACACCCCCGGAGGAGCAAAGAGCATGTTCAGGAGCAACAGATTTTCAGAATTTTGCTTCGTAGCCACTGAGGAAGACTGAAGTTTGGTGGGAGGAAATGATCGAAGGCATCCACATAATGCAAACATGACAAGAAGCTGCATAACCAGCCTGGGCTCCAAAAGCATAGAAGACCCCAAATCAATTCTGGAACTGCTGAGGAGTTTTGGACAAGTCATTTAACGCTCATTTGTAAAATGGGGACAATACATATTTTTCTTTGCCTATATCAGTGGTTTCTTAAGTTCAAAAAAAATTGGAATTCTTTGAAAATCATAAGGCATTTTCAGCATTAATGAGGTTCCCGTTGTCTGATTTTGCTCACTTTCCAATCAGGCACATCACACAAGGTAGCAAGTTGATAAGACTATGATGGGACAGAGAGGGAGATAACAAGTACTGCTTCATTCGTGACTGCTGAAGCAATGCCCTTCTCTCAGATTAAGCTGCCATTATGTTCTTTCATCCACCAAATTTAAAAACCCAGTGCCTTACCTCTCTTGTGGCCAACAGGGAACCAAGCTATGGAATGTTCGCACAGATTTCTTTATCCCTGAGGAATCACTGACAAGGGACTATTACTTCCATTTTGAAAAGCAGGAGGGATGCAGCAAGGTAATAAACCCTTGCTAAATAAACAGGTTGACTCAAATACTTTTCATTTCTCTTCCAAAGAAACACTGTGCTGTTGTGTGGGAAAGGACCGGTTCACCTTCCACTCTCGATCAGCCAAGGCTGGTTTCCAGCCGCAACTATACGCCGAGCTGTTTTCTTTCCCTTTCTCTTACTTACACCTATAGTCATGAAAACTTTAAACAATATTCAAAAGCAGGCCGAACAGTAAAATGTCCATTAGCATAATCCAATTGTATAATATCCACACTATCCATATATCCATTTGGATATATAATATCTATATATCCATTAGCCAGATTTAGCAGTTGTCATGGGCCATTCTTTCTGCCCCTCCCTGTTCAGAGGATGCTTGAGAAAGTCTACTGCATTTTTGTCCATTAAAGCTACAGCCCCATTGGCTGAATTGGTATACCAAGTGGATGGAATTTCTTGGGCCTCAGATCTGATACTTTCTAGAATTCACAGCCTTGTGACAACTCATTCTAGCAAAATATTATTTGGGCACCTGGCGTGAAGCCAGTGGACTGGGGATGGAGACACAAGTGGCAGGAGTGAACCGTGCCGCTAGATTCCAGAGTCTAGAAGTTGAATTCCACACAGCCTGATTTTCTAACCAACTTGGAGGAGCTCTTCTCAAACATACAGTAATTAATGATGCCCTCAAACGTTCAGGATTGTAAAAAAAAAAAAAAAAAAAGTTCAGGATTGTTACCCTGTAAGGGCCTGGAAGCAGTTATTTCACAGAGAGCTGACCTCCGCCTTGGTTTTCGAACCGTGCACCTGCTGGGCTCCTCCCCACTTGGGGAATTTTACTCTGCCCATTAATGAAAACAGGTCTTGAGCCCAAGACTTCCTTGCCTGCCCTGCCTTTACATAAACACACAACCTCCCAGGGAGGATCTCAAAGAACAGGGGTTTGTTGTTGTTTTCTTCTCTCCGATGTTTTGCTTCCCACTTGCACCGGGCATGCAGCCATCTGTCTGCTTAACTTTCATCTACTGAAGAGTTACAAAGTCAGTAGACCCCTGCTTATCTTTTCCAAAAGAACCAGATCTGGCCTCAGTCCACAGTGCAATATATGAAAGCACATAATCAAGTTCCAGCTCGGCACTCCGTATAGTATTCCCAGATGCTCCACGTCATTTGGCAAATCTATAATGTAATAAATATTGATGGCTCCCTTACATGTGGTGTTAAGATTTGCTCGGCCAAATATTTCTTTTCTGCACTCTTGAAAAATATGTCACTAGAGTTGTCGTCCTGAAAGTTGTTTGTACTCTCGCAGCTTTATGTAAATGTCAACCAGATGCCGAGTTTCATTGTCATAGTTTCCTTTTGCTTCTATTTGTCTCTGTGGATTACTGGTGTTTGAAACATCTTTTAAGCCTTCCTAACATGCCGGTTCCTGACTGAAGATAAAACTTTTTTTTTATATCAATGAACTTCCTTGCTTAATATATTTTCATTGTCCTTTCTGACCACAGGACCACGATTCCTGAATTTCAAACATTTCTCAAGTCAAGACACAAGTAATCGCCTAATTGAGTGTAGCTTGAAGTGACTGGAATGGTGACTTTCACACCACAGAAGGGACCTGTCAATTACAACCTTTTCCCCGCCCACATTCAGTTACACACATGCCTTCATTCAAAGCCGTTTTCACTCCTTCCCAAAAACATTATCCTTCTGGGGAGAAATTTTTCATGCATAAACTCAGCTCAACTAGTGACTTTTGTTTTTTTAAAGACAAGCCTGAGAACACGATTCTTAGCTATTTGAGGGAAGTAACGTATACACTGGTTTTTAAACCTAAGTTTGTGGATGTTGATAATTAAAAATTGAAAGAGGAGAAGAATCCGTACAAGTTAGCCTGCCCTGAGAAAGGCTCTGGAGCTTAACAAATAACTTCGTAAGAGCAAAAAGTGGTTCCAAAATTGTTTTAGCAAAAAGAAGTTCCATTTTTCTCATATTCCATCGTTGTAAATAAGCATTCATTGTTACGGGGGCATACATATTTGGTATGTTCGGATCAATAACTGTAATTTTGTTATCACTGCTACAAGAAAGGTTTTTATTGGTTTTCTTTTTTAAAAAATAACTCTTCTGTTAAAAAAAAGAGCAAAGGGAAATAAAAGAAACTCTGATCATCCTGTATAATACACAGAAAATAAGTATCAGGAAATTTTAGAGTACTCACTTTAAAATCCACATCGCGTATAAATGATATTTTCTGGAAAGATATGAATTCTTTTTTTTTAAGATATAAATTCTTAAGTGTGGTATTTTATCTAGAAATTTTGAGAAATCTATATCATAATGGCATCAACCCCCTATCTGTGTTTTCTCTATGTTTGTAAAGCATTAAAGTTTTATTAACCAAATTTTTGGTACTTGATATCAATTAGAAAGAGCATTTACAAGCTTTCTAAAAGTACAATTTGCTTTTGCTTCCATTGTAAAATTAGTCTCTACAAGCCATAAAGCCAATTAACCTATGAGCTGTATCTGTGCCGCCCGGGGAGGTGAGTCTCCCCTGGGGAGGTGAGGAGACTCACCGCAGGGGTGAAACCATTTCATTTCTGTTTCTCATTGTTTGCAACATGGTACATGAAAACAGACAGAAGAGGCTGCTTTGCAATTATGCAATAATCACAGTATTCTCACAAAGGAAGTCGGGAATGCAATTTATCATGTGCCCCGGAGTTACTCCGGAGTGACAGGCAAGAGATTTTTCATGTGATGCCGCTCGCTTTGTGCTACTGTGTTACATGATAGCCATGCTCAGGGACCCTGCTCCCAGGCCTACCTTGGTTTTGAGTCTCATCCAACCAAGAAGTAATTCATCTCAATCCAAGTCAGCCCTACTAAGCTTCAGTGGAGTCATGGTGAAATTTGGGGCAGCTGCTTACAGAAAAACCAGAATGGAGGGAAAAGCCACCCATTGCCCTCTACCATTCGTTGCCTCCGTGCAATCAGATCTTAAGGGGCTTTAAAAGGCATTTCTGTGAATCCATCTTTTTTTCCTTCTACTTAGATTCCTATCACCCAATCTACTTAACCCTGAAGAACACTGAAAGAGCTTCCTTCCTTTGTATGCAAGAACTTCTTTTGTATTCATCCATCAACGAAATTAAAAGAATGTTCGGGCCACATGGGGCAGCTCTCCAAGATTCCCAGTCAGAGCTAGATCACTCTAATGTGTTTAAGAGATAAAATTATATCCATCACTTCCTGAAGGAACAGCCAGAGGACAGTTGAGGCCACGAGCTAAGTAATTCAGAGACTCAGACGTCTCCACCTCTCTGCTCGGGGAGTCGGGGAGCAGGTCACCTCTCCAAACAGACATGAAGGGACAATTCTTGCAGGCATAAGCAAAGCCCATGAACCTGATAGGGTCTCAGAGACCAGCACAACATTTATTTACCACCACTGTTGTTCCTCGCCAGTGGAGCAGCGTCTAAGCTAAACCCACTTGTGAGCGCTGCATCAGACAGCGGAGACCGTTCATAGGAGGGGGTCCCTCTCCATCTCTGGGCACTGGCGACTAGGGACAAGCAGGCCAGGCAATGCGAACTCATCTTGCTAAACATGGAGCCTGGGGTAACTAATGTTTGTAAGACATCGTAAAACATTAAAATTAATGCTCACAATGCTTGTTTTTTTTTTCTTTTTTAATGTTTATCAAAGCCCGGGACTCAAGTTGCTGTCCTTCTGAAAACCAATTTTAAAACGGTGGTTGAGAAAGGTTTTAAAAGATTAGGTTTCACCTTTCTTATCTAGTTAAAGGGGCCACGAGCCATGAAAGGACCAAAAAGCTGAATGTTAATATAAGGAAGGTGAAAAGTGACAGTAGACACTAGATAATGGCCAAGCTTTCTAACCAGCCTCTGTGGGCTCAAGGGTTTATTTTCAAGCCAGCCTTCTTCCCCATGTGTGGCTGTCTCCCACGCCCTCGGCCTGGCCTCTCTCCAAAGCCCCCTCTGCTGGCAAGCCCCTCCCAACTCAGCCCTCCTGCACAGGTCAGCAGGTGAGTCGTCTGATGACACTGCCATGGCCTGCTCTCCGAAGCCATCGCTCCCCCCTCCGTGCCCCAGGATGATGCCACCCCTGACTCTTGTCCAGTGTGCAAAGCCATCCACAACCTCAATCCCCACTTCTGCCCAGAAGGATCCACCCACACTGGGCTAGCCAATGCCCTCTCACACACCTGCAGGTGTTTCCTGATGCCTTCGCTCCATCCTCCCACTGGCGCCAGCTCCCCAGTTCTCGGCCAAACCACCCTATCTGACGGATGTGCTCAGATCCCTGTATTACGAAAAACCTTCCCGCCCCACCCTATCCAAGAAATCCTTTTTTCCTTTGACCTCTGATTCACCTCAAGGTCTATGTCCTTTATAATCTACCATCATGCATTTTTAGTTATGCTTATATTGTTTTATTTAGTTTTTATTTTAGTTTTAGTTTTATTTAGTTTTATTTAGTTTCGATTTTTCCAAATCTGGGCCGTAAGCTTCTTAGGAGTAGGGTCCGTATCTTAAAACTCTTCAGTTTCCCAATAGCACCTAGAACAATACCTTAAAAAAATGCGTGATCAGTGGACATTTGTTGATTAAATCACCGATTAAGCTGTTAATTTGTGAGAGGCAAATAAAAGTCTCTCATTCCTTAATTTAACAGATATTTATTGAGTACTTACCACGTGTTGAGCCCAGTTCTAAACTCTGGGGACACTGCAGTGAACAAAACAGTTTCCCATGTCATAAGAGAAAGACGGACAATAACAAATAAGCCAGAGGGGCGCCTGAGTGGCTAAGTCAGTTAAGCGTCTGACTTCAGTTGAGGTCATGATCTCAGGATCCTGGGATGGAGCCCCACGTCCTCCCGCTCCCTGCTCAGCGGGGAGTCTGCTTCTTCCTCTGCCCCTCTCCCCTGCTCGCTCCCTGCTCATGTTTCTCTCTTTCTCTTTTTCTCTCAAATAAATAGAATCTTAAAAAATAAAAATAATAAAAAAAAATAACAATCCAGAAAGTGCATAATATCAGATGGTGATAAATTACATAGGAAAGAAAAAACCCTGAGTGAAAAAGATAGGAATGGCTGCAGGGGTGCTGTCTTATATACAGAGCCTCACAGACAAGGGGCGTTTGAGCAGAGACCTAAAGGAAGAGTTGAAGATATAGGTGGAGTAACATTCGAGCTGGAGAAAATGACAAGTGCAAAGGTCCTGAGGTAGGAATGTGTTTGGCATGTTTAAGGAACAAGAAGTGGCAAATGCAGCTGTATCAGAGTGAGTAAGGGAGACAGTGGTGGTGCACAAGTGTTCGAGAGGTGGGGAGGGTCAGATCATACAGGGTCTAGAAGACCTGGGCCCTCACTCTGAGACAGATGGGGAACCTAATTAACAGAAATGTAAACCATGAACTCAGTCTGTAGCATTCAGCATGAATGCCAGTGTCTAAGATCAGACCAGCACTCCAGCTATGTGTCTAAAACAGAAACGCCACATTTATGGAGTACCCGCCTGGACCACATGCATCAACAGATTACCTAATTCACTTCTCAGAACAGTGCTGTGAGTCAAGCCCTACGTCTATTTTTTTTGAGACTTACAGAGTTTAAGAAACTTGCCCAAGGTCATACATATGATAAATTAGTGGGGGGGGGGGCGGGGGGGAGAGGCTGGGGGGCAGGGGGGAGAGGCTGGCATTCCAACCCGGGTAGATCTGACTCCAGAGCCCAATCCCTTCACCGGTGCCTGTGGAAATGGCAGAAATCTCCAAACCCACTACATTTGCACACATGCTGTTGAGTACGGATGACTTGTTTATAAGACAGTCAACGCCAGCTGCATGAGCGGCCCCGTTTACTATGCCTGACATTTGAGAATCTGGATGCAGACTGTTGGCAAGGAGCACTACACAGGTAAGTGATAAGTTATCTGCCATCAATGTGTTTCCAGAAGTTCTTTTGTGGAATAAAGTTGCATGAAGGGCCTGAGATTGAGAGTTCTGTATTAAGAACCCCTCCACAGCCTGTCGGCAGCCTTTCCGGTAGTCTCGACAATACCCTCAGAAGCAAATACCGACCACACCTACCCCCAGGGCAGAGGTTCTCAACTTCCACAACAGATGGCAATCACCCTCGAAATTCTGGCTTTTCCTTCCCCCTCCAAAAGGAGTGTCTACTCCTGCAGGTGCTGAATCAACAGATCTGAAGGGAACACCAGCTGCTCTGATGCCCACTGAAGATTAAGTCACTGACTGATCCATGTCGATGCAAAAGTTGGGTATTCATCCTTTCTGATGGCTGAGTAATATTCCATTGTGTATATGGACCACATCTTCTTTATCCTTGGGACTGGAGGAGATTATGCCAAGTGAAATAAGTCAAGCAGAGAAAGTCAATTATCATACGGTTTCACTTATATGTGGAACATAAGGAATAGCATGGAGGACATTAGGAGAAGGAAGAGAAAAAGGAAGGGGGGGGATCAGAGGGGGAGACAAACCATGAGAGACTGTGGACTCCGGGAAACAAACTGAGGGTTCAGAGGGGAGGAGAGTGGGAGGTTGGGTGAGTCCGGTGACGGGTATCCAGCAGGGCACGTATTGCATGGAGCACTGGGTGTTCTACACAATAAATCTTGGAACACTGCATCAAACACTAAAGTTGTACTGCTTAGTGACTAACATAACAACAACAAAAAATAAGTTTCCACCAAAAAAAAAAAAAAAAAAAGTCACTGACCTAGAGGCACATGTGGCCTATCGGAGCCATGACATCCAGGTTCCAGGGAATTTGTCCAGCTCTGACTTCGTAACTGAAAGGCTTACGTGGCAAACATCGATCTGACAAATTCTTCTTTTTTTTTTTTCATTTTAGAATCATAAAACATTGTGTTAGTCGAATGAACTTCTAGTCATAGTGTTTGGACCCAAATATGTAAAAGGAAGAGCTACTGACAGGTAATCTAGTAAGCAAAAGGTGAGTAGGCGGTGTTGTCACTGGAAAGAGAGGTATCCGCTGGCCACCTGGATCCTGGAACCATCAGGAAGCAGTGGTGAAACCAGATGATCATTGTCTTTCTCCAACTGACTTACTTCACTTAGCAGAATACCCGCCAGTTCCAGCCATGTCGATGGAAATGGTAAGTACTCATCCTTTCTGATGGCCGAGTCGTATTCCGTTGTGTATATACCACATCTTCTTTATCCGCTCATCGGTCGACGGACATATGACTCTTTCGACAGTCTGGCTATTGTGGACATTGCTGTCATGAACGCTGGGGTACGGGTGCCCCTTCCTTTCACTGTCTCTGTACCCTTGGGGTAAATACCTAGTAGTGCTCTTATCTCTGGGAAACAAACTGAGGGTCGCTGGGGGGGAGGGGAATGGGATAACCGGTGACGGGCGTGAAGGAAGGCACGTGATAGGAGCACCGGGCGTGACACACAATTGATGAATTATTGAACACAACATCTGAAACTAACTTTTACTGAATGTTGGCTAATTGATTTTAATTAAAAAAAAAAAACAAAAAAAAAACGAAGCAGCGGCGGTCAGGGCAGGAGGGCAGCTGGGTTTCCGTCCCCACGCCAGTTCCCACTGCCAGCCCGTGGCTGCCAGGACTCGGAGGGTGGGCAGGACAGGGTGATGGGTTAGCAACACCTGTCATGGACGCGCACATGCAACCGCAAGTCTACACGAGAGCCACGCGGGAGACGACTGCAGCAGGGAAAGGCATCTGACCAGACCCCAAAAGAGAAACGAGCTTGCAAGAAACATCAGCACTGATATTTGGCGGGTAAAAATCCATCTATTCTCCACTTAATCATAGGGGTATGCTGACTGAGATCGCAAGAGAAAACCCAGTCTTTAATAGTATTTATTCACTTAGCTAATAATGTTCATGCTTAAGAGGAAGGGTAAATTGAATTATCAGGTGGTTTGTAAAACATACCATGGTTAATGAAGCCATATTTTATTGTAGTCCTGTGGCTGGATCAAAGCTATCAACAATGAACAACTATCAAATTGCCAATGTGCTGATGCTGCTATTCTTAATTTAATGGCTTATTTATTTAACTGCTGGCTACTGTCTCTCTTACGAGCTTTTAGCTTCTTCCTCCAATGTTTTCTGAGCCTGACAGTGTGACACCGTTTGTTTTAGACTTTTTTTTCCAAAGTTTATTATTGGTTTAATATCTTTTTTTTTTAATTTTATTTCTTTATTTTGACAGAGAGAGAGAGAGAGATCACAAGTAGGCAGAGAGACAGGCAGAGAGAGAGGGGGAAGCAGGCTCCCTGCCGAGCAGAGAGCCTGATGCGGGGCTCAGTCCCAGGACCCTGAGATCATGACCCGAGCTGAAGGCAGAGGCCTTAACCCACTGAGCCACCAAGGCGCCCCTGGTTTAATATCTTCTTGATGGGCCAACTTGTTGGACAGTCAAATAAATCCCTCAGTTGAGGTTATGTGAAAAACATGTTACTGTTTACCAACAACCTGATCTTTAAAAACATTTAGGCAGGGAGGACACAAACGAGTCATTTTCAGGTCACCTTTCTCTGTCTACACAATACAAATCTCCAAACTATTTTGATTGTTTTTCCTCTTTGTTCGAAACAATTTATCATATGTAATATGTAATACATTATAATATTCTAGACTACGCAGTTACTATTTTCTTTCATGTAACTATTAAGCATATATGGATTTTTTAAAAAACATTGAACATCTTACATTCTGCGTAACTATCATTTTTCCTACATTATGTGTTAGACACACTTCCACGTGAAAAGATTTGTTGATGGTGGAGAGATAATCAAGCACAGCGCCCATGAGATGTGTGCTCAGGCAAACATCTAACTGTGCTATGGAGTGACGGAGACATTAAATTAAGAACTGGGAGACACCTTAGGAATCATTTACTCCAATTGTTTCCAAACATATTTTAGCTTAAGACCCCTTTCTACCCAGAAGAGCACCCCAGAAGGCCCGAGGGTGAAACGCTCAAGTCCACAGCCGCCCTGACTGAAACAGCAGTGGGGACCCTGGGTTTCTCGACTTCTCCAGCCCAGCCCAGCCTGGTGGTCCCTAAATCATGGAGACTGAGGAAAGGGGGGCTTAGTCGGATGCTATCTTATGCAGGATTTGTTTGCTGACGATTTCAACAGCAGAGAGCAAACGCTTTATCGGGTTTCCCCTGGATCGCCCCTTTAGGGGAGAGGTCTCGAAAGCAGGAATTTGCCACGTTTTATATACCAACCGCTGCTACAATATGAGGCTCCACCTCGAATGGGCTTTCAACATACCCTTCCTTTTCTTTTTTTGAAGTAATTTATAAGTTTATATCCATAATCTTCTTAATTAATGAGAATATTATCGGGGAATAAAAATCACACAATTTGACAGACAAGTCATGGGTCCTATTGTCCTATTAACCTCAGGATCTCTTCATCTATTTTTTTTAATTTTTTATCCATTTATTTGAGAGAGAGAGAGAGAGAGTGCCAGTGGGGGGAGGGCATAGGGAGAGGGAGAAGCAGGCTCTGCGCTGAGCAAGGAGCCCGACGCAGAACTCGATCCCAGCACCCTGGAATCATGACCCGAGCCAGAGGCACACGCTTAACCGACTGAGCCACTGCGGCACCCCCTGTTTCTCTATCTTATCTCAATTGTAAGACGTTCAGATAGGTTTAAGCAAGGGCTGTAAAGTATAAGGGGTAATTTTTTAAACTTTTTAATTGACAGAGAATTTATATCCAGTGAAAGATACAGCTAGTAGGTGTACGACTCAATGATAAACGTGTATACCCATGTAACCAACACCCCAACTGAGATGTAGGTGCGGTTCTGTCGGACTGCCTTCGGGGTGCCAGAGAAATGCTTGCTGCCGCGCGCAGGTAAGTCCTTCCCAGACAGAAAGTCTTCCTGAGAGGCTCAGGAGCTGAGGATGAGGCAAGGGCCGGAAATCCCACCCGGAACAGTCGCCCAGGCTGCTGGAGAAGTAGTCCCAGTCAGGTACAGCTGGAGAGCCCCACACCACCACGCCGGGAGCTCAGGCACCGTCTCTGAGTCCCGAGCACCAAGCGGCCAGTGGGCATCACGGTTACAGTGATGCACAACGGCATTTTTTCACTCGATGGGGCAGGTCTGGCCAGGGAGAAGAGGCTGGAGCTCCGTTTCCCAATGTGGGCTCTCGCTGGGTCAAAAGCGAGATTGTTAGAGAGGGTAACCCGAGCCGGGTAATGTGTGTAGGATCTGTGGCTTTATTGTGTCCCTGCTATGTTAATTAGTACTAGAAGCATGATGGATTGGCAACACGTGTGCGCTCGGGGTCTGAAACCAGCGCTGAGAGTTTAGCACTCCATTAGTTACACATCACGGAAACCCAGGGGATGTTTACTCAAAAAAGAGGATCACTTACAAGAGGGAAACATGCTAATTCATTCCTGATACCGTCTGGGGAGAGGGACACCCCACCAGCCTGGGAGTGGTGTAACCTGTCATCCTAGACAGAGATGGAATGAGAGGCTGGCGGGGAAACACAGAAAGCCCCCGGCCCCCTGGCCTGGGAACCCTGAAATCTCAAATCCTCAGTTGTTCCTACACGAATCCCTCTGAGACAGAAGTTCAGAGAAGGCTCTGTGTTGACATTTCAATCCATTACCCCGTTCCAGAGGCCAAGAACCCTGGGCCCTATCGCTCCCACACCCTTGTCAGGCCACGGGGAGGGCAATTCTCTTCCCTCTCACCGGGCCGTTTGCAGGCCGCTGCCTCTCAGGCCTGGGCCAGCTCTATGTACCTAGACCTCGGCCTGACCGGTACCAAAAGAGCTCAGAAAGGATGTCTAAAAACCTGGCACTCCTTGAGACACGTGATTATTACAGGCCTGTTTTTGGAAACTCTGAGGACTTTGGGAAGACATATTCTAAGTTCCCTTCCCCTGACAGGGTTCCAGAGTTTCAGTGTGGTCAAAGCAATTGTGTCCATGTGATAAAATATAGTAGTGGCCAAAAAAAAATTAGTATAGAAGTGGCTAAGATATGAATGACTCAATGCTTGCTTTCAGTTAGCCAGGATACCTGGTATGTAATATCGTCTGAGAACAGGGAATACGAGTCGATACATCTGGGCAGTGGTGGACTGGGAAATGTTTAACCGCCGGCTGGGGGTGGGCGGGGGGAGCCCTGAGGTGCAGGGCCTGGTAGTTTCTGGGGTGTAAACATTCCCACCACTGCCAATTTCGAGCAGCCAACCCGACACCCCTGAAGGCAGAGCTGGGAAGAGAGGCTCGCATGTGCTCCTCGCAAGCCAGTAAGAACAGGCTCGGGTACAAGGTTCTAAGCTGCATAAATACACTGGGAGACAAATCTTCCTCACTCCTCAGGGCCTGTAACCCTGGCCCGCTTCTCCCCTCTGTTACTGCCCACGCATCTCAGCACAGGACGTAAGGGCTTGCGACCCAAGTCAGCCCACCTCTGCTGCTGTGAAACCTACTGTGTCTTCCGCTGTCTCTTTCCTTGTCTATAAAATTGAGACTTTTTATAGATTTATTCATTAATTTAGAAAGCAGGGGAAGGGGCAGAGGGAGAGAATTTTTCAAGCAGTCCTCCCACTGAGCGCAAAACCCCATGTGGGGTTTGATCCCATGATTCATGAGATCATGACCTGAGCCAAAACCAGGAGTCCGATGCTCAACCGACTGAGCCACCCTGGTGCCCCCAAATTGAGACTTTCTAGAAAGAGGTTCTCCTCTACAGGGATGCTGTGTGGATGAGATAACTCACTTAGCACACTCTAACATGGTGATATTCAAACTCTAGTATGCTTCAGGATCACATAGTCCAAGTGCTAAAACAGGATGGTTGGGCCACACCCCCAAATTTCCCAATTCGATGTCTCAGGGCCCGAGGATGTACATTTCTCACACATTTCCAGGTGGGGTCTGAGTTTGCATTTGTAACAAATTCCCAGGTGAGGACAACATGGTTGGGCCAGAGCCCACACCTGGAGAACCATCCTATAGGTTCTGGTATGGTGTCTAAAATCCATTTCATATTGACTGTTATTATTGTCAATTTGAAGAGATTGGAGCCTTTGCCTATAAATAAGGCAAAAAGACCCCAGGCCCTTCCTAAATGAGCACACTGTCCCAAACAGCTCCTTAGGATCTAAGGAAAACCTTAGCTCCCCTCAAACAGGGTACAGCGGGGAGAGCATTCACTTTTCACGATCCTTTCATCTTTAGGTCAACAAATCATCCCCATCTGAGTCTTCACAATGGACCAGCACCAGGAGGGAAAGATCAGGTAGAGCTGAAAGGCACATATATTAAGGAGGCAGGAATCAGAACTTGGATTACTCCCCGGGGACACCAGCCAAAAGGAGAAATCCCCAAAGGGCAGCTGTCTTTCCATCAGGCATTCCAGTCGGCATGCTTGTTTTTCAGTAGCTGATCCCATATATGCCTGGACAACACATGTATTAACTGGTGAGGACAGGGGCTGCCGGCTCCAGCTCCTCGCACACTTAGCACCAGACATGACCGATTCTTGAGTGAAGCACAGAATTTATATTCTGTGTCACTCGTTCTTTTTTTTTCCCCCAGGTTTTTGCTTTTAGTAGTGAATTCGATTCTTTTACATTTTGGTGAAAACCTCAATAAAAACAAAAAGCAAAACAAACCAAAAATATACCTTGTTTTCCTACTTCTTTTGTTTAATAAGTTTCCAATTGTTCACCTTTTTCTTTTTACCTGCTTTATTTTATTTATTTTTTATTTTTTACATTACGTTAGTCACCTGGAGTACGTCTGTGTCACTCATTCTCCGTCAGTCTGACATTGTGTGTCTCGTGCTTCACTGCAACAGCTCAAAATCAGGTAACATCTTGGATCCATCTCTCATTACAATTACTAATTGCTCTAAGCCCAATGCGTTCTCTGTATAACTGAGAGGGGAGGTAACAAGGGCTAACTCTTCATGGTTTTTTAGGTCAATGATACTAGTAGATCAAATCATTGTTCTTTGCTAACAGACGTCACACAAGCCACAGCCTGGGGTCAGGCCATAGGGCAATGGTAGCCCAATGCTTACAATAACACGAGGGAAAGTCGGACTCACCCACTGAGAAAGAGAATGTTTATGGCCGCCTCATTCCCATGTGAACTCTCTGCACAGTGGTTCCCGGCGGCTGGGGAGTCGGCACACATGCTCTGTTTGATTACGTAACAACCAGCAACTTCCCTGCTCCGCACAGGAGGACCACAAGAAACACAGGATAGAAAACCCAGATGGGAATCCCTGGGAAGGCACGTGCTTCGGGGTTTCCGTGGACTGGCCTTTTGGAGCCTCAGTATTCTGGTTTGGGGGTATACCCAGAAGATGCCTGCCCCAACATTTCCATCTCATTTCACTACGGCTCATCTGCTTCCCCTTCACACAGCAGTTGAAGACCAGTGTGGGCGCAACACTCCCGCTACACGCAGACCCCTAAGACAACCCTAAAAGCCAGCTTTGCCCGAGCCAAGAAACACAGACTCGATTCTCCTCTTCTTCAGGTTTCGTTTGGAAGGTAGTTGGTCCCTCCAGAAGCATCCCACTGTGATAATCCTCTTCCTTCCTCCAACTCTAGAGCCAGCTGCTTTTCTCCCCTCTTGCCATCTTGAGTGTCCACAAAGGGAGTATGGAAGGAGGAAGAAGAAAGTGAGCCTCCTGCCTATTTGTTCCTAAATCCCACTGAACAAAAACACAGTGCCAAAGGTATTAGAACTATATCATACTCTTCACATTAGGAACTAATTATATGGGGCGCCTGGGTGGCTCAGTGGGTTAAAGCCTCTGCCTTCGGCTCAGGTCATGATCTCAGGGTCCTGGGATTGAGCCCCGCATCAGGCTCTCTGCTTAGTGGAAAGCCTGCTTCCCCCTTTCTCTCTGCCTGCCTCTCTGCATACCTGTGATGTCTCTGTCAAATAAATAAAAATCTTTAAAAAAAAATTAAAATGTTAAAAAAAAAAGGAACTAGTTATATGACCCAAAAATTCCCAAAGTCAATATGGAGTGTGGTGTGAACTAGCCAGAAACATAAAACTAGAGAAATTTTCCCAGCTCATGTATTAGGTTCCTATCTTTCTCCTGTTACTAGTATCTACATTCTTATGGCTTATAAATAAAGAAGTCAAAAGAAAAGATCAACAGATTTGACTACCTGAACAAAAAAATAATGGAAGGGAGGGAGGGAAGGAAGGAAGGAAGGAAGGGAAGAAGGGAGGAGAAAGAAGAGGAAAAGGAAAAATAACAGACTAGGGAAAACATTTGCAGCAAAAAGAATAAAGGGTTACTATCTTAAGTAGATAAAAGAGTTATTTAATTGAGAATAGAAAAGAGAAATGAACAGAAATCACAAAATAATACAATAAGTAATGAATACAGAAAAACAGCCTCATTGGAAATCAAAGAACTGAAAAATTTTAAATATCAAGATACCATTATTCATCTAATAAAGTAGCAAAAAAGAATGTGATGTTAACACCCAAAGCCAGTGGTGTGAAACGGGCCCCGAAACATTGCTGGGAGCATCCAAAATTGGTACAGCCCTTGAGCACAGAAGCTTAGAAACCTATCAAATGCCCTAACATTGTTCACACCCTTTGACCCAGAAATTCTACTTCTGAAAGGAAATAACACAAAGAAAAAGCTACATATACAAATATTTGAAGGTAACATTATTTATAATTTTTGTAAATGGAAGCAACCCAAAAGCCCAGCACTATAGACCAGCTAGGTAAACTATGGTACATCCATCCATTCATTTATTCAACAAACAACTTTTTAATTTTTTAAAAAGATTTATTTTATTTTAGAGAGAGAACCTCTGTGTGAGGGGGGGAGAGGCAGAGGGAGAGAAAGAGAGAGAATCTTCCAGCAGACTCCCCGCAGAGCGTGGAGCCCTACATGGGATTGCTCCCAGAACCCCGCGATCATGACCTGAGCTAAAATCAAGAATTGGATGCTTAAACAACTGAGCCACCCAGGCTCCCCATTTATTCGGCAAACATTAATCATCCCCTATGTACTAGTCACTCCTTCCCCACTGTCAAAGTCTAAGAGTAATCAGTAACAGATAAGGAAGATAAAAAAAATACATCGAGATGATTTCCCTTTAAATCAAGAAAGGTCAGTCTTCAATAGACCATTGGTATGTATATTACATCCAAATCATCAGGAATAAAATGCCCAGTATACTGTAAGAATGGTTATCATCAAAATATAAGGGATAATAAGTACTGGCAAGGATGTGGAGAAAAAGGAGCTCTTGCTGCACTGTTGGTTGGGGTGTAAATTGGTGCAGCCACTGTGGAAAACAGTATGGAGGTTCCTCAAAAAATTAAAAATAGAACTAACCTAGGATCCAGCAATCCCACTTCTGGGTATTTATCCCAAGGAAATAAAAGCAGGACCTGGAAAGATATCTGCACTTCTGTGTTCACTGTGGCATTATTGACAAGAGCCAGGAGATGGAAAGAACCTATGGCTCCATCAGTGAATGAACAAATCAAGAAACTGGGGTATGTACATTCAATGGAATATTACTCAGCCATGAGAAAGAGGAAACTCTTGCCATTTGCTACAACATGGAGGAACCCTGAGGGCGGTATGCTAAGTGAGATAAGTCAGACAAGGATAAATACTTCATGAGATCACTTATATGTGGAATCTAAAAAAGCCAAACTCACAGACAGACTAGAATGGTGGTTGCCATGGGCTGGGGGATGGGGGAATGGAGAGATGGCTAGTCAAAGGGGACAAAGTTTCAGTTATAAAATGAGTAAGGTTTTTTTTTTAAGATTTTATTTATTTATTTGACAGAGAGAGAGATCACAAGTAGGCAGAAGCAGGCAGAGAGAGTGGGGGAAGCGGGCTCCCCGCTGAGCAGAGAGCCCCATGCGGGCTTCGATCCCAGGACCCTGAGATCACGACCTGAGCCAAAGGCAGAGGCTTTTAACCCACTGAGCCACCCAGGCGCCCCTAAAATGAATAAGTTCTGATGATGCAATACACAGCATGGTGATTATATGTAACAATACTGCATTACATACTAGAAAGTGGCTAAAAGAGTAGATCTTCAACGTTCTCACCACAGAAGAGAAACGGTAACTATGCGATGTGAGAGAGGTGTGAGCTAACCCTACAGCAGTAATCATTTTGCAATATATATGTGTATCAAATCGACAGGTTGTACGTTAAATATACGAGTTATATGTCAATTATATCTCAATAAATCTGGAAAGAAAGAAATTTTACATAAAAGGCTCAGTATTCACATCAAGGAAGTTGATGGCCCTTGTCTGGAGACTCACCTATTTAAAGGCATTTGATGCGAGCCTTGGGGAAATCACAGGAGACAGAGGTGCCAGGGCCCCTGTGGCCCAGGATTCACAGTCCACTGCTTTCAGGACTTGAACTTGAGTGTTGAACTAGAGACCTAGGCCCTCGGCAACCTCTTGCCTTCAAAGAGCCCTATAAACGTTTACGTGATGCCTGGGTCCCGGGGGCAGCAGAGATGATGGGCAGCCGCAGGTGATGAGGCAGCACTGCTCCCCAGTGGGGCTCCTTTTCTCAAACGCGATCTCTCAGCCCTTCCGATGTGCTTAGCGCTGTCCCTCCGGCTCTCTGGAGCCATGGCAGGAGGGGCGCAAGCTTGTACTCGAGGGAGCTCACCTGCTTCAGACCCTGGGCTGCTGGGCTTGGCCGGGCCAAAGACAGCTCCCTGGGCTGCCCCACTCGCCTTTGACGGCAGACCCACATCCCCGAACTACCGTTAGACACCGGCCTCCCTCTAAAGGATCCACTCTTCTGGGACGCCTGGGTGGCTCAGTCGGCTAAGCATCTGCCTTCGGCTCAGGTTATGATCCTGGGGTCCTGGGATCGAGCCCTCGTTGGGCTCCCTGCTCAGCGGGGAGTCCGCTTCTCTCTCTCCCTCTGCCACTCCCCTTGCTCGGGCTCTTCTCTCTCACATGAATAAATAAAAACCCCTTTAAAAAAAATAAATAAAGGAAGCACGTTCCCACCACTCCTTAACATCGAAGACGTTCTCTAGTAAACCCTTCATTTCACAATTAGAGACAAGGCTTAAACGTGACACCATAATAATAACAAATTAAGTATCAAGTACATTAACTGCTGTGCACCAGCATATGTAATTCACTTACTACCCAGAACGAGCCGGTGAGGAAGGTACTATTACTTTCGACCTCACTTTCTACATGAGGGAATGTAAGCTTAGAGTAACTTGCCAAGTTCACACCCGAGCTGGATGCCTTCTGACCCAGCAATCCCACGGCTGGGCGTAAATTAGCCCCCAGGAATGAAAATCTCTATATACAAATATATTTGTGGTGGCATTAGGTAACATGGGGAAAAGTTGGAAGCAATCTAAAGAGAGTAACAAGTGGAGGACGGCTAAGTACATGGATTCATTTATTAAAGGATTTGGACTCAGGCAGGTTGGCTACATTAACCACTACACCACCCGGCCTCCTGAGAACGAGATCGACTACCGAAATTTACACTGTGGGTAAGGGACCGATAGGCAAAGGCCATCCGGAAAGCATGGGGAGAAACTAATGCCTCAGAGATGGGGATGTGGGGTGGGTGACGAGGATCCAGGCTCAGCCAATACATTTTACTCACCTCTCGGTTCTACATATTCTAGGTTTGGGAGCCCTGTTCCTTCCCAGACCCCTCCTCTTCCTCAAAATAAAAAATGAGCAGGCACTAATCTAGGTACTGACGAAAGGAAGGAAGGAAGGAAGGAAGGAAGGAAGGAAGGAAGGAAGGAAAGAAAGACACAAAGAAAGAAAGACACAAAGAAAGACAAAGAAAGAAAGAAAGAAAGAAAGAAAGAAAGAAAGAAAGAAAAAAAGAAAGAAAGAAGGGTTCATCTGTTTTGTTTCTTAAATTCCACGTACGAGTGAAATCCTATGGTATCTGTCTTTCTCTGACTTATTTCGCTTATACCTGAAATACCCTCTAGTTCCATCTACATCATTGCAAATGGCAAGATTTCATTCTAAGGAAAAATAGAGTAAGATGAAAACTGAGAGGGAGGGCAAACCATAAGAGCCACTAAACTCTAGGGAACAAACTGAGGGCTGCTGGAGGGGAGGTCAGTAGGGGGAATGCGGTAACTGGGGGATGGGCACTAAGGAGGGCACGTGATAGTATGAGCACTGGGTGTTGGAACGCAACTGATGAATCACTAAATCCTACCTCTGAAACTAATCAAATAAATAAAAATCAAATAAATAAATAGATAATAAAACTAATCAAATAAATAAAAACTTAAAAATAAATTAAAAATAAAATAAAATAAAAAAGTAAGTAAGTGTGCTTTGATTCTCCGCCATCCCCAAAAAAGCCTTAGAACCAGCAAGCTAATCTAAACCAAAGCAAAACTCCTCTGCACTGCCTCGGGCTAGTAAAGGAACGTGGGAACAGCTTTGGGTGTGGGCACGGATCAAAAGCCTCGAGCCCAGCTACCTGAGAGCCCGGCAGGTTCCCACGACGGCAGCCTACCAAGAAGGGCTCCTGAAGTGGGTTTCCTCACATCGAAAAGCCCTTCCGTCATGCCAGGGGCCAGGCCAGGGCACAGAGCACAGCTAGGACTGATGGGCCGTCGGCAGGCACCACACACACACACACACACACACACACACACACAGGCCACCTCCCTCCGCACGCTCACGAGTATGTGGAGGCTCACTCCACCTCCCACCCGCCAGACAAGCTCCTGAAGGAACCTGCCTGCATGACGCATGCTCTTTCCTTCTCCGGTCTATCTCCCTCCTGCCTCCTCCGTGACTCCCACTGCTGAGAAGCCCACCCTCTCCCCGGGGTGCTGCTGAGAAGTACCTGGTGACACAGGTAAGGACTTCCTGAGCCTCAGTTTTCATTATGGACTTGGGTATTTATTTCCCTCTTCTGCTTCTGAAAGGATATGTCCTAATTCCTTCTCTCATTTACTATCCCAGGATATGGACAAAGTTACTTCACAGAGAAATCAAGGATTATCTTGGATTAAATAGTGTGGACTCTGAGCATTCCTAGTTTCAACACTGATGGTTCCAAGTTGCGCAAACTTGAAGATCAGGACACGTGGACATGAGCGATTTTTCTGGGGGACAAACCTGAGTCAGTCTCAGTGTCTGGCGTGTGTGGAAGTGAGCTCCTTCATTATAGTAAGTGAGCCTCACTGAGCACCCAGTGTATACATCTCGGCTCAGCTGTGTGGCTCTCTTCTCAAAACCTAGAACGGATTTATGGAAGAAGGAAAGATATTGATGCATGTGGGGCTCTCACAATGTGTGGAATGTGTCCACAGAAGGTCCTGGGTCACCCTCCTCTCTCACTGTCACAAAGAAATCGGGAAATACATCCTTGGCGTGGGTGAGGAGAAGGACTTGGTTCCGTGAGCTGTGTTCACAGTACAGTCTGCATGGGTCAGTCAGTAAATCAGCAGGTAGACGATGCAGAGAGAGCACCCCTCCCCTCCCACCCCAGGAAGCAGGAATTCTGTTCTAAGCAAAGGAGTGAGGAAAGAATTGGGCCCTATCCTTTCCTCTGGGAACTTGTAGGATTGGCAGAGAAAAGGCAGCCAGAAAGACAAAAGAAAGTGTAAGCTAACAACAAAGACTCGTCCTTCTCCGTGAGGGGGAAGGTTCCAGAAGTATCTCAAACACGGGTTTGGAGTCAGACGTGAGTCAATGTCCCAGCTCTGCCATTGTCGGTTATACAGTCACGCTAAGATTCCATTCCCTTCTCTGAGATGAGGATAATAAAAGTGCCTTCCTCTCTGGGTTCCTGTGAAGATTCAATGAGATCCGTGTGAACTATTCATCACAGTGCCGAGCGAATTGTTGGTGCTCGAGGAACACTCAACAGTATGTTTATTACTTTACTATGTTAGACAGTGATGGAAAGTAGACGTTTCCTGACTGCCTCCACCTCCGCTTTCTCCTTCAGCTGCTTCTGCTCGAGAGCTTTATTTTCCTGGTCTGATAAATGCCTTCTGGGTCTTACTCCATGGGGCTGGAGTGGCCTGCACAGCCCATCCTCTCAGCCTACAGGAGTAGACAGGACCTACCTTGCATGTCTTGGATAACTTCGCTCTTTGCCGGAAGAGAATCAGAGAGGCCCGGGCCGGCCCATCAGGTCAGACTGCTCACTAATGAAAGCCAGGACGCTGCAGAGAAAGAAGACAACTTTTCAGAAATGTGATAGACCCCCTTCTGTGATGGGCAGAACATCTGCTTGTTCCATCTTGCAGATTTGGGGATGCTGGGTCTAAGAGCTGTCTCTTCTGACAGCATTAGATGGAATACTGTTTCTATGCCCACACGGGGTGTCTTTTCAACTCCAAATGTAAACACCGAGCTCCGAGAGTGGAAGCAAAACCAGGCTGCAGGGCAAGCAACGACGTGGTGTTGGTTTAAGGATCCCCTGGTTCGGGGCTACTTGTGGGCGAGTTAAGTCCTGGTCGACACCCAATATTGCACGGGAGGAGGAAAGGCTTTTCAAATGAGATTAGAAGAAAATAGCCATAATACATCCAGTTGACACGGGAGTTGTAACTAAATGATATAAAGAACTCTTGCAAATAAAAAGCAAACGATGCAACCTAAAGAAACATGGGTCAAAGATTTCAACAGACGCTTCACCAAAGAAGATATACACACTCTTGAGAAGCACAGGAAAAGATGCTTACCGTGATGAGTCACCAGTCACCTAACGAAACAGCACTATCTAACTATTAGCATAGCTAAAGAATGCTTAAATTCGACTATGGCAAGTGCTAGCGATATGAAACACCCAGAACTCTCATAGTTTGCAGGTGAGAATGAAACCAGTATCACTATTTTGAAAAACATTCTGGAAGTTGCTTATGTACAGTAAAATATGCAGTGGCCATATGACCCAAAAATCCCACTCCGGGGTATTCACTCAAGAAAAAGGAAAACATATGTGTCCATAAAGACGTGTCCAGGAATGCTCGTAGCACCCTTATTGAGAAAAGCCCCAGCTGGAAATAAAACGAAAGTGCACCAGTAGGCGAATGGGTACACAAATTGTGATGTGGCTGTGGTCCAGCCACATCCCATACGACTCAGCAATAAACCCAAAGGAACTGACACCTACCCCAGCATAGCTGAACCTGGAAAACACCACACTGAGCAAACCAAGTGGGACACAGAAGACTACACCACACTGTAGGTTTCCAGTTACATGACACTCTAGAAAAGACGAACCGAATGTGTGGGGACAGAAAGCAGGACAGCGGTGACCTGGGGTTGGGGACGCTGCCTGAGAAGGGACAGAAGAAAGTCAGGGCTCCCCAATCCAGGTCTCTCTTTAGCTGCAGGAACAAGTTATCGGTCTTCCTTAGCAAAACCCTTCTTACCAGGTAAGACGCAGAAAGCAGCTGCTAATGAGAATTTAGTCTAAGAATGGATGTTCCCTG
This sequence comes from Nasua narica, assembly GCA_028533885.1. NCBI lineage: Eukaryota > Metazoa > Chordata > Mammalia > Carnivora > Procyonidae > Nasua > Nasua narica. The sequence goes on from CM052813.1 coordinate 8,260,620, forward strand.
GGATCCAAGGAGGAATGGTCAGAGAAAACATATATGATACTTGCTCTGTGCCGGGGCCCCTCCTAGACAGTGCAGGGATTAAAATCCTCCCGGGAGCGTGGGAGGAACATACCCGCAGGAACCTCATGGTCGAGGTAGAGAGCAGACGCCTTGGGGAGCAGGTGTCTCTGCTGCTAAGTGGCCGAACCAGCATTCGGATGCAGGCAGTGCGTCTGCGGGAGTTGCTTCCTTAGCCACTTTGCTAATACTGCCTCTTGGAGCGGGTACTATTTTAGCCCCAGAGACTTTAAAAAGGATCTCCTGGAAGCATCGCTAAGAATAGCCCCCAGAGGGCACAGGGGTCACATCCCAACGGGGATAAATGGGTTTTCCTGTTTTCTTAGCGGGAATGGGCATCTCGGCACACAGGAAATTTTTTTCTGCGGGCAGCAGACTGGATTCGAAGGACATCTGAAAGCCTCCCGCCCCTCCCCTCAATCCCCTGTGGCCGCCGGCAGTTCTAGGACCGTATTTGTGTGCTGGGTAAAGTAGACACGCACCAGCGCCGACATACTGAGTCCCGAGTTGGTTCATCCAAGAAGGGGCATAAAAACACACTCGAGGAAAAACGCTGAGAAAGGAGGGGTCTGCTCGGTCCCCACGATGAAGAAAAAAAACACGGAGGTGGCCATCGGATCACTCCTCTCTTTCAGAGGTAGAGGGGACTGGGAGGGAAGAAGAGAAAATAAAGTCTCAATGCCCGCTCCTGGGGGAGCACGCAAAGCTTCGCTCTGGCTAACCCCTCGGGGCAGGGATAAGGCGAGGTCAGCCTTGGCGCCAGGCTTCACCAAAAAATCACCTGTCAGTGGAAATCCCGCCACTCAAGCCAGGCGTGTGGATGAGTCCGCTCCTTCCCAGCAAACTGGTAACAGGAGGACCTCCTCGGGGTCTCTGTTTCCTAAATCCTGACTCACAACTACCTAATCATCCTTAACATCCTCCCCCTGACCAACCTGAGCCGGCGTCCCTGTCCGGGACACATTTTTACAATCGTGGGGTACTTTCCAGGTTCCGTCTCGCACGCATCGCACATCTTTTATTTCCCACTAGAATGAAAAATCTAGGAAGCCAGGGACCCTGCCTAAACTTCCATGCATCCGCCTCGGCATCTACTGTACATGAGCAATGGGCCATATCTGATGGATGGAAAGAAAGAAGGTGGGAGGAGGAAAAGAAGGACGGGGAAATGTGTGAATAAGTGAACGAAGCTGTATTTTCCTAAAACACGAATGCTCATAACCAGAAGTGATATTCAGAAGCACGCTTCCCCGGCCGGCTCAGGCCTCGGGCTTCGGGATGTGAAAACATCCCTGATGGCTTTATGTATTCTAGAAGCCCCATTGCTTCAGAACCAAGGGATGACTGACTTCTGTTTCTGCGTTGCCCGTTGGCAATCCCAACCCTGGCTAATAGATAACTCTTTGGAATGTCATCAGTGAATAATACCTTCCAGGTGCCGAATGTCGGATGAATACATTTGTCTTACTAGAAAGCTCAGGAGGGTTTTTTTTTTTTTCTTAATGGGAAACTATAAAACTCCAAACAGGTCTGCTTCTACTGGGTCCATCCTCCTCAACCATCCTTATCCTGGGTTGAGTAACAAGGTCCAGATGAACTGTAACGTAAGTTAATTTCTCTCTGGGCCCTGACTTCCTATGAGAAAGGAAGGTGAATGACATTTCAAAAGAGCTCTGTGAGATTTATGCTTCTGTATCCGTGGAGGGCTTTCAAGAGCCCGGCATTTTCTCATAACTTGTGGAAGCTCCTTTTGTCTGTCTTTGAGCCTATTTATTAGCTGAACAATATTTTAGGCGAACTGGAAGAAAGAAATAGTCTTCAGCTAGATAGAGAAGAGGGGTTAGGGAGAGTCATAAATCAGGTCTAGACTGCCAGCGGTAAGACACGGTCTCACTTGAAGCGTGTGCATACGCGTACATACGTGTGTGTGATGTGTGTACAGAGAGAAAGGCATTTACCCTCGTAGTACACTGAAATGACTCTCGTCTTCCGAGATTGTGTTACAGGGAACACGGATATTCTATTTTTACCAAGCGCAGCAAAACAAACTTTGGAACCTAAAGTTAAGTGAATTCCTCCATGAATCATCACAACACACCCTGCCAGGCCCCTGGGACGCACGCAGCACGACACTGGCTCTGCGGAGCATGTCAAGAAACAGAAGACTCTGGCCCTGCTTTCAAGAGTTTACTCTCCTCATGGAGCCACGCGAGACGTGCTTGTAACATCGGACCGTACCACTCCCCTACCGGAAACCCTAGAATGATTTCCCGCTGTCCTTAGGGTCAAGGTCAAAACACACAGCACCTCCCTGCTCTCTTTCAGTCTCATCTCCCTGCTCTCTGCAGGCTCACCAGGCACAGGGGCTTCCTCAACTCCTAACGCGCCACGTCCGTTCTGAGTCCAGGCCCTTAGCACCGGCCGTTCCCTCTTCCTAGAACTTTCTTCTCCCCACGGGCTTCCTTTATTTCTCATCTGTTCCATGCTCTGTATATTAATCAGAACTCTCTAGAATAACAATAGGATACATATATATAAAAAGAGATCGATTATAGGACTTGGCTCACGCAGCCACAAGACTGAGAAGTCCCACGATCTGCCATCTGTAAGCTGGAGACCCAGGAGAGCCAGCATTATTCAGTTCGAGTTCAAAGGCCTCCAGAACACGGGTTGACAGTGTAAGCCTGAGAACTACAAGCGCCCCAGTCTGAGGGCAGAAGGGCAGAAGATATATTTCTCAGATGAATCAGAGAGAACATGCATTCACCCTTCTTCTTCCTTTTGGTTCTAGTCAGGCCCTCGAGGGGCTGGGTGATGCTCACCCACATTGGGGAGGGTCCTCTGCTCTCCTCAACTCAGCAATTCAAATGTTAACCCCTTCTAGAAACACCCTCCCAGATACACCCGGAAATAATAGTTTACCAGCTTTCTCTTGGCATCCCTTAGCCCAGTTACACTGACACATAAAATTAACCATCACAGTGTCCTGGATCACTATGCCGCACGCCTGAAACTAATGTTAACACTGTGTGTCACCTACATCCAAATAAAACAACTGATTTAAAAAATTAGCCAACACACTCAGCCTTCCCGGAATTAATCAGGCTCTTTGCTTGTGTACCTTATTGCACCCCTTTAATTTTTCCTTCATAGTTATGTTTGTACTTTATCTGTATTTATACTTATATTTGTTTCCAGACTGATATCTAGTTCCAGATTTCCCCCCACTGGTCCATAAGCCCCATGGCAGCTGAGCTCTTTGGCCCCTGCCATCTCCAGCACCAAGTCCAGCACACAGTAGGTGCTCAATAAATATTTGCTGACTAAATTAAGAACCAAAGGAAAATGAAACCTTATTGGAACTTTACCACGACGTACGGGGCTAGATGTAGATACACGATAACTCAGCGAATGGTCCAGTTCATCCACATTTCCTCAACTTGAGACACAAGATTTATCTGTTTGTTCTTTTTCCTCTTGTATATCTGAGACACCGCAACAAGGGATAGAGGCCCCACGGCTCTGATCATGCCTGCTGAGGCTTGGAGCCTTCAGAATATCAAAGAACCCGGCCCAGAGGGTAAGTCTTCCCTCTGGTGGCTAAACACTCCCTCCTAGTGCTGATTCTGCTTTCTGCTTTTTAAAAAAAAAAAAAAAAAATGCAGGGAGATTACAGTAGGAAGGAGGATGAGGACTCTCTGTGAATCTTCCAGAGGAAGAATATTTACAATCGGTAAGTGACTACTGAACACAGGGCCAGGAAAGAAACTGCAGGAACACAGTACTTCACCTGCATCAGGCTACCATCTAGACGTCTCTATATATCTCATGAACAGTGTTTAGGTTCAAGGAGTTTATCCCAAGTTTGAGAAGGGTAGCATTAATTTTGTTTTTATGCTTAAAGGCAGAGACTCTAAACCCCCACTTTCCAGAAAGAGAATTGGAAGTGGCAAGCTCTCAAAGTTATGTGGAAATTTCTAAAGAGGATCAAAAAGCAGACCTCATGGTAGATGGGCTTTGGACACCCAGGAAATCTTCAGGCACTTGGCTGTATTTATGGTGTTCCTTTTGGGAAAAGAAAAAGTCATTTTGCTGTAATGACTCAGAACCTACAGTCATCAGTCATCAGAACCTACAGTGAGGAGGGGCGCCTGGGTGGCTCAGTGGGTTAAAGCCTCTGCCTTTGGCTCAGGTCATGATCTCAGGGTCCTGGGATCCAGTCCTGCATCGGGCTCTCTGCTCAGCAGGGAGCCTGCTTCCCCCTCTCCTGCCTGCTGCTCTGCCTGCTTCTCTGTCTGGTTATGCTCTCTATCTCTCTGTCAAATAAATAAATAAAATCTTAAAAAAAAAAAAAAGAACCTGCAGTGAGGAAATGGGCTGGGATGCCAGTTCAGTAGAAAGAACAGAGTGGCAGGTGTTGGAGCAGAGCAGTCTCTGACTGCCAGACCCGGGTTTTCTTCCACCAAAGGAAACTGGGGGGCCTGTGGGATGGGTCTCTTTTATAACCTAGTAGTCTGCCCAAGACCCTCCCACAAAATTACATATATTCCTTACTCTGTACTAAGTCATGAAAATGGCAAAGCTAAAATTCTTGACTGAAGCAATCTCTAATTTACTCTAGGTCCTGTGGAAGAAATGCGTAAGAACTAACTGCATCCTGAGGGAAATGTCCCGGGAATCACGAGGGTGTGGACAAGCATGAGGCCATGTAGGAGTAAGGATCGCAGAATCACTGTGAGGAACATGAAGAAGGGATTACTCAAAAGATGTGGGGCAGAGGGCGCCTGGGTGGCTCAGTGGGTTAAAGCCTCGGCCTTCGGCTCAGGTCACAATCTCAGGGTCCTGGGATCGAGTCCCTGCATCAGGCTTTCTGCTCAGTGGGGAGCCTGCTTCCCCCTCTCCCTCTCTGCCTACTTGTGATCTCTCTCTCTGTCAAATAAATAAATAGAATCTTTAATAAAAAAAAAAAAGATGTGGGGCAAAGAGCCCTGCGACAACAGGATACCTACACGCAAAAGAATGAAGGCCTTATCCTCACACCATACACAAAAATCAACTCAAAATAGAGCACAGATCTAAATGTACAGCTAAATGTCAGAGCTTAAACCATGAAGCCCTTAGGAGAAAACACAGGAGGAAAGCTATGTGACCTGGCATCAGGCAAAGACTTCTTAGATACAATACTGAAAGCACAAGCAACAGAGAGAAAAAGAAATAAACTGGACTTCATCAAAATTTAAAACTTTTGGCTGCACACAATACCATCAAGAAAGTGAAAACATAGTTCACAGAGGGGGAGAAGATATTAGCAAACTATGTCTGATAAAAGACTGGTATCCAAAATATATAAAGAACTCATACAATTCGGGTGCCTGGTGGCTCAGTCGGTTAAGCGTCTGCCTTTAGCTCAGGTCATGATCCTGGGGTCCTGGGAACGAGTCCCACATCAGGTTCCCTGATGGGAGACTCAGTGGGGAGTCTGCTTTCCCCACTGACCCTCCCCTGTCTGATGCTTTCTCTTTCTCAAATAAATAAATAAAATCTTTTTAAAAAAACTCTTTAAAAAAAAGAACTCATACAGTTCAATAATACAAAGGCAAATAACACAATTTTAAAATAGGCAAAGGATCTGAACAGACTTTTCTCCATAGAAGATATACAAATGGCCCAATACACACATGAAAAGATGTTCAATATTGACAGCCATCTAAATAAATGGCAATCAAAGTTACAAGGAAGTACCACTTCACATCCACTAAAATGGTTATAATTTTTAAAGAATAACAGAAAGCAAGTAGAAATTTCTGGAGCCAAGATACCATAAGGAAGAGCAGCATGGACGGGGGCCTGACATTCAGCTCTACTTTTCCTCTCCAGCATTTTCCAATATATAACCAAGGGACCAAGAAGCTAGAAGCTAAACAAAGTTTTTAGACCTGGGGAGACAAAATCGGTGTTTAGGAGGAAAGGCCCTGTGAAACAACCCAGGATTTGTTAGGACCCACAAAAGCCTCCACTCTAGGATTTAGGACGATGGAAATAAGCCAGTTCTCACAAATACAGAAATGGAGCTTCTAATGACCTCAAATCTAGATTGGATAAAGTAGTCTGCGCCTAGTCCATCAGAATCAGATGACATGGTTTTCAATTAGCAATAACTAATCATGCCTCAGATAAACCTCATTGGCTACGATACTGCCACTGTGCAAAGCTAGATGACATGGTTTTAAAAGTTAAAAAAAAAAAAAGATGAATTAACAGATAAACTATTAGAATCAATAACTGAATTTAACAGGTTACCTGGATAAAAGCCCAAGGTACAAAATATTTATAACTGTACCATTTACAGCAGCATAAAAAAATCAATGTCTGGAAATAAATCCATCAAAAGATAGGCAAGACCTCCATTCAGAAAACTACAAAATATTATTCAGTATAACTAAAGAAAACTTAAACAGAGACCCCCCCAGAGTTGGAAAGACAGTTCTCCCTAACTCATCTACAGATTCAATTTATTCCCAATCAAAACCCCAACAGGCTTCTTCCCCCTGAAGAAATTGACAATCTAAATCTAAAATTTATAAAATGACCAAGAAAAGTCACTAAAATCTTAAAGAACAGAACTAAAAGAGTTATATGGTAAGATATCAAGACTGATTATAAAGCTACAAAAATTAATACCGTTATTGGCAAAGGGATAGATCAACCAATGGACCTGAAAATAATCCAGAAACAAACCTTTTAGGTAGTCATTTGATTTATGATGGAATTGCAAGGCAGGGAAGGAAGGATGGCCTTTTCAGTAAATAGTGTTGGGACAACTGGAAATCTCTGTGGCAAAAAAATGAATCTTGACCCCTACCTCACCCTATACACAAAAATCAATTCCAGGTGGATTGCAAATCTAAATATGAAATGTAAAACAACCAAGCTCTTAGATGAAAAACACAGAATTACTTTTATAACCTTGGACTTCATTAAATTAAGAACTTCTGTTACAAGTACAAAAAATAATAGGCTTAGACTCCTATAAAAACTTCTCCAAATCAATTTAAAAAGACAGATAATCCTGTTTTTTATTTAAAAAAATGTGACTGGACACTACATAAAAGAGAATACCCAAATGGTTAATAAACATATGAAAAAAAATGCTCACCATCATTAGTTGTCAGGGAAATGCACATAATATTACAATGAGATAATCACTGAACACTCACCAGAATGGCTAAAATTAAAAAGACTGACAGTACCAACTGTTGGCAAGAATATGGAACATCTGCAACTTTCACACACTGCTGGTAGGAGCAGAAATTGCTACAACTGCTTTGAATAACCGTTTCGCAGCATCTGCTTTTAAGCTGAACATATGGATACTCTGCCTGAGCAACTCCACTTCCACCAATATACACAATAGATATATGTACATATGTTCACCAAAAGATGTGGAAGACTGTTCACGGAAGCGCTATGAGTACCAGCTGAAACCCAGAAATAGCTCGAATGCCCATTATGGGCAGAATGGATAATTGTGGTGTATTCGCACAATAGCATACAATGCAAAATGAAAATGAGCTACAACCACATTGCAACAACGTGAATGAACTTCACAGACGGACGTTCAATGAAGGCAGCCAGTCACAAAGGAGACTGCATGGTAGGATTCCATTTTTTTTAAAGATCTATTTATTTATTTATTTGGGGATCGGTGGAGGGAGAGGGAGAGAAGAGAATCCCAAGCAGGCTCCTTGCTGAGTATGGAGCCCAATGCAGGGCTCAAATTCACGACCCTGAGATCATGACCTGAGCAGAAACCAAGAGTCTGTCACTGGGCTGACTGAGCCACCCAGGCGCCCCTGTATAATTTCATTTGCGTGAAGTTAAAAAAAAAAAAAAAAAAAAAAGGCAACATGAATCTATCGTTAAGAATCAGACTTGGGGGGGCACCTGGGTGGCTCAGTGGGTTGAAGCCTCTGCCTTCGGCTCGGGTCATGATCTCGGGGTCCTGGGATCGAGCTCCACGTCGGGCTCTCTGCTGAGCGGGGAGCCTGCTTCCCCCTCTCTTCCCTCTCTCTCTGCCTACTTGTGATCTCTCTCTCTAATAAATAAAGAAAATCTTTAAAAAAAAAAAAAAGAATCAGACTTGGGGGGCACCTGGGTGGCTCAGTCGTTAAGCGTCTGTCTTCAGCTCAGGTCATGATCCCAGGGTCCTGGGATTGAGCTCCGCATTGGGCTCCCTGCTCAGCAGAAAGCCTGCTTCTCCCTCTCCTACTCCCCCTGCTTGTGTTCCTGCTCTCACTGTGTCTTTCTCCATCAAATAAATAAATTTAAAAAAAAGAATCAGACTTGGGGTTACCTTTGTGGGGGGCAAAGATGAGTAGCAGAAGGAACAAGAAGTGGCTTTGAGGTGCTGGTAATATTTCAAATCTTGAGCCAGGTGCTGACTGCATGCATGTGAGGTCATCTTCTGAAAATCACCTGGCTGTGCGATGATTTGTGCTCCTTTCCATATCTATGTGATACTCAAAATTTATTTTTAAACTGTTGCTGAGGGGTTCTGACTGATTCAGTCAGTAGAGCACGTGATTCTTGATATCCAGTTCATGAGTTCAAGCCTCAGGCCTGGCATCCAACTCACTTAAAAAAAAAAAAACTGTTGTCGGGGCGCCTGGGTGGCTCAGTGGGTTAAAATCTCTGCCTTCGGCTCAGGTCATGATCTCAGGGTCCTGGGACTGAGCCCCGCATCGGGCTCTCTGCTCAGCAGGGAGCCTGCTTCCCCCCTCTCTCTGCCTGCCTCTCTGCCTATTTGCTATCTCTCTCTCTGTGTCAAATAAATAAATAAAATCATAAAAAAACTGTTATCAAAATAAATAAATATTTAAATTGTCACTAGTCTGATTTTTACTAGTTTTGCGTGTATTTACTTTGTATGAGAACCACAAGGATTTGAGGATACCTAGTCAGGTTGGTACATAATTATATTATAATAAAAAATAAGAAAATATTAGGCGAGTACTCATGTATTAGGAACTTTTTTTAACGTATTGGTTGAATTGTAGATATTGCTAAACGATGCCAGGTTAAAAAAAAAAAATCAGGAAATCCAACCTCCTAAACTTCCTCCCCCTTTTCTTCCCAACCTTGTTTGCTGTTGTTTTGTTCTCATTAGTTTTATTTTACTTCGTCATCTTATAACATCCTGTTCAATCATCACCACCTCATGGCGGTTTTATTCTTAGTTCTGGTTTGTGTTAGTCACTTACCGCAGTCTCCTTGTTTTCCGGCAACTTCTTCACTCCGGCATTCGTCAAGCGACGAGACCACCCTTCAGTGTCTGAAATAAAAAGACGAACGTGGGGTTACCACTTTCTCACCGTCCCCGCATCAGGAAACTACTAACCTCACCTGCAGTTTAAGGGAAGGGAGCGCTTCCATGACGTCATCGGATGAGACGGTTGTTGATTGGTTGGCAGTCAGAGGCGTGTTTAGTGCAGTGAGCCCCTTCCTGATTGGCTGACTTTCAGAGAGGAGGCTGGTCCTGATTGGTTGGCTTGTAAAAGCACGGTCTCTGAATTCCAGCGCCTGTTGATTGGTTGGCTGGGTTTTAAACCAAGGATTCAGGTGTACCTTACTTTCCGAAAGTTCACTTTCCACCAGTTTGCTTTCATGGAAGACCTTCATGAATATGATCAGAGCTTTCTTCCACATTAGCGAAAAGCTTCAGAGTTCGTATTTTGAGGAAAAGAGGTCCTAATGTAGGCAAGTAAAGCTACTTTCTGATAGCAGGGCAAACCTGTATGTCTCCAGGCTCTTTAAAGTGTAATGGCACCATTTTCTTGGCATTTTGTCATCCCATTTTTTAGTGTTTCTCCTTTGGGTACTTATGGGTATTTTTTCCTTCTAGCCCGGATCGTTCATCTATCTTTGCGTGCCCTCTCTTATTCTTTTTCTGTTCTGTATTATTTTATACATTTGCCATGTCATCTCATCTTTTTCATGCTCAACTTGGACAATCCATCCAGACGTTCCACATCAAGCAAACTTTCATTCCGTGAAACAAACATGTATCTTGTTTGGTTCACCCAGCATTTTCTGCAAAATGCAAATTTATTACCGACATTTAAAAACTGGAAGGTTCCGGGGCGCCTGGGTGGCTCAGCTGGTTAAGCGACTGCCTTCAGCTCCGGTCATGATACCCGAGTCCCAGGACTGAGTCCCATATGAGGCTCCCAGCTCTACGGGGAGTCTGCTTCTCCCTCTGACCTTCTCCCCTCTCATCCTCTCTCTCTCTCTCTCTCTCTCTCAAATAAATAAAATCTAAAAAAAAAAAAAAACACAAAACCTGGAAGGTTCCACATGAAATTGCACTCATAATTCTCTGGAAACCCATCAGAAAACATGACAACTTTCTCTGATAGCAGCAATCAACTAGAGGCTTTTTACATTAGTTCTTAAACTTCAGTGAGTATTGGGACCATCTGGGGTTGGGGGCATTAAAATCATTTTTCATAGGCTCCACCTCCACCTCCACAGTTTCTTTAAGAAATATGTTTCTAACAAGTTCCCGGATGATGCTGCTGATAATCTAAGGATCACAGTTCAAGAACCATTGCTTGAAATGATGCTTTTGCTTTTTAGGTACAACACCACTCCCTGTTGTCTCATACCTAACCCATGTTTACTTACTTATAGCACCCGCCTGGTCCCAGAAGAAAGTTATGGTGATAAAACCTGTGATCTATTTGATCTGAATTTTCCTTGACCACCTGAGACCTGGTTGTCCACAGTCCAGTCTTCTACTGGAAGGCTGCATAGTGTAGTGTGACCCACTTTTCCCAGCCTACAGTGCAGATCCTTGCGGAAGATCCTGGGCTCGCTGGTCAACACGTGGTTTTATACAAGGAGATGAATCGCATTCCCAGGATTCTTTCAGGGAACATCCACCCAGTTCTGATGACGAATCACTGGAAAACAGCCAGCCAGATCTGCTGGTTTTCTTTCTTGCCTCTGCTCAGGTCTCAAGAGCCCACAATGTTTCCTTTACACTGCCTACTTATTCTCTAGGACGTTTTGTTTTTCGTTTTGTTTTTGTTTTTGTTTGGTTTTTTCCTTACAGTGGTCGATAATAGTGAGAATTCTCAAGATTTTGGAACCAGCTTTCTTTCTTTGAAACGTCTTCTGGTGGGAAAGTTGGAGTAGGTAGGTACTTCTCAGTTCCATAGGAGACGCTTCTGTTTATCTTCTTGGCCGAAACACTTTAAAATTTCTAGCAAGAATTTGTACCTCTTTGTTTCGTTGCTTCTTTTTTGTTTTTGTTTTGTTTTGTTTTTTGCTGGTTTTGACACTTTGTGTTCTTTTTGTGAGGTCTTCAGGAAGGAAGCGTCTGTGGTCCAGCTTCCCTAAATCATCATTGTGGTGAAGTCCAGCTCTGGGTAATTGTATGGTTCTCTTCTAAAAGGTCAAACCTGTTTCTAAATGTGTGGCCCGCCCCCAGAGATCCCATTGGAATCAGTCTGGGCTGAGGCGTGGCTATCAGGATCTTTAAAAGCTCCCCCAAGTCCAGAAGCGCCGCTGTAGCTCAGTGCTTTTCAAATGTTAATGTGCATACCGACCCCTTAGGGTCTTGTTGAACTTCAGATTCTGGCTCAGCAAGTCTAGGATCACACTAGAGTCTGCATTATTAACTAGCTCCCAATGCTGCTGGGGCACGGCTCAGGATCTCCGGACCCCACCTTGTAGCGAGGTTCTGGGATTACCTTGGCTAACACGCTTGCCTGGGTACTCTGGATCCCTCACATCCACCGACGGCAGGGTCCGTGTGGCGCCATCACATTACAGGGTAAGAGACACAGGAATACGGGTAGAGTCAGAAAGGAACAGTGAACAGTGTTGCCATCATCTCCAAAGCTGATGAAACCCACGCACCTGGCTCTGTGCTTTCTCTATGAAGTGTGAAAGACAAGAGGATGTCGTAAAAAATAATAATAATAAATTTTTAAAAACCCAGAGGCTCTTGGGAACCCTCATGGTAAATCATAGAATTGAAGCAAAACCCGGGACCAGTGCCAAACTGTGTGTTAGCGTCATACCACCACAAGATGGTGCCGTTGGCTCGAGGAACATAAAGTGTCGGTAACCTCGCAGTGTGGATTTGGTTTCAACCCTCCCTACTTTGGGGAACAATCCTTAGATGGAAGGAACATGATAGGAGTGAAAACTCAGGGCTGCTAGAACCTGCTTTTCATCAGGCCAGGAACCTTTGACATTTGGAACAATCTAGCAATGTCTAAGAGGCATCCAGCTGTTGGGGGCTGACGAGGTCACTCTTGTTGACATGAGACAAGGATCCCTGGAGGAATTGTGTGCCCAGTGGATCAGTGAAAATGCGATATTCTTCTACAAACACCGGTAGAATCCTTTTATGAAGTGAAAAAAACCTATTTTTTAAAACTTTTTTCCAAAATTATTGGGTATCGGGGACTTATGTGAACGGAAATGTATTTGGTACTTTAAGTGCATTTTTCACTTAATATTAATTTCATCCCTGTGGCCTTATTATTATTGCCATTCTACAGGTGGAAAAACAGAGGGCCAAAGCAATTAAAGCACTTGCCCAAATTATAAAGCCAGGACTTGAAGACAGTTTGATCTTAAGTCCCAAATCCTTAAGTGAACTCAACCACTGTCCTGTATTACCTCCCAATCAATATTCATTCACAAATGCACATGTTTGGACACTGGTCTTTCTTAGTCTGGTATTCTGTGACTTGCACAAAAAATATCTTACATGATACGGTGTGGTAAGAGAAGAATGGGTATTTTAGGTGCGCAAAACAGGAGTACCTAACCAATTCTTAAGCAGCAAAAGTTTCTGGGAGTATCTTTGTCTCTTTCCTTCCTTCCTAGTACTTCTTTACTTCTTTGGTACTCTTTTACTGAAGTACTTCTTTCCCAGAGCTGTTTCTCCCCAACTTCTAAACAAATTTATTCTTCCTCAATAAGTTGTGGAATGGAAAGCAAGCTGGTTGTATTAATTCTCACTAAAGTATATGTGATTGATAGTCACCTCATTATCCAAATAAGACCCGCGTGGCTTTAGACGTAAAAGAATAATTCAGTGATGATAGTTCTGCCTACATGTTTGTTCATATCTCAGTACTTTCCTTATTTGAGGAGATTAAACCTTCTCCTTGCAGAGAAGATAAGAGGCAAGGAGAAAAGATAAGACTAGCTTAAAATGAGTTGACTAGTAATTAGGAAATTTCACACATATTCAGTGCTGAACATAAAATAACAACTTGAGCTAAGAAGAAAGCTCTCTCCCAGATTTATTCCATGGCTTGAACACCATTTGGTCCTCTTGTACTTTCTTTTATTTTTCTCAACTGGAAAAGGTTGAACTAAATAAGGAGCCAAGAAACCTGAGGAGATCCTTAGCCAATTTAGAAATGGCATAAACTATTCCAGAGTGACCAAATCACCCTGGTTTTCTTCATATTAAAAAAAAAATCTAGGTAATAAATGTAGGAAAAAATGATAGAACTTGGGGCGCCTGGGTGGCTCAGTAGGTTGAGCATCTGACTCTTTGATTTTGGCTCAGGTCATGATCTCAGGGTCATGGGATCAAGCCCCACATTGGGCTCTGCACTGGGCATGGAGCCTGCATAAGATTCTCTCTTTCTTGGGATACCTGGGTGGCTCAGTTGGTTAAGCAGCTGCCTTCGGCTCAGGTCATGATCCCAGCGTCCTGGGATCGAGTCCCGCATCGGGCTCCTTGCTTGGCAGGGAGCCTGCTCCTCTCTCTCTGCCTCTCTGCCTGCTTGTGTTCTCTCTCTGTTAAATGAATAAATAAAATCTTTAAAAAAAAAAAAAAAGATTCTTTCTCCCTCTGCCCCCCCTTCCTCAAATAAATAAATAAATGTTTTTTAAAAATGATAGAACTAGAACATGTCCATTTTGCCCCCACTAATGAAATAACTGATTCGAGCACCACAGTGGGCAGATGAAATCATTACATGAAAGGTTGAAGGGGAAATTTGCAATGGAGGGGTCCGGCTGACATCGCTTGACCCCGCTGTTGTCGTTTAGTATGAAAACAGAACCACTGTGTGCCTTCCGAATCAATCCAGTAGGAGGCAAGCAGTATGTCCTATGAACTCTCGCCAAAAAAAACCCCCTGAAACTCATCAAATGAGTTTCTAGAGCTAGCTTCCACTACAAAGAAAATACAAGGGGAGGGGTGCCTGGGTGGCTCAGTCGTTAAGCGTCTGCCCTCGGCTCAGATCATGATTCCAGGGTCCTGGGATCGAGCCCCGCATCGGGCTCTCTGCTCAGCAGGGAGCCTGCTTCTCCCTCTTTCTCTGCCTGCCTCTCTGCCTACTTGTGATCTCTCTCTCTGTGTCAAATAAATAAATAACATCTTTAAAAAAAAAAGAAAAGAAAATACAAGGGGATACAGGAACAAATTAAATGGCACCACAAGGAAGCAAATATGCAAATTCAGAACGATTGGACTCGGTGATGGGCTCAGTTCCTCACAAAGGCAGAGAGCATCTGCTCGGAAATCAAGCATTTAAGAAACCTAAGCACCAAATGCAACGTGTGGACCATGAATGAAGCCAACCAATAGCAAAGAAAGACTTGAGACAGCTGGGGAATTTTTATAAGGATGAGGTATCCGATGATACCAAGGAATTACTGTTAATCTTGTCAGCTATGGTAACTGGTAACGGCATTCTAGTTATGTATGAATACACCCATTCTTGGGAGGTATTTACTGACGCTCATAAGGGTGAATTGATATTACTTGCCTTAAGCTCTGAATTAAAAGGAAGAAATGAAAACAGTAGCATAATCACCATGACAGCTGAATCATGACCACGTGTATTTTGGGGTTTGGCGTTCACTATTCTCTGCGTCCATTTTTTCTTTCATAATATGAAGGTTTTTATTAATCAAAAAATAAAAAGGCACGCCTACCTCTGTGAAAGTCTGTGGGACAGAAGAAAATTCAATAAGTCAATGAGATCTTCTTCGGCTTGGAGGGGACCTCCATCAGTGTTAAGCCAAGACCCAAATGTCCCCCTGACCAACCGCATTGCATTCTGTTCCTCCAACCCTGACCGACAGAGGGCGCCACCCGCCGGGTTAGGACTGCCTCCCGTGCCTCCAAGCACTTCCAGGGGGGATGCCCTACAAAGGACTTAGAGTTCACCTAGAAACTTCACCTGGGAGGCCTGGTAGTTGGCTGCAGCAGGGTTCCACCAGCTCCGAGCTTGGGTCAGGCACCTGTCAAAAGCCAAGTGTTGTCCCTGAACGCCCAGAAAGACAGGCTCACTGATGCAGAGGGCTCTAAACCATGGAAGATGCTCGCCCTCATTCATAATAACAGAATGCAAATTAAAACATAGTGAGATTTCCAGGTCATGGAAAATCAGAACCACCGAAAACACCTTTGCTAGAGATGTAGGGAAATGGATACTTTGCTAGTGGGAAAGTAACTGGAACTGAACCTCTCAGGGGATAATTTGGCAGCATCTAGAACAATTACAAACACATATGCCCTTCTGCCCAAGAATTCCATTTCATATGAATTTATCCCACTTACACTTGCTCCCATCTCAAGCGACATGTGTCTGTTATTCATTGCCACATTGCTTGTAATAGTAGACGATTTTTTTAAAAGATTTTATTTATTTATTTGACGTAGAGAGATTACAAGTAGGCAGAGAGAGCGCCTGATGCGGGGCTTAATCCCAGGACTCTGAGATCATGACCTGAGCCAAAGGCAGAGGCTTTAACCCACTGAGCCACCCAGGTGCCCCAATAGCAGATGATTTGAAAACTTAAATATCTACCACAAGGGGAGCGTTAAATAAATTATGGAACAGCCACACACAGCGGAATATCACGTAACTTTTTTTAAAATGAAGTCATGTGTATAATTAAAACAAACTACCCCCCAAGACAAATTGAGGGGGGGAGAGCAAAATACGTAAAGCAACCCTGTATACAGTATGCAAACATTTGTGTAGAGAATGAAAAAGGAATACCTCCGCTTGTGTATAGAAAGAAACTTCTAGAAAAATACCCAACACATGAATGGCGTTGGTTGCCTTCAGGTCGCCGGCAGGAGGGAGAATTTTCTCTTGACTCTTGAACTCTGCAATGTGTAAATATATGACCTGTTCAAAAAGGAGAGAAATAATTAGTTTCCTAACAATGTAGAGCAAAAAGGAAACAGTTGACTTTCAAACCAGCCTTCAGGGTAACAGTAGGGACTTGGATGCAGGGCGAAGCTGGGCAGTGAGCAGGAAAATGTGCTGGAAGGTGGGCCACCAGGCAGCAAAAATCACAAAACGTGGCTCGAGCTCCCTGCAGTGGCAACATAGAATCCCTTTTAAATCAAATTAAAGCCAAGTCCCCATTGGGGCAGCCAGCCGGGTCAGTCGGTGGAGCGTGCAGCTCTTAATCTCGGGGTCATGAGTTCAAGCCCCATGTTGGGTGTACAGATTACACAAAAAAAAATTAAAAATTAAGCCAAGTCCCGGAGGCTGGTCCAACAATTCCGGTTTCATCCTCCACGGAAGCTGAAGTCTTGAGATGAGGTGGTGTCTGAAATCCTGAGAAAGGGGCCCTGGAGGCAGGCTGGGTCCACAAAGCCCCAAAGCCCCCTGAGGTCAGTGCCAGGGCAGGGAAAGCCCCCTGAGGGCCAGGCTCGGTGCTGCAGCTCCCAGGGAAGTCTCGTCCCCACCCGCCAGCCTTGTCACCGGAGGGAGGCTCACGGGACTCCGGGCGCATCAGGCAAATGCTCATGTAAAGAATGAATTGTGAGGGGCGCTTGGGTGGCTCAGTGGGTTAGGCCTCTGCCTTCAGCTCAGGTCGTGATCTCAGGGTCCTGGGATCGAGCCCCGCGTCGGGCTCTCTGCTCAACAGGGAGCCTGCTTCCCCCTCTCCCTCTGCTGCTCTCCCTGCTTGCACTCTTTGGTGCTCTGTCAAATAAATAAATAAAGTCTTTAATTATTAAAAAAAAAAAAAAATCCGGAGTATCTTAGGCATCCATTCTGCCCTGGGCTACCAGTCGCCATCACGCACGGGCGAGCGGACCTGTGACCCACCCCCGGGGCACCCCCTGAAGGGGGACAGGGTGTGGGGCCTTGGAGCTGAAGGGGCGTCGTGGCTCCTCTTGAGTCCCCTTTCGTGCTCACTGTGTGTGTCTCTCTGCTCCTTCCCCGGACCCACGGACAACTGTCATCCCCATCACCTTCCCTTCCTGATCCAGCCGGTGAAATGAGAGCAGAGGTGGGCCAGGAAAAGCCCTCCTTCCCGCTCGCTCTTCTCCCGCCACAAAAGCCCCGTGTTGCGATGGCAGAGCCACGGGAGAGAAAGGACCCGAGCCCGTGCATCACTGCCCGTAAGGCCCACTGCACGCTTTGCACTGGCTTCGACTTCTCTGGGTCCGGCCACGCAAGTTTGGGAGTCTGCTCCTGCCGCGTCCCCGAGACCAAGCGGACTGAGCGGGACCCCAGCCCCTGGGGGTTCTGAAGGTGGCAGCATTTTCAGTAAGTTTATAGGAGCTTACAGACTGTGTTTGCTTTTCGAGGGAATTTGATCAATGAGGTGTGGTGACACCGGTTCGCTGGTTAGCTCTCGGGCTGTGGGCGCCATGTGTCATTTGCTCAGGAAAACGAGATCTTTCAAAACATTGGGTCTGCAGTGGCACGGGGTTGAAAAAACAGAACTTTGGGTACAAAAAAAAAAAAAAAACTGTGTTGGGAAACATGGATTGACCTACCTGTCATTTTATCCTATTTAGTTAAGTAACCTCTACACCCGATGCGGGGCTCGAACTCACAACCCTGTGATCAAGACTCGCACACTGACTGAGTCAGCTGGGCATCCCACTTCTCTCTGGTTTGGGGGATGAAAACAGAGACCTGGAGGAAGGGGTCAGGGCGGATTCGTGCCACATCACAGCTCAGCCCTTCTGAGGAGCAGGTTCCCAGGTCAAAAGTGGGGGGTCAGAGAGAGAGAGCCCCCACACCGCAGAGGCACCGGGTCAGGGCCAACGATCACTCAGGGCAGGGCTGCACGACCAAAGAAAAGTCCTCCCCACCAAGGGCAGGACTTAGGATCCTCATCCTCCATGAGTTGGTCCCAAATTTAGCTACAGGAAGCCGGCACAAGTTAGTGAGCCCAAGGGGGGCCCCAATAGTTTGCTTCCAGGCGATATTGCCAGATCTCCCACTTTTGCCAGGAAACCCCTGAACCCCAGCGTATAGGGGAGATCTGCCAGTTTTTCAATGTTGACAGTCGGCTGAAACGAGAGTAAAAAGTAAAAACTCTATACTGATCAAAGAAGACACATCTGAGGGCTGGTGAGGCCGTCAGTCCATCGGGTCAAGGCCCCAGCGGTCCTGTTTCCTTGACTGTTAGAGACAGGACCACAGCCCCGGCCACGGGCCGGGCCACCAGATTTAGCCAAGAGACAAGGAGGACACTCAGTTCCATTGGACTTCAGACAAACAACGAGTAATTTTTTAGTTTAGGCAATACTCAAATTGCAGAATAGAAATATGTCCCAGGCAACACTTACGATAGAAGATCGTCTGGGACCTACTTAGAGTCTATGCATACGTATCTGTATCTATATACGTAAACATAGACACTGATACAAATATCACCTGGGACACACTTATGCTAAAAAAAATTATTCACTGTTTACCTGAAATTCCATTTTAACTGGTATATTGTATCTGGTGCCTGACCAAGGAAGCTCATCAAGGAGCTCTTCTTCCTTTGGTCTCTGTTGTCCGGGAAATCCGAAAAATAAAGGGGACTTAATTTTAATAAATTGTGACTTAATCCCAGCCCACACTAAGGCACTCCCATGAGCCAGGCACTCCCTGTCTGATCAGGCATCCCTCACGGAGCTGATTTCTGTCCGGGTGACAGGCCTTCAGGTGACAGCGGGCATGTCACATTTTCCCTTTGATCGCCTGGGAGACAGGCCTGCTGCTCACGGGTGCCTTGTCTCTGCCGTGAGGAATGAAGCAGGACGCTTGGAATTCCAGTGCACAGGTTCGCTCACTCCTGCTGCCCTCTGGACCTTTCTCCTGTGCCTAGGTCCTGGCGGGGAGGCGGGGAGCTGTGGAGCTCCGCTGGGGTTGTTCTAGTCTCCCCCTCGGGAGGGAGCTCAGAAACCACCACCCTCCCTCCTTACCGTGAACCTCACTGTCTGACACCGTCTACGCTCAGGAAGGAAAAACTCTTCCTCTACCCTCTTATGTTCAGTAACCGGGGGTCTGCTAATGAAATTAACGAAAGGCAGATTAAGAGGAGAAAAGGCACATAATCTTTATTACTCTTTACATGCATGTCAAAAAATACACGCATGTCCGTTCACAGAAAAGAAGCGAAACTCGGAGAAGTGGTTAGGCTTGGGGGCTTATATGCCTTTTTATAAGAGGAAAGAAAGAGGACTGGAGTGTCAAAGGTGATGAATCGCAGGGAGTGACTAGGACATACATGGGGGAACTAATGGAAGACAAGGGCTATGTTTATGCAAGCTCATCGTGGTGCTGACTCCCTATTTTCAGTGATAAGAGGTGCCCTTCTATTCCTGATACAGGGCGGGCAACTTCTTCAAAGGGAAATGTATGCCCTGCTTTTAGGCAGATACGGGGAGGACAAAGAACTCTTCCTGCATCTGTTGATTCTCAATTGCCTTCAGTTCAAAATAATCCTCAGGCCAAAGCGGCCTATTTGGGGTGACACATCTGATCCCTTTACCGCCCAGCTCCTGGGGCTGGATGGATACTGCTGGTAGTCCAGAAGCCAAGCAGAGGTCCCAGGCGCTACCACCAACCCCAAACTCTGGCACAGACCACGGCCCTTCCACAGTTGAGTGGGGTCCTAACTGCTCACCTAAACGGGCGGGAGCCCTGTTCTGCCCCACAGGGTCTCCATCTGCATTGCCTCCTTCCTCCTCTTCTTCCTCCTACCTCTGGAGGAGCAGAGGGGAAACCCAGATGGCATCCATTTTACTCCCGCTGACCTCCAGGGGGCAGCAGAGCTGGGAAGAACATTCATTAATGTAGGCAGCTGGTCAGGGTTTTGTTCAATCCCCTGACCCACTGACCCACAGGGAAGGTCCTGGTTGTTCCAAAGCCCCAGACTGCAGCCACAGCCGAGAGCAGGCAACACTTGATATCCTTGTTGTGAGTTCCAGCCCCATGCTGGGTGTAGAGCCTACTTAAAACAATTAAAAAAAAAGAACCCTGTGGGACGCCTGGGTGGCTCAGTCAGTTGAACGTCTGCCTTCTGCTCGGGACGTGATCTCAGGGTCATGATCTCAAGTCCCACATCTGCCTTATGCTCAGTGGGGAGCCTGCTTCTCCCTCGCCCTCCGCCCCTCCCCCACTGCTCCTGAACGTGCTTGCTCTCAAATAAAAATGAAATCTTTAAAAATAAAGAAATAATAAAATACATAAAACCCTGTGAACTCTAAGCTCATAGAATGAATCCAAAGGGGTGAGCCCCACATCCGCCACTTTCTAGTACCTTTCCCTGGATAACTCACTTCCTTGCTTCCCCACCTATCAAAGGGGGACAGGAATTCTACTGACCTGATGTGGTCGTTGAGGGATGAAATGAGCTAATAGATGTTCGCCATCACATAGAAAAATGGCTAAGACAGAGTAAGTGCTTTCTAAAGCCTTGTTCCTGAGTCCCTCTTAACTCCCAACTATTTCTGGAAAATACTGGATTCTGGGTAGCATTTTTTGTTTTTGTTTCGTTTTATTTTTTGAGAGAGAGAGAGAGTATGTGTGGGACAGGCAGAGGGAGGGAGGGAGTATGGGGGGCAGGCAAAGGGAAAGAGAGAGAGGCAGAGGAAGAGAGAGAGAATCTCAAGCAGGCTCCACACCCAGCATGAAGCCCGATGTGGGGCTCAATCTCATGACCCCAAGATCATGACCTGAGCTAAAATGAAGAGTCAGGTGCTTAACCAATTGATCCACCCAGACATCCCGTTTTCAATAAATTAATTGGCATCTGGATTGCCTCTAGACATATTTCAAACTAATTAATAACATCTAACAGGTACTTTGTTAATTTGAATAAATCGTGTTGGATTCACAACATTTTCTCTATGGGTATAAGCAGATTTCTGGAGCACGTTTCTGACCTACGTAGAGGGGACGCTGGCAAATCAAATATTCCACTTAATAGGGAGTTAAGTACGCATCATGCCCAGTTGCCAATTTTCAAAACCCTACATATAGCATCTTTAAGACTAAACCACAACACGTATGTTTCCCGAAGAATCAGGGTCTGAACCTTGGACATGACCGTGTTGGAGGGAGGCGGCCGGGCTGGTTCTCAGAGCCCCGCAGACAGGAAGCTGCCCCTCTCCAGGCTTGCCCGCGGGCATTTTCATTCACTCCTCGGCCTTGTTTCCCATACACTGTGGCCCACTCAGGCAGCCCCAAATGACATCTGTCTGCCCAGCTGCTGGTGGCCTGAGCTAACTGATGTCAGAACCGGGACAAGCCCTGGGATGTCCTGGGATTAGAATGGAGGCCGGGAGTAGGATCGCTCAATAAAGGCCGGATGTCCTCCCTCTCCAACATATCCCTTTCCGTTTCTTTTTTTTTTTTCTTTGAAGGTATTTATTTCTTTTAGGGGAGGGAAGAGAAAGCACTGTGGGGGAGGGGCAGAGGGAGGGAGAGAGAATCTCCAGCACACTCCCCACTGAGCATGGAATCAGATGTGGGGCTTGATCCCACATCTCGGGTAGGAGCCCCGAGATCATGACCTGAGCTGAAATCAGGAGTCTGATTTGCTCTCTCTCTCTCAAATAAAAATAAAATCTTTAAAAATAAAGAAATAATAAAATATATAAAACCCTGTGAGTCTGATGCTTAACCAACTGAGCCACCAGGCGTCCCCTGACATTTCCCTTTCTAATCTAAAACGCAGCGAACGAGATTTTTTCACACTTTTAAGTGAACAAAACAACCTCCTAGTCCCTCAACGGGGACAGGCTGAGGGAGACGCAGTAGCACAGACTTATCAATAGCGTCCATAGCTAATTCTTTGAACGTTCAGGCTGTTCACTTGCAACTCATTCACGCTTTTTTCCCTTCTCCCTACCGTTCTGCAGGGTGCCTGCTACTCTTGACTCTACCTTCCTGCAAAGTAGGAAAAGGCACCTCCCGAAACAGCCCCCTTTCCGCTATGGCCAAGAGCGTGCATTCCAGAACCGAGTGCCCCCCTTGCCCTCTTGGCCAAGCTCTCTGGTGCCACACATAAAAGGCACAGCTACCCATGGTAGCCAATGTCATCCCGTGCTCCCTGAAGGTAGAAGCCAGTGAGGAAGGCCAAGGCCGGCTCAGGGGACCGGGACTCCGCTGCTGAACCACAGCCCGTGTGGATCACCATGGTGGTCCTGGGTCCCACGTCCCGCTCACCAACCCTCCCTCCAGAGAAGTCATCCCACATCTGGTTCCACCAGGTGTAGCTGGGGAACCGAGGTTCCTTCTCCTCCCCAAAGAACCTTCCAAAGACCTTCGGAATCTTTCATTTAAATTGCAGTGTAGGGGCACCTGGGTGGCAGCATCCAGGTCTTGATCTCAAGGTTGTGAGTTCAAGCCCTGCATTGGGCTCCACACTGGGTGTGGAGCTCAGTTAGAAGGAGGGGGAGGAGGAAGAAGAAGAAAAAGAAGGAGAAGAAGAAGTTGAAGTTGCAACTGCTGGGTTTACTTTCGGTTCAGTCCAGTGGCCTGGCCCGTGGGATATATGAAACTCTTGACATGGTCTAAAACCCCCACCGACTCTCAGAATCCGATCAGTAAATAAACTCCATTGTAATTTGAGGAAAGCCACGACCCTTTTTATTTACCCTTCACATTAAAATAGTAAGTGATACTGTGGGGACACTAAAGGCACCTCACTGCACCGACGATTGGCAAGAGGCGAGATGGCCCCTCGGAGCTTCTGCGCACTGAGATTGGACTTTGGGGAGGATGTACTCAGAAAGGATTTTTTTTCCGGCCATGACAACGTTCAGTACCACATAAGAAATGAAATTGAAGCATCGATCTTATTCTTCAAGCAGAGGATAGCTTCAATATTAAAATTAACATATAAATTTAGCATCCATCTTATTTTCAACTCACTTCTGCTGAGTAAATGCGCATATAAAGAATGAATGGCTAAAACTGTACGCCCTGAAATCAAGTCCATTTTTCAGACACGTCAGATCAAAGGCAGTCAGTGCCTGTTTTCTGGGCACCCAGCAAATGTTCCCAGGATGCCCCCCTTCCCATTCCCTCCCACCAATCTAGCCGCAGGGCAGCCTGGGCACCTTGGACGATCAGTCCCTAAAGAGCAGACCCCATGATACGTGACTGCCCCAAGGCATACCTCCTCCTCTGGTCCAATTTCTTTCTGTAAATTTTAAACGGTCTTAGGTTTTTAGAAGTCCACAGCTAAAGGCAACAGCCTGGACCAAGGGATTCAGAATCCCAGCTCCCTCTCCCCACTCCCTGTCATCTCTCCAGACGCTCTGCTATCAATTTCAACCATAGCCATGTACCTGGCTAAGAAATGCCTTGCTTCTAGAAACATCTGTGCAACTACTTTTGTTTTTCCCATCATCAAAAGCATTGATATTTCACAGAAGACATCACCTCACACCTGTTAGAATGGCTATTATCAAAAAGACAAGAGAAACTAAGTGCTGGCAAGAATGAGGAAAAAAGGGAGCCCTTTTGAGGCTCCTGGGTGGCTCAGCCGGTTAAGCGTCTGCCTTCGGCTCAGGTCTTGATCTCAGGGTCCTGGGATGGAGCCTCACATCGGGCTCCCTGCTCAGCGGGGAGTCTGCCTCTCCGGCTCCCTCCGTCCATCTCCTGACTCATGCTCTCTCGCTCGCTCTCTCTCTCAAACAAATGAACGAAATCTTTTCAAAAAAATAAAAAGAAGATTTTGTAAAACGGAGCCCTTGTGCAATATTAGTACTTTGCAAACTGGCGCAGCCTCTATGGAAAACAGTATGGAAACTCCTCACAAAACCAGAAAGAGGGGGTGCCTGGGTGGCTCAGTGGGTTAAAGCCTCTGCCTTCGGCTCAGGTCATGATCTCAGGGTCCTGGGATCGAGCCCCACATCGGGCTCTCTGCTCAGCAGGGAGCCTGCTTCCCCCTCTCTCTGGCTGCCTCTGCCTACTTGTGATCTCTGTCAAATAAATAAATTTAAAAAAAACAAAAACAAAAACAACAGAAAGAGAACTGCCCTATGATGCAGCGATGCCCCTTGCAGGTGTATTTCTGGAGAAAACGAAATCAATATCTCGAAGAGGTCTCTCCATCCCATGTTCACTGGAGCATTTTTCACAATAGCCAAGACATGGAAACAACCTAAGTGTCCCTCAAGACACTTAGTCTTAGTCCCAACAGCTCTCAGTCCCAAGAGCTCAACAGATGTCACATACGAACCGAAATAAGCCGGGCACACAAAGACAAGTACCGTGGGATCTCGCTTCTACGGGGAACCTGAAAAAGCCAAACTCACAGGAGTGGAGTAGAACCATGTTTGCCAAGGGACTGGGGGGGTGGGGGAAATGGGGACACGTGGGGCAAAAGACACAAACTTATAGTCATTTTAAGGTGAGAACATTCTGGCTATCCAAGGTATCGCATGGTGACGACTACATCTAACAACACTGCATTGTACGCGTGGAAGGGAATAAGAGAACAAGTCAGGGATCATTCTCACCACACACACACACAAACGTAATTCTGTGAGGTGATGATGGGGTTAACTAACCCCTCCGTGGAAATCACTGTGCAATATATACACCTATCAAATCGTCAGCTCGTACCCCTTAAACTTAAGACAGTGTTGTATGTTGACTCTATCTTAGTCAAGCTGGGGGGGGGGGGGCGGAGGGAGGGAATTATTGATGTTTCTTACAAC
Organism: Nasua narica; assembly: GCA_028533885.1. NCBI lineage: Eukaryota > Metazoa > Chordata > Mammalia > Carnivora > Procyonidae > Nasua > Nasua narica. The sequence continues at coordinate 8,285,650 of CM052813.1, forward strand.
TCAAAGCTCCAGCAAAACCTATGTCCAGGTGTCACTAGTAAACTTGGAATCATGGCACACCGGAAGGGTCAGCGGCACTGACAAGTCCCGGGAGCCTTAGGCGGCCCTCTCCTTGAGGGAAAGGGGGGCACATTTGTGCTGAGAGCGGGTGCTTTGCCAGTCAGAGGTTTCCAAAAACAGGCGCTTCTGACCTCAAATGGGTCCTCGAGTCCCACGTCATCCTTGCCTCTGAAGTTACTTGAACTCCATCGAGGGCAAGAGTGGAGGACGCAGGCGTTTCAACCTCTCCCTCTGCCCCTTTACGGAGCATGGATGAGAGAAGAAAACCCAAGGATGGGATATTCGCCAATCTCAGTGAGTTTAAGGAGCACCCGGGGAGAACGATAAAAATGGGGGTGCTGAGGTTCTCCGAGATTCTGAACTCAACAAGCAGGGCCCAGGAACCTAAACTGGAAGGGGGAACCTTGGGGTGCGTGGGACCCGCCCACAGTCCCACCAGTTAGATGAACAAAGCATTTAAGAGGAGCTGTTGGCAGGTCCTCCCGAGAGTGGGGGCGAGAGGAGGCCAGGTTTCACATGGATTAACTTACTGTAAGGCGGGCTTGCCCCAGCTGCAAGTGATCCACCAAGCACCCCGTTATCTTGTCTGTGGCACAAACGGGATCTAGCCAGAAGGAGCTGGCTGATTTTTTTCTCCTGCATGGGAAGGAGTAACCGAGCGCCCCTGGGCTCCGGGTCAGAGCAGGGTGGTCCTCGCTAGAGAGCCGAGCAGGAGTCTGAGAGGGCGCTCAGGCGACGGGACCTCGACCGCTGGACCAGGACGTAGGATCTGAACCGATTTCTCCCACCTGACCCCCGACCACACTCCCCCCCTCCAAAATAATTAGGTCCTGCTTCAGAAGATTGTATTGAGGATCAAATCAAACGTACCTGCGCTAGCCTAGGAGTTGGCTGCCTTACAGATAATCCCACGTTGCTGGCCATGGTCAAAAGAAGTCAGTGAGTTTGGTGATCTGTGAGGGGAAATCGTCCTGGAAAGACACCGCACCTTATGGCGAGGGCTGCTCAATCCGGGTCCTTCAACCTGAAGAAGGAACAGCTGTAGACACATCTCTTAGCACCACCGGCTCACAGAGGACCTGGTAGGCCTCCTGCTTGTTAAATGAACACAGATAAGCTTTAGAGACGAACACACGAACACTACCTTGGGAAATCCACTGGGCCTGGGAGGGCCCAGGCATTAGCCCATCCCCACCACATAAAATGTCCCAGACAACAGGGTTCCGATTATTTTCTTCTTCACTCCCTTCCTTCCTTGACATATACGCTAATGTCAAGATACAATCCAAACAATAGTATTTACTCTTAAACTCCCTGGTAGGTACCTATGTCCATGAAATACTTATTAGTCCGAGTCCCATAAGGGACTTTTTCCCCAACAAATATTCTCATTCCCAAAGTGTCCTATAGAAATAGAGATTTTTTTTTTTTTGGTCCTAAATATCTTTTTTTTATCCCTCTGGGACCCATTCCAGGAGTGGCTGGCTGCTGACAGGAGCTCTTGTCCCCCAGTTGAGGGAGAATCTCAGGGCAAGAGGATGTGCTCTCCTCCCTTCCAGCCTGAAGACCCCATCAGACTTATTCTTGCATTGGGAGCTCTTTCTGCATCCTTGTTATTTATTTGCATATTTCCTTTTCCTTCCACATTTGTGAGTTTATTGCCTGACTTAAGCAGTCATCTTTGCTTTCAGGCGCTTTGAAGAGCGGGCGCAGCAAGACTGTGGCAGTTAGGGTGGGCACCACTATTACTGTTTGAAGACTCTTTTTTAAAAATATCTGATGGAGAATGCAAAAGCTAGTGAGCTCCATTAAAAGCGATCGCCACTCTCACTTACCAAGTGCTTTCTCTGTGTCGGGTACAGTGCTAAGTACTTACTCCTCCCGTGACCAATTGTTTCATTTTTACTTTTTCTTTAATGGGACTCTCCGGGACCATCCCTGCTTATCCTGGACTCAGGGACAGGTGACTCAGATAAAAGCAGACAGAAAGCCCTCTCTTACACGTAACAGGCACTCGCTACGTATGTGCTGAGGATTTAAATGAATGAGTGGAGGGACTGAACTGAGCTCTACAGAAATTAATTCTTAAGCAATAAATTCTCAGTCTTTCTGAACACAGCCCCCAAACTCTGCCATTCATGTTTCTCAAGGAATGTCCCATTCCACTGAGCCCTTGATTCCTGATTCACGGGTAGGAAGCAGCTTTTACACCAACTTTCTCTCTTTAGAGATCCTCTTTCCACAAGCAGAAATGACATAAACGAAGATCGTCTCCTTAGTTTATTTTTTTTTTCTAGAGCCCTCAGCATGCTACATTAACCTGACAAAGCTTAATCTCGTGTTCATTTCACAATACATTTCATGCAGTTCACAGCTCTGTGATGGGCTTTACATTGACATCACGCACGTTTCAATTCAGCCATGTGAAAAGAAGAATTCTTAATGGAGTCTGTCTCGGAAAACTGTCCAAGCTTAAATAAGCGCGTGAGCGGTGTGCTCTCTCCTTAAGTGCAGCCTCTCTCTAAAATGCAAGAAGGGTTTTTAGCATAAGAATATGAGATTCATTTGCAACCGAAACCACTGGCTTTAGCTTTTACGCATCCTGAGGAATCCTCCTTTACAAAACCGCATTCAAGTATACTATTTGGTCGGACACTCCCGGCGGAGTGTGGGAGCAGAGCTGACCTCCAGCTTTCCGCCCCCAAATAAATCTTGCAGTGGCCCCGGCTTTCCCAAGACTATTCTTAGCATCGGACTCTCTTTCTACAATAAGCATTCAGCACTAAAGCCATAGAGCAGAGCTTTTTGGCATTTTCCAATGAAGTGCAAGAAATTAAATAAGTTACGTTTTTTATCGCTAAGGTATAGAATCAAGCACAGTCACTTTGTCAAACAGAAGGAAAGGGTATACACAGGAAGCGGCCTCTCCTGGGGGGCCCGGGGTTCGAATGCACAGAAAACGTCACCTGGCCACGCTGCCCAGCAGGGAGCAGCTTTTAGGAGGACGTGTTGAGTATTCTAGAGTCTGAGGAGTCGGACCTCTCGTCGTAGTCCTCCTCGGTGTAGATGGACTGCTTGGCCACGATCGGGCAGCCGTCGTCGGGGATGGAGATCCGGGGGTCCTCGGGGGCGCGCGCGGGGAGGACCGGCGAGCTCCGGAAGACGCTGGCCGAGTTGGTGGGGAAGGGGCCCACGTACTGGGACCTCAGCTGGTACTGCTGCTGCAGGGTCATGGTGTTCCACAGGGTGACGTCGTTGGGCAAAAAGGGGCTCGACTGGTTCCTGGCCAGAGTATTCCTCAGCATCAGCGGGTAGCGGGGCGGCTGGGGGAAAGGATGCTGCAGTGGCACGGCCAAGGGGCTGGGGACAACGTTACTAGAGTCGGCGGAGAACCTCAGCGTGTCCGGGACCCTGAAGGCCGAGCCCACGGACCACTTGGAGGAGGAGATGGGGTAGGAGCTCAGGCTGTGTTCGAAGATGTGGCCGTTGGAGGGCAGCACCAGCCCCTCGGGCTCGGCGGCCGCGCGCTCGGCCGCGGCGGACACGGACGAGCGGCTGGACAGCAGGACCTCCACGGCGCTCACCAGGTCCCCGCCGCAGCCCTTCAGGATGAGCTCCAGCACCGCGGGCTTCTGCGTGGGGAAGATCTTTTTTAACACTTCCAGGGGCGGCCGGTTGGCCTTCAAGCTGAAGGGCAGGGACACGGTCCCCGAGGGGCCCTCGATCAGCAGGTGGTTCTGCTCCCCCTGGTACTTGGGGCTGTCCGGGCGGCTCTCCGGGTTGCCTCCGTTTTTCTGGACCGCGTAGCCCCCCTCGTCCACGGACACGATCTCGGGGCTCTCCGGGGTGAAGCAGCCCTTGCTTTTGGCCACATCCGGGGAGCTCCTCTGGTCGGTGTCTTTGTCGCTGAAGGTCTCAGCATTGTCAGCCGAGCTGCTGTCCCCCAGCCTTTCTTCTGTCAGATCTGAAAAGCAGAGAACAGCTGGGTTAATCCTTTCCTGGTGTGCGTAAAGAGGAACAGATGTGCTCGGGAGAGAGCCGAGCACAGGCCACTTGGAAGGGCCAATGCCACTGGGTGGGTGCCAGCACACTGGAAGCCTTTTTTTTTTTTAAGTCATCGCTACACCCAGCAGGAGGCTTGAACTCATGATCTTGAGATCAAGAGTCACAGGCTCTAGGACTGAGCCAGGCAGGCACCCCCATTCGGAAAGTCTCTTTTTTTTTAAATATTTTATTTATTTGACAGAGAGGCGAGAGATCACAAGTAGGCAGAGAGGCAGGCAGAGAGAGGGGAGGAAGCAGGCTCCCCGCTAAGCAGAGAGCACGATGCAGGGCTCGATCCCAGGACCCTGAGATCATGACCTGAGCCGAAGGCAGAGGCTTTAACCCACTGAGCCACCCAGGCGCCCCTGGAAAGTCTTTTAAGAAGAATCCAAACCACCTCATTGGTCAATGGCGGGGGGAGGGGGGGAGAGACTAAGTAAAAATCTAGAAATTGGAGTGTTTTCTCAGACTGATGTCCACAGAGAAGCTTGGCTTGAACACAGAACAGGGACATGGTACCTATAACCATAAAAGACATAGCTGTCATAACAGTCAGGATCTAAGTAGGGACCTCTGTAGGTCTAGGGATAAACGCAGCCAAGGGAAGAATGGGAAAATGAGCTTGGGCTTGTCTTCTGGTTCCTTTTCTGCAAACGAGGTGGCCAATGTCACCTGGGGACAGCAGTAGCGGGTGCGCAACCCATATATCCACAGCAGGGGGTTTTCATATTTTAAATCCATTTCCCGTGGGCGGATTTTGCCTTACATAGGTCTCATGAACTAATCCTATGTTTTATCGGGTTACCGGGTACAATATGTAATCAGTAGAAGTTCCAGGAAGAAGCCTCTCTCCATTGAAATCTTTCTTACAAAGCCACTCCAGGGACTGACAGACCTGACTCTGTCCCTTGCACCTTGCACTAGGGGGCAAGCAAAACCAGCTTCGAATTCTGGATGGCGGGGCAGGTCGCGGGATAGGAAGGAAATGGCTGGAGAGACCTGTCGAACTGCACAGGGGCATGACCCACCCATGAAACAAGGCGCCCGTAACCCCAGGACGGGGGTGGGTAAAGAAGTAAAACCGTCTCCAAAAAAAAAAAAAAAAAAAAGAAGAAGTAAAACCATCTCATGAACTGTTTCATTAATAAGGTTCATGGAAAAGATTGAAAGACACCTTCTTGAATTATACCAAAAGGGGGGAAAAAAAAAAAAGAAGCTTCCCAAGATTTTGGGGAAGATTTGCTGGGAACTAAAGCAGCTGCAAATTTAACATTCTGACCGAAGACATTGCCCACCTCCCCCCAAAGGGCTAGTATTACAGCGCTAAGCAGAAGGGACCAGATTGGATTTGCTTGCAGTGGGAAATGCCAACAGACGTTTATAATAAAAGAACGTATTCTTTACCAGCACGCTATATGCAAGTAGACTTTTATCCTTTTGAAAACACTGACTGGCTGTCTCTACTCAGAGCCAATGTAACTGATCTAAAGATGAAAATTATTAATGACCCAGTTGTCAGGTTGTAAACAATTGGTCTGCCTGTGTTTCCTACAGCCCCGCCTGAATGGCTTCCTTGTCGCCTTCTCAGTGGGCACACCTGATTATATTTAGAAAGCCAGCCGGTGGCATTTCAGCACTGCAGCTTCGAAAATCTCCCTCCAATTTGTCGTCGTCGTTTGTTTTTAAAGCCTTAAACAAAGGCCCATTTAGGAACGTTCTTGTAATGTGGGATTGATCTTTAATATAATGGAAAAACAAAACGCTGGTTCTTCCCAAAGCAAAGATAAATGCATTTTAAAACAGGCTTCAACTCTTTATCGGTGCAACCTGTAGTCCTAAGTCTGATACAAATCCACATTTAACCCAAATGTGCATTTGAAGTAAACTACTGCTTTTTCCAATACAAAATGTAAGGTTCCTACCCAGGGGTCAGCTGCAGCCCGCACATACAAAGCCAACCTGGCCTTCTCCAACACCTCCGAACACCTCCGGGATGCCCTCAAGACCTCTTTTTGCAAGAGAAGTTTGACATCATCTCTCCTGCAACTCCCCAGGGCAGGGGACCCTGATGTCATCTCCTCAGTGAACTGTGTTTGTTCTTAATCCAAAAGAGAAAAGCCGCAACAAAAAAGCTTCTACAGATGCCCATTTAATCGGCACGCCTATCTACATTTTCCTGACTCGTGACCCCATGCGTACCTCTTAGCAGTCACTCTATTATTAAACGCTTGAAAATGAGTGGACAGGGACCTTGTGTTGGCCTCAACACACAACTGGACTTCAGCTCCCGCTCTGTGGAGCTTGGGAAAGCAAGTCAAAGACACGCCCCAGGTGAATATTACAATAAAATTATGCTTTACATACTGTGTATCTCTAAACAGGGATTTTATATTTAACTTTAGCTTGCCTTACCTAGTCTTATCAGTATGGAGTATTTGCATCCCTGTAATATGCAAGATACTGAAGGAAACAGAAAAAAGGAGGTAAAAAATACCACGAAGTCTGGGACTGGTCCCGACCTTGTGGGACTTAGCTGGTGGGGCAGAGAAGATGCATGTGCAAGGAGAAAAGCAAACAGAGCCAGAAGAGAACTTGCTTCCTATCCAATAGGATAGATACATACGGCACATAAAGGGTCACAGTAGTGTCACTTGCAGAAGCCAAAAGCCGGGAGCAACTCAGATGTCCCTGGATGGACAGGTGGCTAAAGAAAACGGAGTACACGTATACACTGGAATACTATTCGGTCTCAAAGTGGAATGAAATTCCGACACAGGTTGTCACAGGGATGAACCTTGAAAATACGCAAAGGGAAGTCAGTCAGTCCCAAAGGACAAATATTCTAAGATTCTACTTAGATGAGGTACATAGAATAGACAAATTCACAGAGACAGAAAGTAGAATGATGGGGGCACCTGGGTGGCTCAGTGGGTTAAAGCCTCTGCCTTCAGCTCGGGTCAGGATCTCAGGGTCCTGGGAACAAGCCCTGCATCGGGCTCTCTGCTCAGTGGAGAGCCTGTTTCTCTCTCTCTCTCTCTGCCTGCCTCTCTGCCTGCTTGTGATCTCTGTCAAATAAAATATTTTTTTAAAAAAAAGAAAGAAAGAATGATCATTAGCAGGGGCTGGGGGGGCAGAAAGGGACTGGGACTTGCTGTGTCACATGTATGGGGATTTCATATGATGAGAAAGTTCTGGAAATGGACAATGGTGGTGGCATAACACCATGAATATACTTAATGCCCCCACATTGCGCCCCTAAAAATGGTTAATATAGTAAATTTTATAGTATGTGTATTTTACCACAATTAAAAAGAGAGAGGGAAAGAAATAGGACACAGTGTCACAGCAGTGTAAGAGATGGCGGCTTTTTTTTGGGGGGGGGGAAGCAAGAGAAACACCTGGTTCTTCTAGGACATAAAAGGTATGTAAGTATAGGTAGAAAGCTGAAAACCTAGCTGTTTTTTTAAACGAGTGAACCTAAAAATGGCTTCCTATGCTAAAAGATCATTTTTCCCAGGGGGTCTGGCTGGGCAAGAGACTCCTGATCTCCAGGTAGTGAGTCCAAGCCTCACGGTAAGGGTAGAGTTTACTTTAAAAATAAAATGAAATAAAAATTAAAATAAATAAAATTAAATGACATTACATTCAATTTTGCCCACCCTGGATGAGCTGCCAACCCTGAAAACATTTGTGGAAATTCTGTGTCGAGGTCTATCACCAAATTCACTGTTCCACAGAACAGTGGAATCTTCTGGATTCCAGGCTCCAGAAGAAAGTGATTCCAAGAGCAGAGGTTCCACCAGAGGGGAGCTAGAGAATGATGTTCTGGCAAATCAGACACACCCACCATTAGGAAAGGGTATTATTTTTTTTTTCAAAATGGCAAAAGATACACTATCCCAGTCTACTGGATCCTGGGTGACAGGACGGGGAATCTGACAACGCAAAATTCCACCTTGGTACCTAGGTTGCTGTTCTGCGCAAGAGGCCACCAGCCTGCTGGGAAACCCCAGGCTGCAAAAACTCGTGTCCGGTTTTCTCTATTCCCTGTTGCCCCCGCTACAGTGGGGCATGCCGGGAGTAGCACGTGCTTCTGGTGACTTCTCTGGGAGTGGAGGTGGTGAGTGAGGCTGACTCACCCACACTCTGTTCTCAGGTTTCCGGGAGGTCGGCCCCTCCAGCTTGGAGTCCAGGCTAGGGCCACATGGTAAAGAAAGCGAACAGGGTGTCCCAGGAATCCAGTTTACAAATTCAGGACATTCCAAGCACCTGAGCCCAAGACTGTTCAGACTGCGTTCAAAGGGAGGACAGACCTTGAAGGAACCATGGAGGGGGTACAGCCAACCCTTTCCTGAATGTAAGCAGCCCATAAAGTCCTGCCCCAGGCTGTTGGGTGAGCAGAATCCCTCTCCACCGCCCTGGCTGTTGGGGTTGCAAACCTGGGCACGGGAAAGACTAGCCTCTCACCTTGTGCCAAGAATCCTTCCTCCCCACCATCATTTGTGAAGGGCAGAGTGTGGAGCCCATGCGATTTAGTGGCAGGATCTACTACTGGTTGGCCGGTCGTTCCTAAACTAGATGTATTGTACATTATTCTGTAAATACAGACTTTCACAAGTAATTATAGAGGGTGGGTTTCGAGCCCAGCGATAACGTGTAATTTAATAACAGGTGTTGCTTTACATCTCTAGGATTTTTTTTTCCCCCTAAATGAACTTTATAAAATGCTCGTGTTGGTTTAAAACACAAAGGCCTTTCTAGATACAGAAATGTGATGCTGCCAACCAACAGAATGAAAAGGGAAATAGTCCCCTAAACACTTTACCTTCTTTCTTCTTGAAACTGACACCCTAATTCCTAGAACAGAGAGGGTAAGAATATACTCCAACTGATAACATTTTTACCCCTAGTATATGGATGCAGATAGGCAGACCTACTAGTCAAAAAGTAGAAAGAAATCAGTTTCATCGGAGATTCCAAATCACCTATTGAAAGTGATACAATCTGCCGTCTGTGGTGCTTAAACATCCAGGTATTTGAAAAATCTTATTCCTCACTCTTCGAGTTCATGTTTTTCATGATAGAGAAATATTCCTAGCCACCCATGAACTAAACCCTTCACTCCGGTCAAAGTAAGTAAAAGAAGTATGATTAAGAAGGAAACTTTTTCTATCAACGATGCTACCAACTTCAAAAAATACATACATAAACCTGAAGACAGCTACAAGGCTCCTCTTTCCCTTTTGCCACAGACTAACTAGGGAGAGGAACTGGACAGTCACACAAAAGTAACTTCCAATCTAAAACTACAGTTTGCAAAATCTTTCCTCCTTTAGAGGACATTTTTAATGTGAAAATGTAGTTTTAAAAAAAAAAAAAAAAAAACCCGAACATTCACTACAGATATTTTGGGGAAGCCTACCACATACCCGCAATAATTATAGATGTAAAAATGGAACATCTTTCAGAATTGAATGTGGTGGGTTTTATCCATTCTGTCCAATTATATCTACAAAAAACCAAAATATTAATTTGAATGAAAACACGAAAGCATGGGCATAGAGAGGAATGTCTCCTAGTACAAATGTCACTGGACTTTTTTTTTCCCCCTTTAGAAATCATGTCACACATTTTGGAACATGAATTGTATGTGCTCTTCTGTTCATTAGAGCTTTGGGGGACACACCTGTAACTCTTCCCTGATGGGTCAGTTTTCCAAACACACAAATCTTACATCAATGACAGGAAGGAGGCCAGGCAGAACGGTGCTTCTGGAAGAGACCAATGCCCAGTCAGAATGCTTACAGGAAAAAAAAAAAAAAAGAATGCTTACAGGAGACACACTTTTTTATATTTTGTTATCTTTATCTCACACTGGAAGTGCTGAATCATAAAAAAAAAAAAAAAAAAAAAAAACCCGAGTGGCTAAAAATCTAAAGTACAGCAGGGAATGAATATCAGCGGAAAATCTTTCCTTTTCTTCCTGGGTTGTGGGGGGGGAGGGCAAGTGGGGGGACTTGTGAAAAGTTCAAGCTGTCATGCTTGGCTTTTTAAAAAAATCATTAACACAGGATGGTTCCTCATGATCAATATTTGGGGGGGAAATATTGGTAGAGAAAGATCAGAACTTAAGGAAATAAGGCTTCCAACTGTGGACTTTGTAGGTCTTGCAAAAATTTAGTTTTGACGCCTTTGTTGACTCGGGAACACTTTTCAAGAAGCAGGAGGAAAAGGACCCATAAATCTCCAAGTTAATTCGGAACTGATAAAAATGCAGCTGTCTATTCATTCATCCATCTATTTAACAAAAACCCTTATGTTTCTTACCACGCGCCCAGGCAATGTATTAGGTAAGATTATACAGAGCTAATCAACACATTGCCTCTTGGCCCCTGAGAGGCTCATGGTTTAACTCTTCTTCTGTAAAATTTCCACATTATCTGTGTGGTTGGTCCAATTTTACATTGAAACACAGCCAGTAGCTCAAAGGCCAGCGGCTGGGCAGACTACGGTGTATTCACAGAGTTCATACTGCTGTAAACATTCCCACCTAGAGACAATGGTTGCAACAAACGTCCATAGTGAACTAATAAAAGTAATAATCCGTGAGGGGCGCAAGCAGAAGGCCAATCCCAGCTTCCTAAACTGTACTTGTGCCTCATCCTTGCCATCCAAAAAAGGGATTAGAGATTCAGTAAAGAACTGACCCCTTCTGAACATTCTGTTTTCCATAATACTGGTAAGTCAGTAGTTGATCGTTCCCATTTTTTTTATATAGCTATTTAATGACAAAGTAAAATGGAAACAAAAACCCATATATGTTTTCGTATCCCCTTAGTTTCCTCGGAGAAGTCTGCAGCCCTGGGACAAGCCTTCGGGACACCGGAGAGTGACAGGACGTAATCCCCTGGTGAAGGATCTGGGCTGACCCATTGTTCGCTAGTCAGGCCCTGATCTCTGCCATAAGCACCCACGCGGAGCCCAGGTCGAGGCCCACATGGGACGCGGCATGGAAATCCAGAGACCGGAGGAGCCAGAACAGGTTAAAAAGCCAAAGAAAGGAGGAAAACAAGAGAGGAGGAAGAGAGGATGGGAGGGAGAGGTGAGGCAGGCAGGAGCTTCAACCTCCGGTCAGGAAGAAGAGCAACATTTCCAGAAAGGGGCTCCAAGTCCTCCAGGGACGCTGATTTATGAAGATTTACTCACTTTCTCTCCGTAAAGCTGTTAGCAGAAAGTGCTGACTGGGCTACAGCAAAGAATTTCTCATCAATGCTCTTTGATTGTATTTTGCAAACAAAATGCCTGTTGCTTGGTAACATTTCACTTGTGCCTGACCTTCCCCTAAAGTTATTGCTATCAGATTCGATTTACACGGTTCTCCTGTGATTACTGTAATCTTTTAAACCCGGGAGTTCATCCATCAGGGAGAAGAAAAGTTGGTTGTGTAAGTCGAGAGCCCGGCCATCCGCCAGATTTATAACCCAGAGGAGGGAGCTGGGCTGCGGGGGGATTCGTTCTCGGCTGGCAGCAGACCTACAGTGCCCAGGCGAGGAAAGCACGCTCCTTTTTCCTGCCAGTCCTGTCCAAGGCGGCGCAAGAGGGGCACGAGGGGCCCCTGGGAGAGCCAGAAGCTGGTGCTTGCCCTGGGGCCCCACCCCACCCCCAGGGGCGCCCAGCCCAGTGACCGGGGCTGGGGAGGAGGACCGCCTGGGCCCAGGGTTGCCGGAACAACCGGCAGGACGCCCAGTTAAATAAATGTGAACTTCAGATGAGTGATGGAGGTTTTTTGGTCGAAGTGTGCCCCGGGCAATAGTTGACACCCCATGTTTTAGTTTGCCTAAGTTTTCGTGCTCAGTCTGGCAACCCACCGAAACTGGGGAGGCAGCAGGGAGGGAGCAGGAAGGGCGCGAAAGGGCTGCGGGCTGTTCGTCCCCGAACCGCGCGGCTCCGGGGCCCAGCCTTAGCGGCCATGGTGAGCCAGGAGGGAGCCGGCGCACCCGACGCAGCTGGGGAAGCTGGGCCGGACCTGGGAGCTGGTCCGTGCCGCTGCCTGCAGTGACCTCGGGACCGGACCTGGCGGTAGGGGACAGCGGCCCAGCGCGGCCACAACACCGCCACGCACGCCTTTCCTAGGGTTCCTGCTCCGCTGCCCTCCGAAAGGAAAGCGCCGGCGTGGTGCTGCGGGGTGGGGTGGGGGTCCCCCTCCCGGACGCCGCCCTGGCCTCACAGCCTCCAAGTGCACGCTCCCCCGCAGCCATGCGCCCTGCGTCCCTCCGCGTGCACCAGCCCCGGGGAAAGGTTCGCGAAGGACCGAGAACACGGGACCGCTTGATCCTCTGCATTTGGTCGGTTTTCTTGTTTCAAAGGGCAACTGTGAGTCAGGTTCCTCGCCCCAGATCAAGCCGTCTTAAATAACCAGACACCCCCCCCTTCTATTTAAATTAATGACTACGCTTGATGAATGGCTTTGAAGTCTTTCCCTCTTTTTTCGTTTGCTTCTAGCCTATGATCACCAGGGTTTCCCATTCTGGCCGGGACCTGTGATCGGGTAACAATCATTGCACTTGCAGTGCACCTGCCTCTTCTTTAAATAAATAAAGTAAAATTAAATATTAGGAAGCAGACGGGACAGGACTCCATCAAGCTGGAGCAAAAAAACCCAGAGCCAGCATTAAGTTGCTAAGAGGTGCCCAGCAAGAGGTAAAAGTAAATAAAGACAGTTTTCCACAATCTCCTTACTTCTCTCCCGACAGATCTCTCCTTCGCTCACACGGAAAAGGAACTCCTACTGTCCTAGCTGATCCTGTTCTGCTCCTAACCAAATATGCTGGTTTTGATTTCTTTTTCCTTTAAGAGCATTTCAAAGAACTTGTGCACCTACTTACTGTGTAGACAAATGTGGGAAGAATCCTTAGCCACGGGGTCTTTCCTTGCTCTGCTCTGGGGGCCCCAGGACACTCTCCTGGGGGAAAAGCTGGGGGTGGGGGAAGGGATGAGAACACAGGAATGTAACTTTAGCTCCTCACCTTGGTCGTGACCCTTAACTTTCCTCAGCTCTTGAGCCCACGTCCTGAAATGCTGGCTTGTTTGGTTGAAGCTGCTGACTCAGACACACTAAGAGCTGAAGACCGTTCACACTTCCCAGGATATTTTCGTGAGGCCCGGGGTGGGGAGAGGGTGAAGAGGATGCAGAGGGAATTTAGGAGAATCAAGGAGTCAGTGGTACGAAGAAGTTTAAATTAGAATTTGGGGCGCAATCGAAATCCAATACTACGAGGTCAGTCCTAGACGATAATCAAGGAGCAGGGGAAATGCACACCCAGAAGGAAAAAAGAATGCTCCAATCCGGAACCGGAAGGAGGAACATCAGAGTATGAAAATTCTCCTGAAAGCCGCCGCCGCATTGAAAGGGATGCTCCGGCGGCGTGCTCCGCTGTTAGATAAAATAACCCCCATTCCTTTAAAGAATTGGAAGTGGAATTTGGGGATAGAGATTTCTTTCAGCAACACAACTGAATTGTGGTGTGAATGTGTCACTCCCCGAAAGGGGTGTTTTTCTTCCAGTGGTGCCCAAGAAACGCACTCTTCTCTAGGGTGAGCGGGTTTCTCAAGGATTTCTGGGGAGGGAAAGACTCCTGAGCTTGTGCACCTGTGTCTGTATGCAACAGCAAAAAAGCCTATGTCTCCATAGCTATGTACTAAAGAGGCGCTTTGCAAAAAGAACCAACAGCATTTTTGACACAGGTATCACAACACACCCCTGTAATGTACCAGCAGACAGGTAGATTCCTAATGGCCTGTGAACTTAAGTACACGTGGACCTTCTAATAGAGCGCCACTTACTTCTCGAAATGCAGGGAGCTACTTGTCCAGGAGTATGTGACAGGCTGCTAAACTCGCAGAGCATGTTACCCACGAATACCTTACAAGAACAGCTGCAAAAAAACACAATACACACCGGTCTTCATGCTAGACAGCTTTCCTCAACTTAAACCCCCAATGGGCTTCCTCCATATGAAGTAATGCATAGAATGGGTCCACTTGTAGGCTTGCTTTCCTAATGGGAAGCAATTATCTGTTCTTTTCCTGCCTCCTCCCACCTTGGGATTGGAGATTGGCTATTTTTTTTTTTTTAAAAAGCCTGGGGGTATGGGGGTGGAACCAATTGCAAGAAGAGAACAAAAGTTATATAAATGAACATGCAAAGTATGCAGCCCCAGGAGCTAGAAACTGGGCTTCTGGTTCCTGATGCCTCAGGTCCCCCAAAGCCTACACTCCTTTTCAGCGACTTGTTTTCAATTCAGGAAGCTCAGGCTATAACCAAAGAATTGGTGTGGAGTTAAGAGGGAGCGCACCAGGGCGGGTTTCTCCAGCTGAAATCTGTCTGCCTCTTTGATTCCCCCAAAGCTCACTGAGGCAGCTGCTACCCCGCCTTCCTTCCGGCTCTCATGACCCCTCCTCCCCCTGGTTGTTTTGCTTTTGCGACTCTTTAGAAGCCTTGAACTCTGGCTATCCCAGAGACTGGTTCGAAGAGCAAGGGCCTGTGAAAGAACCCCCAATTGGATGTAGACCTCGGAACCCAGGAACCCTGTGCCTTTGGAGGTGCTGCCCCGCAGGCGGCCACTGCAAAATGCTACCCAGGGAGCGGACTGGCCGACTCCTCAGCTGCTGGGGGAACAGAGACAGGGAAACTGGAAACAGAAAGGTTTAAAGAAGTTACTGGCATGGATCAACTTCTAGAGCGGAAACACAACCCTCCTAGTTACTTGTCCTAACTTAAAGGAGAAAAGCAAAAGGAATCTTCCCGAATCTTCTTTCTCCCCGCCTCCCATGCCTCTTTGGCTAACGTATAAATACAAAGAAAGGAGACGGACAAAAGATCGCCAAGGTGCCTAGGGGGTGCGGGGTGCTCATTACTCACATATGCTTATACTCTACTTTGGATTAAATATCCACAAAATCCACATTCAGCAAACTGTCCTCTGTCCACAAAATGCCCAGTCCTCCTCTCCAGGTAGATATTCCCAGCCCTTCAAGCCTGTGGAGCGTAACTGAGCAATAGGACAGCCGGCCGACCTGTGCCATCCAGCCTGCCTATCAACTCGCCAGCGAGTCTGCAAGTCCCCAGCCCCACCCAGCCGGCCGGTGCTCCTGAAGGCATCTCTCCAGGAGCTAGGGGCACTGTCTTTTGGGGGGGAAAGGGTGATGTAGGCAGAAGCTTATCACAGCTCTATCTACAAGAGGGCTCTGGGTCTTCAGGGCCTACCCTCTCAAATTTCAGTATAGCTCTTGCTCCCCTTCCTGGGAAGATGGTTTTTTACGTGTGTACACTTGGTCGGGTCCAAGGCAAACATCGAACACATGTCCACTGGACTCCAAGAGCCTCAAATCACAGGAGCACTTGGTCCGGGCAGGACGGCAAGCTAGAGATTCCCCAGCAAGAAAGAGACTCAACTAGGGTCTGCAGGCCCGGAGGAAGGAAGCAGGTGGAAGCAGGGAGGTGGGCGTCAGAAAATGCGCACCTCCAGGACCCTGGGCAGACCTACCCTCTCTACAGCACCGCAGAGGAGACCAGCACTAAAGGGGAGGTAAGAGAGCCTCTGCTTCTCATCTGCCGCTGGTAGCAAGAGGCCCACCGCATCGCCACGAAAAGGGCTGGGCAGAGGTGTCCTTCTCCACCCAAGGACAAGTTTTATTTGTATTTCTTTAGGCCAAAAGAGCACTGAGGACGGCCTGAGGAACAGCGTTAACTGCTCTGAGCACATCTATAAGAGCTGGGTGTGCCAGATTTGGGGACCCCCATACCAATTCGGGAAGCTTTGTGGTCTATTTTACTAAGCTTCTAAATAGGGCTTCCTTTGACACATCACAAGAAGCTGGAAGCCACGGTTGGCGCCTTACTAGAAAGGCTTCAGGTTCACTCCAACTTCCTTGGGCCGGAGAAGCAGGCCCAGCTCGGACTCGGCCAAGCCTTGGCCTAGGCTGGAGGGACCTGCATAGACCCGCCCCAGCCTCCCAAGGCAAGGCCCTCTATGCCCGCAGCCAGAAAAGCCCGGCCGCGCAGTGGGCTGTGTGCCCGCGAGGGCTTTAACTTGGTCCTGCTTCGACCTCTTTATTTACGGGCTGCAACGGCCACGTTTCCCCAGGGAAGGCGTTGGACGATCCCGACGCCCAGTCTCGCCCTACGTTTGGCTCGCCCAAGGCGCCTTGCCGGCAGGTGCTTGGGCTCCACCGGCTGCGGGTGGAGACAGAAGGCCAGCCTGCGCTCGGAGAGTAAGAACCCACTCGGCGAGAGCTGGGCGGTACGGCCCGAACACTTCCCTCGGGCCTCCCAAGCAGAGCCGCGGCGGCCGCTGCAAAGTTTTCGCCGACGCGCCGCGCCCGGCTCCCGCTCCGCAAACGCTCTTACCTGGCTTGGCGAGGGGCGCCTGCAACGCCCCGGCCTGGGGCTCGGCGGCCCAGCGCAGCGCGGCGGCCGCAGCCAGGTCCCCGGCGGGCCGCGGCGGCGGCGGCTGAGATGGCTGCGAGGTCGGCGGCGGCTGCGGGGCGGCGGCGGCGTCCCCCGGCGGCGGGGGTCCGGGCAGAGCGCGCAGCGAATCCGGGATGAGGCTCTCGAGGCTCTCGTTGGCCTGCTGCCGGCGCAGCGCCACCTGCGCGGCCATGACCCGCTGCCGCTCGATGATGAGGATGCACTTCTCGCAGGTGCAGTCCTTGAAGCGGCAGTAGCGCTTGTGGCCCTTGAGCCAGGACAGCACGCCGTGGTTGCGGCAACGCGCGCACTTGGGCGTGCGCTGCAAGGGCGCCCGCGGCGGCTGCGACACCGGGCCGCCCATGTACAGGTAGGGGGAGCCGTAGCCGTTCATGTCCCGGACTCCAGGGAGAGTAGGCGGGCTGGCTGCGGCAGCGGGCCAGGGGGCGCTGGACGGCGGGGTAGGGAGGCCGGCTCCGGGGCGGCCTGCAGGCGCAGCGCTCCTTGGTCCCGCAGCCCCGGCGGCCGCGTGCGCTCTGGGTTGGCGGGAGGTGCAGCCTCCGTCTTCACGGATCCCGCGGCGCCCGCAGCCTCAGCCTCCCTCGGGTGCTCGGCAAGCCCGCGCGCGTCGCGCCTCTGCCAGCGGCTGCCTCGGCCGGCACGTCCTCCCTCGCCGAGGCGCTGCCGCGGCTGCGGAGAGCCGGCGGGAGCTCCGGTTACAGTCTGAGCCAGCTCGTCTGCAGCTCCCGCGCGCGCAGGCCGGCCGCAGCGCCTCCTCTGCCGCCCTCCCCCCACGGCTCCTCCCTCCCACTGCCACCCCCACCCCCGGGGTCCCGATCTCCTTGCGCTCCCCACTCTCCACCCCACTGCACGCCTTCCTCCTTCCTTTCCGCTCGCGCCCCCAGAGTCCCCTGCACTTCACCTTCCTTGCCACCTGCAGCCAGGACACGCTGGAGGGGGCGCTCACGGCCCCCTACTTCAAGCTCCCCACGCTTTGCCGGCCTGCAGCGCTCCCGGACGCGCGCGGCGGTGCCCTCGGGGCGAGGAAGAGGTGGACCAGCGGGGCTGAGGGTGGGGGGTCCCTGTAGGCCAGGAAGGTGGCAGCCCCCCTTCGTCCCCGCGCCGGCCTACTCTGGCGGCGCCTAGCCCAAGGCCGCTATCAACCCCACGCTTGGCCGCAGGGAGGGCTCCACGAGATCCGGAGCCTATCCAAGCGTTCCGAGCGCGCTCGGGACGGTAGCCGAGAGGATTTTTAATTAGGGCGAGTCCAGCCGTGCGGCCGCTGGCAGGTGGCGTTGGGAAGGCTGTGGAATTGGCTCAGGAAATTCTAGTTTTCTTGATTTCCTTTCGCAACTTTTTTTTTTCTTTTGCTGCTGTGGAATAAAATGAATGTTGATGAAAACCTGCTGGCCCGAGGATGACGACCCATTTTGCAGGCTATTTCAAGGAACAGTCCTCCCACTCTGGCGTTTGACTTCCTCTACCCTTCTCCCCATGTTTTAGTAAAAAACAGGTTCTGTCCTGAAAGGCCCTTAAGTGTTCTTGTGGAAGATTTGCTTAAGTGTGGGGTCTGAAATTTCCGCGAGCGGACGGAGGAGCCACGTTCGCGCCCCACAAGTTACCAGGATGTGAGGATCCCCGCGCCGCTCTGCCCAACAGCCACCGTGCCACAAGCTGAGGTCGGGAGTCACCTAATTCAAATGCCCCACAGACTCCGTGATTGAGTTACTGATAAGAGATGGGGCCTTCTCCCCTCCCCCCACACAGCCTTTGGCTGGGACTGGAAGAACGCCCGCGCACACGGGAACAGCATCACAACTTTGTTTCAACAGTTACCGGCGTGTCTCTCATCTACTAATGCAGACGCTAGCAATGCACCGGGAAGCCTAAACACACACACACACACACACACACACGCACGCACGCGCGCACGAAAACAAAGAAATAAACAAAAACAGGAGGGTGAAGCTGTGCATGGGAGCACAACGGTTCCGTGCAAAGCCGGGGAGACGGCAATCCCCAAGAGCCTTCATTCCGCAGTCTCCTGAAAGGACACTGAGCTCGTCTCTTGGAGTTCCGCGCGAGTCGAAATCGAGGCGAGTCCTCGGTAATGGCCAGCCCTCCGGCTGCACAGCGCCCCTTGTCCCCTTGGGGAGGCTGTTTTTCTCTGCACTGCCCTGAAAGCAAACAAGCAACAGGAAAACGTCCCTCTGTGTTTGCTGTGAATTCAAGTAAAGCGTCGCCAGGCGTCCTGGCGGCCAACCTTCCACCCCAAGGGTGATTCCGGGAAGGGAGGAGGATTATAAAGGGAACCCAGTTGGGTGGGTTTTCCTTGAAGCCCTTAGCCATCCCCCTTTTCAGACTAGTCCTGGAGTTGGGGGTCGCTGGATGCTGGCTTGCTGGTGGGGCGTGGGCAGGAAACCCTGACACCAGAGTACTACCCCTGGGAGGCTTCCCCCCAAAGCTGCGTCACCACAGACCCCTGGGGCACCTCTCACCCATTCCCCCACCTCAATCCCTCTGCTCCCAACATTCCCTAGGAAAACAAACCCTAAAACGCTACAGCTGGAAGGAACTTCATAAGATGTCGGAACAGGAGGCAGAGGTCACTGGAACCCCTGGGGGCCAGGGGCTGGGAAGTGGGATGTTGGTGAGTCCCTTAGTCCCTTCAGGTAAAGACAGACAAGCAGGGTCTAGAACGACACTGAATCTGGGAACTTTCGAGCGGAAATCTCCGAGTCTCTTGGGAGCCCTAAGGCCATGGACTTTTTTCAGACAGGACTCCCAATTTTCTCCAAAAGGTCAGGGTAACGGGATTATAAGTAACTTGGGAGTAAAGGATTTTTTTAAAGGAAAAAAAACAGCTCTCAACACAGGTATTTTTTGGGGGGGAGTCATCCCACTACCAAGGTGACCTCCTTTCCTCCTTCAGTCACCTAGCCACCCTATCCCTTTGCCACTAGAACAGTCTGGCATTATTTGGTCCGGGCCCCGTTTCACTCCAGTGCACATCAGGGGCTGAGACCTAAATACTCATTTGATATAGCGCAATAATCCTTTTCTCATATTTGATGGGAATGTTTTCCATATCCCAGTATTTGACAACATCTCCCTATAGGAACAGGTTTGTATTTATGTTGGTAAAATGTCCCCTGCCTCAAAGTCTATTGTAACCCAACACCTGACAACCTTGAGTCCCATTTCTGTTTTCAGAAAGGGTTTATTCAAGCACATAATGGGATCCCAGCAGAAAGCCTTTCAGAACAAGGGGCTATGGTAAACTTCACCACATGAACTCCGTTTCCAGGGCTATTAAGCTTTTAATTGGAAAATAGCAGAGGAAATTTCAAGGTGACTATAACGTGTTAGCAGTTAGTGCGGAGAAGAAAAGCCCAAGCGGGAATGAATGTAGAAAGCATATGGTCTGAATCACGTTTAGGAGGAGCGGCCTGTTCTCCTTAAAGTCCCCGCCACTTACGCACTTCTGGGAAAAATCATCAAAGAAATTGGAAAGGGAGGGAGGAGGATTACAAGTAAATGTAACCTCACTCGATTGGATCCACTCCTGTGCTGCTCTGGGTGGTGTGTGCGCTCAAACCACAATTAACTAGGTAGAACTGTGACAGTTATTAACAGCGAAAGGGTGAAAGAGAATGTGCGTACGTCGCCGTCCTTCTGAGCGCAGTCTCATGGTGTGTGTTTATTTAAAAGCTGGGAATGCAGATGCCCTAGTTGTGAAGCCAAGGGTATTCTGACGCCAAGTCCAGGAGTCCTGGGGGATGTTCCTCCCCGCAAAACAAAACAAAACAAAACAAAAAAACCCAAGAAATCCCACTCAATCAAAAGGACAGTTTCACATTGTCCCGGATGTAGAGTGCAGCAGGAAATTTTCTGCTTTGCTGGCTTTTCATGGAGGAGGAGGTCAGGGTTCCTACTTTACGTCTTAATCGCGACCACGGTGACGCTGGAGTCCGGGCGTGCAGAAAGCCCGGTGAATGCAGGAAAGTGAACCCCCTCTGTCCGCGCGTGAACTTCTCGATTCTCATCCCGTCAGTGCCTCTAGGCATTGCTCTCTTTGGCCAGCTTCGAATTGCAAGTGGGGAACGAATGTCCGGTGAGGCGGTGGGGCTACCAGCAATTGATTTCTTGAGGTGACAATAATGCCCTTGTTCTCCCTCAGTTAAATGGGGCGAGAGTCCTGGGCACCTCCTACAACATCCCCGTAGCCAGCCTCTGGGGCGCGGGGTCGAGGGCAGAGGCCGCGTGCGGCCAGGGGCGGTGTGGAGTTGGCGAATCAAAGAGTCTGGCGGGCCTGGGAAACGCGGCCGGGCAGAAGGAAAGTTCAGGACGAACCTGTCCTCACAATCTTGGCAGTGAGCGGCCTGAAGATCCTTAAGGGCCAAGGCCTCCTTAAGTAGACGGGGCGTAGACCAGCCCTCAGGCCCTGTGCAGACTGCAGGTGCTCTGGCTGGCTTCGTGCTTCACGTTCTCGAACTCTCGAAACCAGCGGGGGCTCATGCCTGGACCGCCCACTCGCGCAGGTGCCTCCCACTCCGTCCAAACACCAGCTCGTGCCCGCCGCCATCCTTGGGGGGTGGGGTGGGGGTGTCGCTCCAGCTTTCCTGCATCCGAGGGGCCCACTGAGTGCCCACCTCTGCCCCGCGCTTCGCAGGGGAAGTGGAAAAGCGCATTCGCGCGGCTCCCCCCGCGGGGCCAGGACCCGGGCCCGCTTCCCCAGGAGCCCC
>CM052813.1:8311967-8501602 GCA_028533885.1 Nasua narica
ACTCCCTTCCTGCCTAGAGTGAATGTAATTAAGGGGAAGCTGCAGTGGTAATTTCTCTCCTCATTAACTTCCTGATTGGTTTCAGCCTCAGGATGCTGCCGGCCAGTAGTTTGTCACCAATTCCAAATGGCCAATCGTTAATACTAATGTTTGTGTAACTAACTGCCAGCATCTGCCACGGCTTCTTGTACAACAATAATGGTGAAAGGGTACATTAGTGCTCCTGTGTTAATTCAGCTTGTGTTCATCAATAGGGAAATCTATGATGTAATTAGCAAAATGCACTGGGAGCTGAGTGCTGAAGTCATTTGTAGAGAACTAAATCATAGTAGAAGCTGTACCGGGTCCTGATGTGTTTGCCATCAATACTTATTATGTTTGGGATTTAATAAGGTATATTACCAGGCTGAAAAGAGACCTTTTTACAAGAGAACACTATTTACGCTTGTTATGGGTTTGGAAAAGGTTTGCTGCAGCTCCTGGAACCACACAGAACTAAAACAAGAGAGCTGGGATTTAAGATGCGGACCTTGAACCTCGCCACTAGACCAACTTATTTCAGAAAGCCCCTTTCTTCTCACGTGACATACGGGTGGACAGACAGAAGGACAGCGAGTTTTGTACGGCTACCTCAAATACCTCCAATAAGGAAAGGCATGATCTGAGAACTTAGGGAGTAAATCTGAGAAACAATTTAGGTAATTTCCTGACCAGCAATACCTTTGATATTATTTGTTTAGTAACTTAACTAAAAAGCAAGGGTAAGTGTGTAAGTTCTCTTCATTTATGTGTTTATGTATTTATTTATTAAAGATTTTATTTATTTATTTGACAGAGAGAGATCACAAGTAGGCAGAGAGGCAGGCAGTGAGACAGGGGGAAGCAGGCTCCCTGCTGAGCAGAGAGCCCGATGCGGGGCTCGATCCCAGGACCCCGAGATCACAACCCGAGCCGAAGGCAGAGGCTTTAACCCACTGAGCCACCCAGGCGCCCCTCTTTTTTTTTTTAAGTAGAACGCTGTTAAATGTACTCTACAGACACCAAAAAGCGTATACTTGCTTATATAAATACATATAGCAACCAAAAAAAAAAAAAAACCCTGGGAACCTATGAAATCTGAAGCCTTCATCTTATTGCAGGTTATAAAGGCTAAATTCAAATTGTTCTATGGATGCAAAGTTCCCTGCAAATCCAAGATGATTTATGAATGGCGCTGCATGCCCAGGATGCTGTATATACAGAGAAAGGTTTTCCAAAGGCAGCAGCAGACTTTGCTCTGACATCTTGGTCCCCTACACAGATCTAAAGAACTAAGAGCCAACCACAGAATCCATGAGCTGACCTGCCCACCGTCCCCATCCCACCTCAAACCAGTGACAGCAGGTCCTCTGTCAGGAGTGACGGGGACAGGAGGGAGCCTTTACTGCCTACTGTCTGCACGCCACATCCCTTAACAAAGAATGTAATGCTCCAACCACTCACTGGAAGAATTATTCTCATGGGGTGACACAGGGGACCCTCTGGAAGCTGAAGGCCAGTGTGGCACCAGCCAGCCTGACCCACGGTCTTGCTCTCCCTTGCTCGGTCCCACCCTCGAGCCCCATGTTTAGTTACTGGCCATGGAAACTTCCTCGTCTCTGAGTTTAAGGAGGCAAAATAACTGACCCTTGTCAGACTAACGCAGCAGCTAGGAAGGAGTCAAGTGAGTGCTCCCCCGACATGTCCTGAGCCCCCAAGTCTGCCTCCTGCCTTCAGTCAGCAGCCGACCTAGGGGACGCCTGTCCCTGTCCCCATTACACCCAAGCCCTGCACCTCCCAGTCGCAGTTAACTGATCTGTGACCGAAAAGGGGAGGGGCAGGAATTCTGCAAAAGGAAGGAATCAGGGGACAGCCCCCTTTGCCCTCAGTTGCCTTGTGGGTGTTTTCTTGGGAAGTATTCCTGAGACTCTGGTTCCAGAGCCACAACACAGGGCCACCTGCACGGATGGGGCGGGGGCGCCACGCCGCCTTCACGCATGACTGCACTCCAGAGAAGATGCAAATAAATGAACTCAACCTGTTTTGAAAAATGCCGGTATTTTTCATTGTCTCTCCACTCAAAATTTACATCTCTGTTGTTTTTACTTTTGCCCAAGGTTTAGCATTGTCTTTGAAAAGGGGGCTGCTGAAGTTAGGGACAGTGTTTGTTGAACTTTTAAGTTTGTGTGGCCCCTCCTAATAGTAGTTAGAGTAAAGATTTCCTCAGTGTTCTCCTGGGAGACTAACGTCCAAAACCTCTTTTACTACCATCCTCAAAAGGACCCTCTCCATTTTTAACGCAGCTTCATTAAATTTTGTTGGGAGAAGAGTAATCATTGACCACTGTAAATCATTTTATACCAATTAAAAATTCAAAAGTCAGAATTATCTTTTCTGCCTTTCAAGTTGATTCTAATGAGCCTGATACAAGGCTAATTTCAACTCAAAAGGTTCCCCTTAATTATTTTGTGAAAATGCTAATGCCTTGTGTCAGTGGGACTGTAAGAAAAGGTACACTGTTGGTAGCACCGGAGATTGGTTCAGTCCTTCTGGACAGCAATCTAGGGACGCGTAATAAGAACCGTCAAACTGTTCCTACCCTCTGACCCGGTAATTCCACTCTGGGGAATAAGCCCAAAGAAAGAAAGAATAATTGGCCCAGAGATGCTCAACACAGGACTATCTGCATCACTGAAGATGTTAGTGCTTTGCTCAGGCGCTGGGGGTGGGGGTGGGGAAGGGGCAGCTGGGCTTGGGGTGGGGTGGGGGAGACAAGCATTCACAGGCAATAAACAATTCAGGATTCTGCTACCCCCTGGATCACGGACCGGCTCCCAGCATTTACCAGCATTTACGGAAATGGAAGAAATGACGTCTGGACACCAAAGTGGAGACTAAAAAGTAAGAAACAGAAAAATTTGTCCATCTGATTTATGTGTGTGTTCCAATGAAAAGTGGGCAAACCTCCGGGGCTGACCCTTGATGGAACCAGCAAGCCCAGGATCTGTTTTCTCTCAAGCAGCCTGTTTGTCTACAAAGGAAGGGCTTTCTTTTACAATTATTTAAAAACAAACAAAAAACCTTCCACATCATCACTCTAACCAGTGCTGGGAAAAAACATTTTTTAAACATGATTCCAGCGATTCTATCTTCTTGCACTCGCCCTCTCCCCCCCCCCAAAACCCCTACCTCACTAAAAAGCAAAACAAAAACCACTCTAACTGCTAAATCTTTCAACATTGCAAAGACCCCTGACTTTTAACTTGAATGATCTGTTGGAAGTCAGTGGACTGGAACGAATAATTCTCCTCCAGTGATGTGAGAAAACAGGATATTCATGCTTGAGAAAAATTTTCTTCCTCTCTATGTTAAAGGCTGTTAAACGTCCACTAAGAAACCATTTAAAAACAAGAATATAGGCGGCACTCCTCAGTTAGAGGCTCCACACCTCCATGTGGACAGGAAGAAAACAAAAATGCTGGCCTCTGGTTTCCTGAGTTTGCAGGCCTCAGAGTCTGAAAAGCTAATGAAAATTTCTCAAACAACAAATTCTTCCGCTCCGTGATAACTGCCGTGTTTGGAAATAAAATCATGTCCCATCAACGCCACTTAGCAGATATGTAAATGTTTCACAATGGGACTCTTTTCCAGAGTGGCACTGCTGGCCTTCTCACTCACATCTAAAATAATTAGGATTATCGGAGCCGTCCGAAGCTTGGCAGGTTCAGTCTGTACTTTCAAACAGCGTTAATTCTTGGCACTCAGAACAAGGGATAAAAGGTAAAGATATGAATGGAGATCTTTATTCAACCCGATCTATCACGGATTAGCTCATTCTTTTCCAGTTCATGCCTGCACTCTAGTTAAGGGCAGGGCTAAGCTGTAACTGATGTAATTAGAAACCACAAGCTGAGAAAAATAGCCCTTTATTAATCTCCCCCCATTTACTATATATTTGCTAAAAAATACATATAATCTTTGAAACAATTAAATGTGTGTTTTTTTTTTTCCACCTACATGTACTAAAAGGGCAGTGACAAAGAGGGGGCTGCTGAGGATTACATTCTCCTTGCAAACCCATCTTCAGGGGCGGCTGGAAAATCCAACCCCCATTTTGGAAGGGGCCAGCTCTGCGCTCTGCACGTTGCGGAGAGAAGTGGCCCAGGCCCAGGACAGGGGGTCCCTGTGGCCGGAAGCAGCCACACGGCAGTCCTCCTTCCCCCATAACCGCACCACCCATGCAAGCACGGGATGGCTGCCGCTAAAAATGGAGTGACCTCACAGGAGAAAGTACGTATGTATGCACTATTAACAGTACCTCTCTCCCTCTACACGTCAGTATGACACAGATATGCAGATCACAGTTAACACCAGGACAACTCCTCCGTTCTCACACTCAGCAGAAGCCGATCGGGCAGCCTGCAGAAGCGCGGTGCAGAGGTGCAGAGGGCTGGGGCCCGGGCTCACAGCCTGGCCTGTGTGTGGCTGCCGCTGGCTCTGCCTCCGCTCCGGGAAGTAAGGGACGGCACGCCAAACTCCCTTACCCACCCACACGGTCCAACACGATGGCAAGAACCCTTTCTGGAATGTTTTAATGGAGCGCACAAAAGAGGAAAATCCAGGGGCGCCTGGGTGGCTCAGTTGGTCAGGTGTCTGCTTTCGGCCCAGGTCTTGATCCCAGAGTGTCAGGATTGAGTCCCACATCAGGCTCCCTGCTCAGCGGGAGGCTGCTTCTCCCTCTGACCCTCACCCCTCTCAGGCGCTCGCTCTCTCTCTCTCTCTCAAAATCTTTGAAAAAAAAAAGGAAAAGCGAGAAGGGACATCATTCAGCCCCTCACCCCCCTCCCCCGACCTGGGACCCCAGGCAGAACCATCAGGGGCCAGACTCCTCGGCCCCTCCCCCCCACAACAGACACTCCTGAACTAAGGCATGGCAGCTTCTAGGGCCCCCCGTTCCTCACTAATTTCTTAGAGGGGGGTCAGAAAGCCGACTGGAGTGTCAAAGCAAGCCCTCGAGTAAGCAAAGCGCCCTGACAACAGCCCTCTCCTGACGACGGGTGCTCAGCACCCCCGAGGACCTTCCTGCTCACCTCCCCCAAGCCCCATGCCCATCAGCAGTGGTGACGCTGCTGGTGGCTCCCTGACCCTAAACTGTAGAGACGTCTCTCCCTGACTCCTTCCTTCCTGAACTCTGACGGGAGCAAGTGTGCACATGAGGGGTTCACTCATCATCACGGGCCGCACGGACTTCCCTCACCCAGGGAGGCAGCATTTGGGGAGACACACCGTCCAAACATTCACACTGCCTCACTGGGTTTTCACCAAAGTATACTCAGTCTTAAACCTGCATATACTGCAGCTTTCACTTCTCGGAGGTAACAACATCCTGAGATGAAGCCTCACATTGGCCGACCCTGCTCTGCTTTGCCCTTCAGTGAACCAGACATGAGGCCGACCTTGAAGAAATCCCCTCTATTACCTGGGGGATAGATATAAGCATCCTGCGCCTTGGTTTCCCCATTGTGACATGAGGCTGACCACAGGCCTCAGTAATTAGTTTCAGTAAATAGTAACAGTAATTAGTTTCCTTATTCCGTTGGCTGCAAGTCTACGTCTCGGTGTCTTAGTTAGAAGTTCTTGCTTTGAAGGTGCAGGAAGTCAATGAGGATCTGGCACAAGGTCCTTTCACACGTACACGTGCCTTCCTGAGAGAGGGGAATGAGGAACACGCCTGTACTTCACTGGGCCCAGAGCCTAGCTGGGGTGTCGCGACCAACCTCGTCCTTACTTGGACAATAGGCCCCTTGTGACATAAGCTCTTAGGGTGGGGGTGTAACAGGCTGGCCGGTGTCAAATCCAAATCAAACGGGCTTTATAAACTAAACAAAAAATAGTGTTATCATCCAACCATCAAGCAAACCATCCCTTTGGACAGCAGTACCCAGCAGCAGGAAGCATCTCTTATGTTTGAGCCTAAGTTTGTCCTAAAAGGTGGGAACTCTGGGAAGTAGTGGGCAGAGGCGTTCGTGTTCCTGAGTAGGGTCTCCCCAGTTCCCAGTCCGCTGCAACTGGGTGGCCGGAGCCCCGAGAAGAGAGGCTTGCCGGGGCAGCCGGAGCTGATCGTCGTCAGAGACAACAGGGTAGAGTTCGGGAAAGGTGTGCAGGCTTGGTTAGTTCCACACCCTCTCCATGCCTCAGTGTCCCTGTCTGTAAAATGGGGACAGAGTAGAGCACTTAGGATGGATGGTTCTACGCACACCGGTAGGGCCCCGTAAAGCCCGGCGCAGCTGAAAAGCTCACGCTAAAATCGTGTAACACTTTACTATTTGGTGATCCACACGTGGGGCCTGGCCATCGTCTGGGCCCTGCCCCTAGCACCACCTCCCAGCCTCCAGCCTCCTCCCCGGTGCCCTCAGCGGCCTCGGAGAGAACGTTCCGGAAGACTGGGCTCTGACATCAGACACTAGCACATCAATAAACAACGGCACCTCGGTTTCTTTAATTGTCAAAGGACAAATGAGGATTGAGGTGGTATATGACAAACTAACTAGCAAACCTGATGACTCTATACACTTGTCAGTCATTAGCCCTCCCCTGCCTGCTGAGTCCGAAAACTTCAGAGAAAGTGAGAGTGAGTCTATGTACACCACTGTCTACGCAGAACCAAGAAATTACTAAGATTTGTAGTAACACTGAATGTCTCAGATGGGGCTCAATTCTGACGTTCAAGGAAAGGGACTTGTACTTTGACTTTTTTTTTTTTTAAAAGATCTTATTTATTTCCGAGACAGAGCAAGAGAGAGAGCTTGTGGCAGAGGAAGAAGCCGGCCCCCCAACACGCGGCTTGATCCCAGGACGCGGGGATCATGACCTGAGCCGCGGACAGGCACTTCACCAACTGAGCCACCCAGGCGCCCTCTTTGCTCAGCCTTCTTTACACATCTGAAGATGGACAGTTAAAACGAATTTCAAGTTGAAAGCCGAGCCTGTCAGTCTGTGCCTTCCACAGCATCAGGCTCGGCTCCGGAGTCCCACGTAACGTTGCCCGAGGCCGGGCCCACGGGCCAGAGCCTGGCTGAGCCAGCGGAGCCCTCGGGCCTCCGCGTGGCAGAAACGGAGTCAGCCTACGAGGTGGAAGACAAACATCTGGGAATCTGAAATAGGCTGAGGACGTCTACCATCTGGGTCTAGCACCGTGCAGGGCACACAGTGGGTGTTTAATAATGGATGGATGGCAAGACCATGGCAGCTAGTCTCCCCAGGACGTGCCATAACCAGAGTACGGCTCACCCACACACGGGCAGGAGAGTCACAGGCCTACTGCCAGTCTGGGGAACCAGAGTGTGCATGGGCTTTATTTGCTTCTGTCTGCCTGTCCGTCACAGACTCCAAGCAAAGCCGGGGCACACACGCAGAGAGAAGCCACGGCAAACACACCCTGGGCCAGGCAGCGGACCCAAAGAGCCTGGCTCCTGGGGAGCACGTGGGACCCTGTTCCTTGGGGACTCTGCGATGCCAGCGAGGGCTCGGGTCCACGAGCAGTGCCTGACGGCAGGTGGGGGTGTGGGGCTGGGGGTGAAACGTGCCGCTGCAGCTGCAAACGCAGTTCACATATGCCCAGACCTGAGAAAATGGCAGGAATCAAACCCAGGACGCAGGCCATGTGTGGTCAATCGTACTAAAAACTGGCCTGGCTGTGTCCGGATGCTCTGCAGCAAGGGAGACACCTCACGAGCCCTGCAGACTTCTGTGCACTGAGGAGGAGGAAGAGTCACGGATGTGTCAGCCTTAAAGGGTAACAGGATGGGCACCTTGTGAGGGCTGAGAAAAAGGATACAAGTTTTGGAGGCACCACCACTGCCAGGAGGGTGGGTCACAAGGACACAGAACACTGCCTTTGAAACCAGCGCCCAGAAGGAGCTCGGTTTCTGGCTAATCCCCCAGCCTGTGGCCTGCCTTTCACTTTGGAATCCTATCATCTTCCATAAAAATGCTCTCTTACAGAACATTTAAGATATGTAGTTTTAGCCACATGCTTTTATTATTTTTTGGTTTAATTTTTTAAAATCTTATTGTACTTACTCATTTGAGAGAGAGCACGAGCAGAGTGGAGGGGGCAGAGGGAGAGAAGACTCCGCCCTGAGCTGGGAGCCTGACGAGGGGCTAGGCTTGATCCCAGGACACTTAACCGACTGAGCGACCCAGGCGCCCCTAGCCACATGTTTTAAAGAAGTTTTTTGTTTAGAGATATCCTGACACTTTGCCATTGAAATGGATATAAGAGAAAGGACATGAGCCATTTCTCAAATAAAAGGCACAGAAAATTTGCAGCTTGTAATTCGAAAGTAAATATTGTGCCTCAAATGATATGTTAGAAGGAGGCCAGAGGATGGTGTCGGGTAAATTATTTCATCCTTACTACCCAGGGGCTCCGTCTTCCCTCAACGGCACATACAGAACTCCTCAGTATTGGCTCTATCATTCCATGCCAACTTTCCATTCTCCTCCCTAAGCTAGCGTTACAGGAAACCTAAGAATAGTAATTATTGATATTTTCCCCTGGTACAGAATAAGGAAGCAGATGCCAGGACACATCTAAAAAAACATATGTCAGATGAAATCAATCAGGATAGAAAATTCCAGGCATTTTCAGACAGGAGGATACATGCCTACTCACAGCCATCACACAAGCTACTTTACCACCTAAATACAACACGGCCATCGTGGATGGACAAGGTAAGTTCAGGTTACAGGA
Source organism: Nasua narica (assembly GCA_028533885.1). NCBI lineage: Eukaryota > Metazoa > Chordata > Mammalia > Carnivora > Procyonidae > Nasua > Nasua narica. Next base: position 8,320,741 of record CM052813.1, read on the forward strand.
GCAAGAATACACTATTTTGGAAAGGTTCATGCTAAGGGTGAAGAGAAATAACAAAATAATAGCACAAACGGTACGTTTTTCCAAAAGACAGTTTCTACACGTAGCCTACAACCCCAAAAGCTAAAAAAAAGAAAAAAAAAGGAAATTCAATATATGTACTTCTTAAGATTTTATTTACTTGACAGAGAGAGAGACACAGTGACAGAGGGAACACAAGCAGGGGGAGCAGGAGAGGGAGAGGAAGGCTTTCCGCTGAGCAGGGAGCCCGATGTGGGGCATGATCTCAGGACTCTGGGATCATGACCTGAGCCGAACTCAGACGCTTAATGACTGGGCCACCCAGGCATCCCTCAATATATGTATCTTTGAAATTATTTTTATGTAAAGTGCCATCTTTTCATTTAGCCCCCAAGAAAGGACTTCCACCCTTTCCGTGTGTCTAGTTACTGTGGGGGACAGAAGGCATTCGGGGAACATGATGGCGCCTTCTCCCCTCCAGGTGTCTATGGTATTTTTTAACTGTTTCAAGAGAGAAGAGTTCATATTTGGACAAGGATTTTAGTTTGCCTTCAAGAAAACAGTTTCCTGGGGCACGTGGGGAGCTCAGTCGGGTAAGCGTCTGCCTTCAGCTCAGGTTAAGATCCCGGGGTCCTGGGATCGGGTCCTGCATCAGGCTCCCTGCTCAGGGGCATGTGCTTCTCCCTCTGCCTCTGCTCCTCTCCCCAAACTGACGCTCTCAATCACTCTCTCAAATAAATAAATAAAATCTTAAAAAAAGTAAAGATGTTCCCTTTTCTCAACTGCATCCTTCCTGAAGCCAAAGCTGCCAGCAGCCTGTGCTTTGGGGGCTCCGCAGAACGACCCCCCCCCCGGCCTCTCGGGTGAGACGCTCCTGCACAGGGACGGCGGCTGCTGGCCCGCCGAGGCCAGCTCAGGATGGACGGAAACCAACCCGGGCAGGTCGTTACCAAAGCCTGACGCAAATTGTTCTTTCACTCTTCCTTCCTCTAGTCAACGGGGTTGGCCTTTCAGGATTTAGTTTTTGGGTTTGAATTTTTATTGGGGTGAAACACACTTACCACAAAACCTATCATTTTAACCATGCTCAAGTGTACATTTAGGGGGTATTATGTCTAGACATGTTATGCACCGGTCATCTCCAGAGCTTTTTCGTCTTCCCGAACAGAAACCCGATACCCGCTCACCAGAAACGGTCCTTTCCCTCCTCCCTCAGCCCCAGGGAACCATCCTTCTGTCTGTCTCTGTGAATGCGACAACTCCAGGAACGTCCCATCAGAGGGGTCACGTAACATTTGTCCTTTTGCCACGGACTGCCTTATTTCAGTACGCATCGTGTCCTCACGCTTCATCCATGCTGTAGCGTGTGGCAGGATTTCCTTCCTTTTGAAGGCTCAGTAATATTCCGCAGTGTGTGGACACCACACTTGGTTTACCCGTTCATTTATCAATGGACGTGCGGGCTGTGTCTGCTCCTGGCTGCTGTGACCGGTGGTGCTCAAGTATCTGTTCAGTTCCCTGGTCACGGTTCTTTGGGTGCATCCCCAGAAGGGGGATTGCTGGACTACATAGTACTTTTATATTTAGCTTTTTGAGGAACTGCTAGACCGTCTTCCATAGCAGCTACACTGTCTGACATCCCCACCGGCAATGCACAGGGGTTCCAATTTCTCTGCATACTTGCTAACACTATTTTCTTTTTGAATAATAGCTATCCTAATGGGTATTTGGTTTGTTTTTTTTTTAAAGATTTATTCATTTGAGAGAGAGAGAGAGAGGAAGCACAAGTGGGAGGGCAGAGGGAAAAGGAGAGAGAATCTCAGGCAGACTCCCTACTGAACGTGGAGCCCGATATAGGGCTCAATCTCATAACCCTGAGATCACAACCTGGGCCAAAACTAAGAGCCGGCGACTTAACTGCCTGTGCCACCCAGGAACCCCGGTCTTTTTTCTATTAATTCCTTTCCCTCCATTTCTCCCCACACTTCTTAACGCTGACTTACTGTCTTGTCCCCACTATATTACCACCAAATGTAACTGGAGAACTGGCCTCACCGTCCACTCGCCGGGTTACCTGGCAAACTGGCAGCTGACTTATCCCCAGGCAAGTTTTCTCCAGGTCACCACCGCGTGCTGATCGCTGCAGCCTAGGGCTGCTCCGGTCTTCCTTCCTCCCCTTGGGGGACAGGAACTTTGCCCTTTAACTTTGCCCTTCTCCCTCCACCTTCTGCTGTGGCTCTCCCGGCTTTATCTGCCCTCCAGCTCTTCTCTAGCCTCTACCCTACAGACTTTCTCCAAACTGCATGGTTTGTCCCCGCCTTGCCACGCAAGCTTTAAATATCTCCTCCTTGCAAATGACTACTTCAATTTCTATCTTTTGCCCTGATTTCTGAGAACTACTTCCATATTTTTAATATCTGTCGGACATCTCTACCTGATTAACTCCCTGCAAAATTCACTATGTTCAAAATTAAACCCCCCATCTTTCCCCACCGAGTAAACCCGACCCTCTTCTCTTGGGTCCTGAGCTACTTCACCTGCTCAGCCGCCAAGCCTCAGAATTACTTTAGGAAATTTCTGCCATCATCTCCCTCCTACCTCCAAGCACTGGGAACGTCCTGCTCATGTGAGCCCCGCGGAGCTCTTCCACAGATCTCTTCTTTCTGTGACCCCATCCCTCCACCCCCCAGACTGGATCCCACCCTCATTGCCTTGGACCTGATCTGCTCGCCTCGGGGTGTCCTGCTCAGTCCTCTCTCCTGCACTTTACCCGGGATGCCCACTGTGCTTCCAGAGGCCCGTCTCCTTTTCTCCATCAACACCTCTCGAGGCATCTGGCAACGTCCAAACCTGCTGGCCTGGCATCTGAGGGGCAAGCTGACTCCCCGCACCTCCCCTGCACTGGGACCACGTGCCAGACCCCTCCCCCTCTCCACCCTGGTGCAGACCCAGGGGCCTTTGATGTGCGCTCGTGCTGACGCACTGCACTGTCCCCCAATCTCCACAGGTCGCACCCAGCTCAAAGCCACTCCCCTGGTCTCTCAGCAGAAACAATGCCCAGGGTATTTTGCTTGTGGCCTTTCTTGTGGTTCTGTCACTTCCACCTTCCGATCCCCTTCCCCTTCCACAACGGACCCAACAATTCTCTCCGTAGAATAGGGTAGGGGGTGCCTGGCTGGCTCAGTGGGTTGAGCGTCTGACTCCCGATCTCGGCTCAAGTCTTGACTCCCGATCTCGGCATCATGTGAGTCTGAGTCGCATGCTGGGCTCTGTGCTGGGCATGGAGCCTATTTAAGAAAAACAACAACAACAACAAAAAAACCCAAAAGGGTAGGATCCACTTTGTTTTTGTCTTTGGGGCCCTTTGGTGGCCACCAGTTAAAAGCTTTACATCTGCTAAGTACTCAACAAGTAGTGGTTAATGAAGAAATGAGAGAGTGAATATCTCACTGGTTAAAGCCAGCTGAGCTGTTTCCTGGACCCCAAGCAGTCATGACCAGCACAAGAACAATGGCCACGAGGCAGCTGTCAGGACAAGGGCAAAGGGATGGCCACTGGTGCCACATCCAGGAAGGGGAAGGGAGCCAGGAGAGCTGGGAGTCCCGTAATAGATGTGACAATGAACCCGAATCCTTAAGAAAGGTTCAGCCTCCTGAAGCAAGAAAGAAGAGAATCCACTTATAAATCTCCCTGTTGTCAGAGGTGGGAGGCAGGGAACTGCGGCAACAGTAGGAGAAATGATCAGTCATTTGGGAAATTCATTTCTGCGAAACAGCGAATTTCTTAATGGCAGAGATTTAACGAGGCATCATTCACGAACTGACTTTTTTCTTTTCTTTTTTTTTTTTGAGGGAGGGTTGGGAGGGAGCAGAGGGAGAGGGAGAGAGAATCTTAAGCAGGCCCAGCCCAATGCAGGGCTCGACCCTGAGACCATACCTGAGCTGAAATCAAGCCAGACCCTCACTGACTGTGCGACCCAGGCGCTCCACGAATCTACTCTTAAACTCAGTCCCTGGAAGCCGCAACTTCACTCTGGACACTAACCAAGATATCGGAACAAGTGAAACTGGAGGACGGAAAAGCATGTGGGCACTTGTTTTCTCTGCAGTGAAAGAACCTTATAAAACTACTACCTTCACCACACAGGTAACGTGGTGCCATCACACAGGTTTGGGAAAGACTGCTTTTATTATCGATTAGCTGAAGATGTGAACACCACAATAAATCGGCTTCGTTCCACAGACCTACAGAGAACTCCAGTCTCGACTCTCCTCCCGAGCGCCCCCGACACATGCATCCACAGCAGCCAGGGACTAGTGTGCAAAGTGAGTCTTGGCTAATCTCAGAGATGCCTATCTTCCAAACCTTGAAGTCTTAGAGATTCAAGTCTGTAGTCTATCGGAATAACAACTAAGAAAAAAAACCTTTCGGCTTAAAAAAATGATCAACAAGAAGCATATAAATTTCACTGACTCCGACTAATCCACAGGGCAGCGTTTGGTCACAATATAATTGATTTTTCCCTTAATGCTACTGTTGAAAGTCTTTAAATGCCCCAACACCGACTCCAACCCACACACTCCTCCTCGAGCCCCCATTCCAAGTAGATCAGGTATTTTCACACTTGGTTCATCTTCAGTGAAGACTGTAATTAAATCTTAATTTGAAAACAAGAGTGAAAGTCCAGCACTCTGTATTATAAGCTGCCCTGGGAGCCTGGAGCAAAGGGCAGTCAGATAACGAATGGCAACCTCAGCTTCCTCAAACTCAAGTAATCTGCTAATTTCAGAGGGGACCAGTTCATCTCAAAAGTGACCAATTTACACGTGGAAGTGCTTTCTGCAGTTACCTGCCCAGCCTCCTGGGAATCAGAAACGTTATTTAAATTGCATAAACTGTCAAGTTTATGTGCTGCGTGGCCTTCTGATGACACCATCGTTTTAAAAGCATAAATTTCAGAACACGCTTTTATTTCGTGTCCAAGGGGCAGGAAGAGGCCTGTTAGGGAGATGGGTGTTCTCAGGAATATGACGACTCCTGGTCCTTTTTACTTCTTCACCCACCTCCAGAACTTGCTCAAACTCTTCTTAAGCAGAAGGAAAGGCAGTGTGGTGCAAACTGGTTACCTAATTCTTAGGATATTTATTAAGCATCTGCTCTGTGCCCTGCATGGCAGTAGCCACAGGGAACAGGTCCGTGAATAAAACGAGTCTCTGTTCTCATAAGGAAAATGCCGGGCACACCTGTAACCAGAGACACCTGGGACTGGATTCCGGCTGGGTCACTTACTGGGGATGTGACCGTGGGAATAATGTCACAGCTCTGAATCTTGACTCCTCATCATGCATTAAAAGAAAACAATAATGTTAGAGGGTGTTGCAATTAAAAATAAAACCTACCAAGTACTCGGATGACACGAGTGTCCTTCCTTCCCTTGTTCCTTCCCATAGTAAGAGAGTGGATAATCAGTACGGGCTTCAAGTGCACCCCGGGGCATGTGAAGCAAAATCGGGAGGAAGGTGGTGTTTTCTTCTCCATCCTGTTTTTCTGATCACCTGTTTGCATGTCTTCTCTGTTGTTAGGAATCTAGCCCCCTTCCCTGGTCCCCTTCCCCTTCACCTTGACCCGCTCCAGAAACAGTTCTAGCCATTCAGGAACCACTCGGAGCTCTTGATGAAAAGCGCCCAATTAAGCTAATTCACGAGGCAAATGCAAGCTTCATGCTTTGACCCTCTTGTCAGGGTTTTCATTTTCTGGACACTGCAGGGATGTCATCTGGGGGCAGGGCAAATTTCTAGAGTGCTGCCTGTACGGCTCAATACCCAGAACATACATCCTGAGTGTCACTTTGACTGGGTCAGGGTTTCCTACTGGGCAGCAAAGCCACTCTTGCCAAGCGAGGTTCTGGCCCCCTCCCCGCACGGAGTAACAGCCTTTAGAGCATCTACGGTGAGACACTCTCCCGCTGATGATAATCAGCTTCCCTTCCTGGAGCTTAACGAGGATGCAGTCCTATGGCGAACCCGAAAACCACTGGTATTTTAAGAATCGAAGTTACAAGGCTTTCCACAATTGTTTTCTAGCGCTTCAAGGATGCTCCAGAATCCTAATGAAGTATTTGTCGGAGCACTGAATAAAATGAATTCTAATTATTTTTGTTAGGAAGTGGTGTTAGTTTTCACACTAAACCAGGCAGAACTGAGAGAAAAGGAAAAGACACAAATATTAGCATTAGCTAACCGTGTGCTTAGCAAGTAAGGGTGGAATTTATCAAGCTAAACCAAAGTCATCCGTTTACGTAAAAGTACTTAAAAGTTTCTGTGTCAAAATAAACTATCAAACACCAAAGGGCTTAAGTTGGCTAAATGTGTTTAATAAACATGTATTATTTTTGTAGTAATAAAAAGTGATAGAAAAGGGTAGAAAGGAAGGGTAAGAGGAAATGAAAGAAGACAGAGGCCATGCTGGAAACGCAGTCCCACCCTGGGTGAACCGTAGGAGGGAGCTCTTTAATGAGCACAGGCCGTAGATGCTGGGAGATGAAGCAGGGATTCTGAGGAAGGCTGGACCCCCAGCCTCAGGCACGAGCTGAGTGCTGACCTAGGTAAGCAAGCCTGTGAAATGAGCCTCAGCCCACATTATTTATTAGCATAATTATTAATAATAATCGCTATCATTCACGGAGGCCCTATCGTGTTCCAGGCTGTACTTTGCTTATCATCTGAACAAAACACCCTTTGAGGAGGTGGGGAGTAATAACCTCATTGGGCACATTTTACAAATTGAGGCCCAGAGATGGTGATTAACATCCAAGGTCACACAAGTGTGGAGTGTCTGAGCTGGAATGTCCTCAGGCCTTGAACCGGGACTGACCACCACAAGGCCACAGTGCCCAACGAGCAGTTTGCGGGTTTGCAGTCTCTGCCTGCCTAGGGCAGACTGCACCAGGGAGCCCTCTGCCTGCCAGCTCTCCCCTTCTTCACGGTCACAAAGATGCTACCTGAGTTCCTCCCCAGAAAGCCAAAGTTTTGCTGAAAGAGACAGCTCTGATGTCCAAGCATCACCTGAGTTGGAGGTCTGCCTTCTGAAAATGAATCCAGGAAGAGGCAGCTACCCCGGGGACCCCAATTTCCACGTCTTTGAAATCTGTTTTCCAAGCAAAAGAGATTTCAGGAATCTATCAGGCGATTCGGTGGAGTGAAAGGTTGGGGACAACTTACCTGTTTGCAGCAGATTATCAGATGCTGGGTGTTTCAGAAAATAAAGTAGGAATCACTTGGCAAAACCCTGAATTCTCTTGCAAGGCCGCCTCCTGCTGCACAGCCTTGTGAGCCCCAAGGCAGCAGAGCCAGAGGAGGGGACAGGGTGTCCTGGGCCAGCAGGGAGGCTATGGGGAGGCCAGGCCGTGGAGTGAGTGCTGACTTCTACCAAGACCCCGGGCACCTGGGAGGAGAGTCTGACACAGAACCGTAAGATCGGGGAATCTGAGAGCTACCAGACCCTGATGTGTCCAAAGAGTGTTCAAAGGATCTTATTTTTCCCAAGTTACATGTGCCTTGGGAGAGGAGAAGAAAGGGGGACAACAGACCCTTCCTAATGTAAACGCTTGCTTTCCCCCTCCTCCAATCTAAGAGCATGCCGACCTTTCAGCAAAGCATACATGGGACCATGCAGGGGCAGGCGGGTACCAAGGCAGGATGCACCCCACAGACCTCACACTTCCAGAATGCTCCCCGAGCACAAAGAGGCACAAAGCAGCCCAATTCTGGGAAGATCCACAGAGGTAAATTTTCAGGGTAGATAAGTAATTCTCCAGTTCCACCTTTCATGAAGTCAGGATGGAGACAAGGAAAAATGAGCCGCCTCCCCCCGGCAGGCTCCGCACCCCGAGGTCGGCAGTACCAAGGTTCCCGACACATCTAACGGAAGAGCCACGGTGCCTGACCCAGCCTAGCCGGCAAAACCTATCCATCAATGAAACTCGCACAGAGTCCGGGTCCTGCTCAGATCAGAGACCACAGCGTCAGGAGACAGTCACGGTACAGTAATCACCCCTGGATTCACACTGCATCTGTCCTTAAGAGCGAGTCATGTTTGGGGCTTTGGTTTCCATAACTTTAGAGCTCAGAGGTTGGGCTCAATGACTTGGGCCTTCTCTCCCAGAACGGAAATTGTGTGTATGATTCCCATTGTGCTACTGTTTCTCAAATCTCGGTTCCCTTTAGGCTCTAACGCGTTGAGTGCCCACTCAAAGTCAGTTGACTGAGTACGAAACAGAGCTGGGGAGTTTAACACCAAGCGATTACTTCTGAAGCAAGGAATTAAGACCTTTTCTTCCCTAATAAAGACATGAACGTTTTCGGTCAATAATGGATTCATTAAGTTCTTTCCAATCACTGGGATTCAGCCATTAAAAGGGACGTTCAATCTCCCATCCTTGTGCTGCTAAAGAAAGTGGCTTCAGGTGACAGGTGACAGTGTCTGCCTCAGAATCAAACACTGATCATGCTATGATGACTCGGTGGAAACCACATTAGCTCATTTTTTCACAACCAGTCTCCTAACACTACTGGTTCTCCCGTACCCTAATGGACTCAGTCTATGAATCCAGTTCTAGAGGAGTGTCAATTTCTGCTTTTGTGGGACTCTCAGCTGTCGTCCACATGACCTCCTGGGGCTGGACACCCCGTAGCACAGCCTCTCCTACAAAGGAGACCGTGCATTTTCAGGGGCACTGAAAACACAGGTGTTTCTACATCACGTCAGGAAGAAGGCAGGTGGGATCACCTCCTCCTTCCTGTACTCTGGGCTGCCTGTTAGACTAGGACCTCTAGTGACAAGAAAGCAGCCACAGAGACGAGAATTGCTGGGGTCTTTACAAGCGCTTTTGCTTGTCCCACAGCTGGTATTCTTACATAGATACTGACTGGGATTCAGAGCAAGCTGCCTGTATACAGACTACGTTGAGGGGCTTGGCCTGGGATCTGTCACCTGCTCTTGTCCTTTGCAGGGAGAGGAGGGACAAAACCATCCAGTCAACCTGGCGCCTCAGTCATTGCCTAGATGCTAGACAAGAGGACCCCCCCCCTTCCAGGCCACTCACAAGGGGCTCCAGCTCTCTGATAGAAATGAAAAGCCACCACTAGACTCCATTTTCCACCTACCAGAGTGACCAAAAGATGGATGTTAATAGTATCATGCTACCAAAGTTTGGGGGAAGCAGCATCTTTATACAGTGCTGCTAGTGAACTAGCACAGCTCAGTGTGGCGGTTGATGGGACAGCATTTCATATAGCCTGAGATGCAGGATTTCTTTGAAACGCCCCTTCTTAATATCCCCCCAGAAAAACAGCAGCATGTATGTCTAAGGTTCTGCAGCATTGGTACCAAACAGCACTGCTGTCAATCAACAGAGAAATCAACCAGTAAACTGTGGTCCATCCAAACCGTAGAACTGCACGCATCAGTTAAAGAGAATAAAGCAGGGGCAACCGGGGTGGCCCAGTCGGTTTTGGCTCAGGTCATGATCTCAGGGCTGTGAGATCGAGCCCCATGCTACGCTCTGTGCTGTGCATGTAGCCAGCTTACGATTTCTCCCTCTCCCTCCACCCCTGCCCTTGCTCACGCACACGCTCTCTCTAAATAAATAAATAAAATGTTAAAACAAAAAGAATAAAGCAGACTGACCTGAATCAACATGAAAGGTCTCTAAGGCCAACTGTTGGCTGCAAAAAGCAGATGTCAGCAACAATGTGTTTCGAGACAACCCCACTTATCTTAAGAAGTCAAGCAAACTGCGTATTTCTACAGAAACCTGTATCTGCATTGACTGAATTCACAGCTCGGAGTCTGAAATGCCATACAGTAAGAATTGGGAACCGTTGAGGCAACTGAGGCAACTGTTAAAATAAATGAGGAAAAAGACCACAACACAGCACACACACCGAGATTACGACTGGCTAAAATATATGTATGTGTATTAAAAAAAAAAAAAAAAAGACAACTGTCAAGAATCACAGACAAAAACATCAGTGTTCTGTTCACTTAAAGTTATTTTTAACTGTTCACTCAGAAACATGTTCTGAGAAACCACAGTTTTCCAAATTACTTTTAACTGCTCTCTTTTAAATCTGACTTAAAAAGGTAGTTTTTAGATGACTAAAGCAAGAAACATAGCTGTGTGGCAAGTTTCATCTTGATGGAAGAATGAAATGCCTGATTGCAAACTATTTTGAAAGAAAAAATATCTAACTAGAGAGTCTAGTGATGTTGTTCTTATGAGCCACTTGAAGCTATTTCGATTTTTGGAAATGCTTGCCACTTTACAGAAGGTCTAATATGCTGATAAAATCTGCAGTGCATCATAATCACCAATTTGTTGTAAACCAGCAGGTCTTCAGCCAACAATTCTAGACAATTCCTTTGGTTAAGCCGGTCATTTGGGAATGTGTACTTAGGCAACTAGATCTACTAAAGTATCTTGTTAACTTAATAACCTTCTAAAATACAACTTTATACCCTTCCAAAAACAAACAAGGGACTAGAATAGAATAAAAAATACACCATGATGTCTATGTTTGAAACATTATAGAATACTAACACTTTATGACACATTCCCTATTATTATAAGTGTGATACTATAAGACAGACACAAATAAAATGTTTAGAATAAAGTCAAATTTAAAGCATGTTTAAAACCCAGATGCCTGAATCAGGCTTGGGTCCATGGACACAACAGATGTGGTTACTCATAAATAAGTGAATTGAGATTCAGGGGACAAAGATTCTGTCCTCAAAATATACCTGCTACCCAAAGACTGAATGAAATACCTGAAATGCCACCATTAAAGATTCATTTCTTCAGAATTAACACTGATGTCCACTGAAAACACAAATCATTGGGAGAACTAAGACATAAAACTGGTATTACTGTACCATGTTATTTATCAGACTGTTTTCTCTCAAAAGAGGAGGGCCACAGGGGAGCAGGCTCCTAAAAATAAGAACAAGGCCTAGATGTGTGTGTGCCCCGACTCAAGTTGGATAGGATGCTGAAAGCCAACTCCAATCCCTTCATTTCTGTCCTGGAATTGGTCCTGCCTACAACACTGTCAACTTTCTAAGAATTTTGGCAGGCACTAACTGCATCAGGAACATACAATTAAGAGCACAGAATTCCTAGAAAACCAGTAATAGTAACTACAACTTACTGAGAACTGGCGATACGCCATATGGGATAGTAATCCTTTGTCATATATTACTTTGCACAATTCACACTAAAAAAACTTAACGAGATGCATACTCTCACCTCCAACTTACAGGTGTAAAAACTGAAGTTCAGGGGCACCTGGGTGGCTCAGTGCGTTAAAGCCTCTGCCTTCGGCTCAGGTCATGATCTCAGGGTCCTGGGATCGAGCCCCGCATCGGGCTCTCTGCTCAGCGGGGAGCCTGCTTCCCTCTCTCTCTCTGCCTGCCTCTCTGCCTACTTGTGATCTCTCTCTGTCAAATAGATAAATAAAATCTTAAAAACAAACACACTGAAGTTCAGAGGAAGGAAGACACCTGTCCCCGGGCCGTACGGCCACAAGTAACACCCCAGGTCTCGCCGACGCCAAACTCGATCCTCCATTATTCAATGGTGCCTCGTAGCCCCCAAAACATTACAAAAGAAAGTAATATGACCATGAATCACTGCTGAAGCCCCCAAACCAACCACCTTCTCTGAATGGTCACTCACACTTTTAATCTTTCTTTGAATACGTATATTTTGGTTAAGAAAGATTAAAAGAGCTTCTTCCCCATGGTGCCTTTTCTGCCTTTCTTACCACAATAAATCGTCTTTAGAATGGGGTAACTCATCAGTAAGTTGGAAGCTGCTGATAAATCTTCAACATGTTAATCTGAACCGGTCTTTCCAGTCCCTTTCCCAGGCTGATGTTCCCAGATGGAAAGGAAGGCCAGTTGGCCACGGGCCATCGATCCCACCATCTCAGTGACTTCTGGGCTTGAAGGAAATAAAAATAATTCACACTACCCAAAACCCAGGACATAAGGGTTAGGCAGCTCTGTGTTCCTTTCATGGAAACCAGAGCTGGATTAATCCGTTGTCCTATGTGACTTGAAATGAGATGCCTATAAACAAATGGAACTAAATGCCTCTGGTGCGTGAGTTACACCCACACAACTTCACGTTGGCTTTTAATCCTCCCCTCACGCTTCCTCCTCGGAACTCCCACGCAATATACCACGGCATGCCGGTCCTTGTGTTGAGTTCTGGTCTTCAGTAGAACCCAAGTTGAGACAGACATCTTTTATATTCCACCAGGTGTGAACTTGAAAGAAAGATCTGAGTTCAAATCCCGACTCTGCCATTCACTGGCCTCAATCTTTTTTTTTTTTTTTTTTTAAGATTTTAATTTATTTGAGAGCGAGAGAGAGGCAGAGAGAGAGACAGCACAAGTGGGGGGAGGGTTAGGGGGTGGGGAGAGGGAGAAGCAGACTCCCCGACAGCAGGGAGCCTGACACGGGACTCCATCCTAGGACCCTGTGGTCATGACCTGAGCTGAAGGCAGACGTTTAACTGACTGAACCACCCAGGTGTCCCCAATGGCCTCATTCTTTGGGAAACTGACTTCTTGAAGCCTGTTGGCTTTATTACCACAAATATCCATACACTTTTTTGGGGTTGGGATTGAAAGAAAAATCTGGAAATAATTTCAAAAAATCTCTTCAAGAAAAACTTGAGTTATGTCAACCAAAATCTATGTATAAACCAATAAATGTGTATGATAGTGCTAAAAATGACCAATAAAACCAATGAACCTTTGGAAGATAGGACCATGAACACAAGAAACATATAAAGAGAAAAGCATTAAACACAAGACATTACTGTTTTTAAAAATTTAAGAACTCATTTTAATTTCTTATCATCCTGTTTCATCCTATGAGCTTACGACAACCATGATGCAAGGAACATGATAAGAATACCACGAAAAGAGGGGCCTAGCTGGCTCAGTCAGTTAGGCATCTGCCTTCAGCTCAGGTCATGATGCCAGGGTCCTGGGATCCAGCCCCGCATTGGGCTCCCTGCTCAGCAGGGAGTCTGCTTCTCCCTCTCCCTCTCCCTGCCTTGCCCCCTCTGCCTGCTGCTCTCCTTGCTTGTGCTCTGTCTCTCTCAAATAAAATCTTAAAAAAAAAAAAAAAAAAAGAATACCACAAAAAAAGGAAAGTAGATTGAGCTCACTTGAGTACAGAAGTCCTAAAAGTGAACCCAACAATGCATTAAAAAGATAGTGCCTCATGACCAAGTAAGATTTATTCTAGGAATATAAGGATTTTACATTAGGAAATCCATTAATGTGACTTACTACATTAAAAAGAGAAAAATCACATGGCTATTTTGATGGGTGCCAAAAAGACATGTGATATAAAGGTAGGGCCTGCTCTTGTCGGTATTCACGGGCATTACCATAGCACACACTGGAGAGGGAAGGAACAGAAAATATGTAAATCTCTAGGAAAGAAATGAAAAAACTTCATTCTGAAACTTCTGCTTTCCTGTATTTCTGTGTTTCCTGATTTCTGTATTACTTGATTTTCCCCCCAATGATCTTGTACTGCTTTTTGTAAAAATAGCAATAGCAATGGCCTGGCATGAAGCCTTGAACCAGGAGTTGCGCAGAGGAAAACCCAAAGCCGTTTTCAGACAGTTGTGGTCTGTAGTAAGTGCCAATAAGGACATAATAAAGTTCAAAGAACGAATGAGGAGCAAGAATATTAACAGAAAGGGGAGCTTGGGTGGTTCAGTCGGTTAAGTATCTGCCTTTGGTTCAGGTCATGATCCCAAGGTCATGGGATGGAGCCCGCATCAGACCCCCTGCTCAGTGGGGAGTCTGCTTCTCTCTCAGCCCCTCCCCCTGCTCGTGCTCTCTCTCTCTCTCTCTCTTTGACAAATAAATAATCTTAAAAGAAAGAATTATTAATAGAAAATAGGACTAACTATTTTCAGCATGTGCGTAGAAGTTTCCTTTTCCAGCTGGACCAGGGAGAACTAACCCTGTTGTAATTCATTTTGGAAGATGTCATGATCTAAGAGTTCTAGAAGGGCTACTTCAAGAAGACAACGCAGCTGATGAGGGTGCTGGGAGCACCAGGGAGGGAGCATAGACTATTCCCGGACATGGGACAACATGGGAGGGAGTTCCACAGCAATGAGCAGTTAAAAGGAAGTCCTTAGTAGCCTGCTGAGTGGCTCCCGGAGCAGAGGGTGGGCACCAGGGTCACCTTAAAAAGAAAGATCTTGAACCGTCCCGGAAACACAGACGAGCAGAAGTGAAGTCAGGATGCAACAGTTAGGGAAATAAAAAGGATTTTTAGGGGAAAGGGAAGATGAGAGATGACTGGGGTCACTGATGCCCTGGGGACATCCCTAGACCGCTGGGGGTGAGGCAGCTCAACCAGGGAGGGGCTCCGGGTGGAGGGGGTAGTTAGAAGGCCACCCTGGAGCTGACAACTCCCCTAACCCTCCTCTTTCAGATCAAGGATTGCTCTGACCTTGGCCTAAATTTAGACCCGTTATATGACCCTGTAAATACATATTTTTAAAGACTTATTTATCGATTTTTTTTAGAGAGAGAAAGAGTGTGAGTGAATGGGGGAAGGGCAGAGGGAGAGAGAGAATCCTAAAGCAGACACCCCAAGGCGTGTGGAGCCTGATACGGGGCAGGAACCCAGAACCCCGAGATCATGACCTGAGCCGAAACCGAGAGTCGGCTGCCCAACCGAGCCGCCCAGGAACCCAATCCTGTGAATGTATTGAATGCCACCGAATTATACACTTTAAAATGGCAAAAATGGCCAATTTTATGTTATCTATGTATTTAGCATCATAAGAAAAAGTGTAATCACAAATAAATGATAACCAGGGCTTCACTGAGACAAGTGTTGCTGACAAAGCCCCGCAAGTTCTAAGGAACGGGTAAATGGAAGAAGACAGTGGCCCAACCAAAAAGAAAACAGAAGAGAAGGAAGACAAGAGAAGGAGACGATGAGACGGTTCCTTCAGCCGGACGGACTGAAAGGACGGCTCACGGAGCCAGAGCCGGCACACCTGCCGAGTCCGCAGCCTGACCACGAAGGGCCGGACCTCCGATCACCTGAATTTGCAAAAGGAACGAATGCAGCCCTCTCAAGTCTTCTCAACCACCAAGGTAGGTAAGAACCAGGAAACCTCCCCCCCGCTTCATACAGGAAGTAGCGCCCAAAAACCCAAGGTGAGAAATGCCTCTTCCCCAACGTGGTCCCTTCGCCCAGGAAGGTCTGGGGCGAAACAGCACGCCCTCTTTGCAGGGCCACCTGCACCCCCGGCTCAGGGAGGCACTGGTCTGGGGCGAGGCTGACACCCACGGCGGATACAGTTCCCATCAAGTGTTCCCAGCCCTGAGAATGATCCGGGGATAATTTCACTTGCTGCGCGGGGACCCTTTCCCACCTATCAATAATCACAGAACAATGCACAATAAACCTCCTTGGTTTAATAGCAGCAAAGTGCTACTCACAGGATTAAAAAATGAGCAAATCATTTGCCTCCATTTCCTGGAGACAAACATTTGGTTTGATAAGTAAACAAAAAGTCATTTATACTGAAAAGACCACTCGCATGGATATAAACAGTACTGATTTACTCCGATGGGTCTGGAGGGGGTGTCATTTATTTCAGCCCACTTAGTGCTGTAACAACTGCTTTTCAAAAACCGACATTGATTCATGAAAATGAACATACGGACTCTCTTTGCAGCATAAACCCCGACAGCCTCAGGCGACAGAAATGTAGTACAAGGCGCTGGAGGCCAGGCTGAGGAAGCGAGCAATTATGCCGGTATTTAACGCAATCTACTGCTCATCAGAAAAGCGCTTAGCACAGGAGTCAGACCCAGGCGGCCACTTAACTGTCCCCTGCAGCGATTACACTCTCTCAACCCAAGAGTGTGTCAAATTAAAACAACTACACATTGACTTTTTGCTTCTGTAAACATTAAGGGGTGACTGACAACTTCAGGCTGCCGCCAGCCAGGCGTTAGCCCCCGCTCTTCTGACTTCTCTGCTCCTTGCTGCCGCCGCCGGGTAGCCTGTTTCCTCAGGAAGATTCCCAAAGAACGACAGAGGGTTTCAGGGCACCCTGCCTCCCCCCCCCGGGGGGGGGGTTCAGCTAGGGAGGGTCTATCATCTCTTATGTATGAATAGCTTCACATGACCTTAAAAAAATGGGCATTTTAAAATTTAGTATTTGTCACTGTCCTTTACGAAAGCTCTATGCACTTCCAGTTAGAAAAATGGGAAAATGGCCAGTCTTTTTCCCACATTCCTGTTCTCACTGCTCTACTATGACCGCACCTTGACCTGGGGCTTCTAACCTCCAGAACTGTGAGAATATCAATGTGCTATTTAAGCCACCCAGTGTGTGCTCTTCTGCTACGGCAGTCCCAACAGAGTAACGTAAGTAATATTAGCAGAGAACAGGAAAACACAGCCCTGCTTGTTCAATGTCCGTCACATGAGTTCCTCTCCTTGCACACAGTAGGCTCTACTCATTACAGGAATTCATGTGCTGCGATGGAAGACTGGAGATTGACTAAAATAAGATCACACACATATTTCACCTTGAGAATCTTGTGGGTCTCGTCGTTTTTTTGGTTGGGCCCTACAATAGTTTTCAAAATAAAAATAAACCCAGCCCTTCCACATGATGGAATACTATTTTGCCACAGAAAGAAATGAAGCACTGTTGCCTGGGACGATGTGGACGAACCTCAAAAATGTACTACTAAGGGAAAAAAGCCGGACATGAACGGTCACATAAGATTCCATTTCTATGAAATATCTAGAATGGGCCAATCCACAGAGACAGAAAATAGAACAGTAGCTTCCAGGGGCTGGGAGGGAGCTTCAAAGGAGGAGTGACTGCATATGGGGAACCCTTTGGGGATGATGGAAACATTTCTGGGATTAGGCTGTGGTGATGATTGCACAATTTTGTCAATATACTAACCACCACTGAACTGTATGCTTTAAGAAGATGAATTTTATGGTGTGTGAACTATGTATCAATAAAGCTGTTATAAGCAAACAAATAAATAAATCGAGCCCCATGCCAACTCTCTAAGCATATAAGTAACAAAGGCAAAACATGCCCGGACGGGGCTGCGTATCTGGCCACAAAGTTTGGTTGTAACCCTGGTTTCTCTAACTGAAGATGACGACCTCTCCCTTGGGTTACAGAGAGACCTCAACCAAGTCCCAAGTAAGAGCAGGATAGCCGGACACATGGCTACGTCCTCCCACACCGCGGAGAGGGAAGGCTGTTCTCTGTGGGCATGAAGGGAAGGGCATCAGTCCCCAGGATCTGCGGACGTTTAAGGGTGACCGTCCCACGCTCCCTGTCATGTTGATATCCTAGGCATGATGCCGGGTCCACAGACAGCTGGCTCTCCAGTTTACTACCTGTGTACCGATCGAGCCGTCAGCTTCCATCCCAGTGGGGGTTCGGGGCAGAGACAAAGAGACCTGGTCCTGCTGAGAGTTTCCAGAGTCACTGATCTGACTGGGGAAGCTGTACGAGGACACAACTGAACCAAACACAGACAGAGTATAAATTTCCATTTTGATTCTGAGCAACAGTGGTTTAAATTTTATTTAGTGCTGTATTAATGGATCTAACCTATAAAACATGAAAAAAAGAAATATGTGGACCCATGAATTACCCAAATGGAGGAAGAAACACTACAGTTAATATGGGCAAGGATAAGTTATAATCCAGAGACTCTTCACTGAGAAAGCCATGAATGGCTTTAACCAAAACAAGAAACCACTCCAAGCATGGTCAGCCCTGCCTCTTTTATGATTTTGACAGAAACACAAATGAAGCGACTCTTAAAATTGCTGAGTATACTTCCAGGAAGTATTGCTAGTCCTCTGTCCACATTTCATTTTTGCCTTTTAAGATCCCAGGGTCTTAAAACAGTTGTTCAGAGAAGACATGAATGGAGCGTTAAGATCGCCAGATTTAGCAACTAAAAACAACGGACACTACGATTTAAATTTTAGACCAAATAGTGCTTGCTTCGGCAGCACATATACTAAATTTTAGACCAAATAAATAATTTTTAGCATAATAAAATACTGCGGACATAATTATACGAAAATAGCTGTTTGGGGCTTATCTGAAATTGAACTCTCGCTGGCCATCCCATGTCTGATGGCACAGCCCTCCCAGAATGGGCACGTCCGGCTGACTCAGGGCCCTTCTCTCCCTGCCCTGGTGACGGAGCCAACAGAAGGCTTCTGGCCCCTGTCCCACCTCTAGAGGCCAGCACCGTATGCCCGCAGTTGTGTCCTGTGCCGCTCCAGGAAGCTGGGAAGTGGCACCGTTAATCAATCTCCAGTAAGAAGACATTGCAACTAAGAGGGAACAGCCGGAAAAAGAGCAGAGGGCAATGACGGGAGGGCTGCGTGCCACCGCGTTTCAAGTGGGGGGGGGGAATGCCCTGCCTGAGACTTGGTGTAAATGGGGGAGAAACCCTGGATTCATTATAGCACCAGATACGAAAAGGCCACAAAATGGTTCTCCTAACTTCCCTGCTACACTGAAGAGAGGATTTAAAAATATGTGTTAAGAAGATGATCGTGGGGCTGCAGGGCCTGAATATTATTTTTTATGGAGCTCATTTTTAATATCAGCACTTTTAGGGCGAATGTAAATAAACCTGATCATGCAATAAATTCAGTGTGCTCTTTTATTTTGCAGATTTAAGCTCAAACACCGTAAGTCTTTTCTTGGAAGCAGCATCTTTCAAGATAACAGAGGCAGCACCAGGATTTGGATACCCACTAAAAAAACAATAAATAAGCAACTGAATTCGGAGACCTCCCCCAGTGCATGTGCTCGGCTGACAGGCGAGGCGCTCGACAGCGGGTAGAACGGGTTTGCCCTGTATCATAGGGATCGTTCCATGCACCACAACAATCCTGGGAGAGGGGGCTCCTGGGCTTTGTAAGAAAGGATGGTAAAAACGACCACTGCCCACGGAGCAGAAGCAAACCCACTCCTATGATAAAATAACCGTCCACTCTAGGTCCCTCCGAAGATGCTGGTTATGCCAATTTCAACGAACAACTGCTGGAAGGCACACAAACGCCGGTCACCATTCTTTACAGCAGAAGCCCAGCTGGAAGCTGACCTCAGCATATACAGTGTACCCGTGTATATGTGCAAGATGGGAAGTATATGCCTGTATATAAATACATATAAAGCTAACTTCCAGTGTTCGGAAAACAAAAGCTATCCCCATATAACAGCCAAATTCTGACATAACTCAGTTTGGACACCTCATCTGGTGTGCACTGCACTCATTCCCAGTGTAAGCCCCACCGCGCCGGGCAATGATATACTGTAATGTCACAGCGCAATCTGGATTTACTATAAAGGGCCGCGGACGAGCTTCAGAGCAGTAAACATTGCAGCGAGGTGTATTTCACACTGAGCTGGTTTTTATGAAGAACACTTCACCGCCCAGGCACGGCACCTGGATGATGGATGGTGAAAGATGCATGACAAGCTTCATCATTGTTTGTAAATCTTAACTGTTCCTGCTCACTAACTCTGGAGGCAATTTTCAAAGACAGCGGCCGACAGAAGGACAGCACAGCTCTCCTGAAGGTTATTCAAGTTGTACTTGGCCTGGGCCGGCCTCTGAGGAGCCGAGGAGGGAAAATAAACTCCCAAGTTACTGCACACCACGCCCGAAAAGCATCACCGAGGCCCAGCAGATCCAGACCGAGATGAGGAAATCTCCTGTGTGAGGAGGTGTGTTGCTCCAACCACAGTGGCCACTGTCACATCCAAGGTAACGCCCGTGTGGACGCTGCCTCTTAATATTTGATGAATGCTGAAATTAAAAAATTAATTAACTAGTTACCAGCTTTGAAATTGTAAGTGTAAATAGAAACACAACTGTTTTCCTGTAGTTGTTTTTATTTTGTGTCTATTCTGTGTTATTTTAAAATTAGGGTGAGGGGGGCCAGGGTGGCTCAGTTGGTTAAGTGTCTGACTCATGATTTCCATTACTGAATGAGTAATGGAACTGGCAAACTCGATGTGTGATGTGCCCACAAAATTCTGCGTTCCCTGCACTGATTGGGCAGGTCGGGGAGCAGACGTCATCCCTGAACTCCACCGAGATAAGATCAGCACAGGCACCCCCTGGGCAAGCACTGACCCCTAGTAATTGTGTGCAACCTCGTCACATGAGGACATGTAGGAATTCCCAATGGAGTGGTTTCCAGAGCTGACACTCTGTGTCCTGCTTCTAGATGGTCTTCGTTAGCCCAAAGGAAAAGGCTTGCAAGGATCCTGAATTTTTCAAGTATAAATTTAAGATGTAAAAACAGGGGCACCTGGCTGGCTCAGTGGGTTAAAGCCTCTGCCTTCAGCTCAGGTCATGATCTCAGGGTCCTGGGATCGAGCCCCGCATCGGGCTCTCTGCTCAGGAGGGAGCCTGCTTCCCTCTCTCTCTCTGCCTGCCTCTCTGCCTACTTGTGATCTCTCTGTCAAATAAACAAGATCTTTAAAAAAAAAAGATGTAAAAACAATCTTGTAATAAGCCAATGACAGACTAGGTAGAGTATAAAATACTGCCTCAAAAATTATCTGGGGAAAACGGGCCTTTTATTCATCCTAATTTTTTTGATCACTTTTAAAGGATTTATTTATTTGCAAGAGAGAAGAGGGAGGAGTGAGGGGCAGAGGGAGAGAGAATCCTTAAGCAGACTCCACTGAACATGGAGCCCAATGCAGGGCTCGATCTTACGACCCAGTGATCATGACTCGAGCTGAAATCATGAGTCAGACACTTAACCAACTGAGCCACCCTGGCCCCCCTCACCCTAATTTTAAAATAACACAGAATAGACACAGAAAATAAAAACAACTACAGGAAAACAGTTGTGTTTCTATTTACACTTACAATTTCAAAGCTGGTAACTAGTTAATTAATTTTTTAATTTCAGCATTCATCAAATATTAACACTCTCCTGTTAAATACAAAGAAAATGCACATATAATTTAATGCACAAAATTAAAACTTGACTTTACTGTGTTAAGTCATAAAGGTGTTCTGAAGTTTTTATTTAGCTTTGGGAAGAGCAATGTAAATACTACACCTGATAAGCTAGTGGGTTTTTTCAAGGCTGCTTTTCAGGGTTTTTTGGTTTTTGCTTTTTCTGTGACACGAACACAGTATAGAAAGGCACCCCTAGAAGAGATATTTCTGCATGATGCATATGCTGAAGGAGTAGTTTCTAGAATTTTATCATTACAGAAGAGTTAATATCGCATGTATATCTTCAGACTCAGCAGATAGATTTCCAAACCCCAACCACAGCCACCATTTCCTTGAAAATACTTCACACACAAGAATGCCAGACTGCTGCCCAGTGAGACAAGCTAAATATGGCATCACTGGGCCTCAGTTCCTCTATCTGCCTCTTGGAAACGAGGCCCCTTCTCCTCTCATGGTCTGTGCCTCAGTGTTGTCATCCATAAAATGAGGATAATTATACTACTATTAAGAACTGAATGAGTTATCCCCACTGAGTGCACAGAACCTTGTCTAACAGGTACTGTAAGAGCCTGTTAGGAAGAGGAGAGGAAAAGGAAAGGAGAGAAGAGAAACCACAGGATACACCAGCAAAAAGAATGCCCAGGGGCGTGGTTTGGAGACCTGAGTTCCCAAGCTGACTCCTGTTCCCCAACACTAGCAATAAGGCTCAGAGGTGTCACGGCACTCTGCCTGCAACCTCCCCAGCCTCTCCGGTTAGGGTGCTTAGTGAGCAAGCCCCTCGCGACCGCGCTCACAGGGCTGTGCTATTCATCGAAAACCAGTATATGCAAAGAAGGAAGTCTTTAAAATTTGAGTTTTCCAAAGGGAATATATGGAATATTCCACGTGATATGAATCCAGGATATGCTGTAGCCTGGAGGTTGTAGCCTACGTCTGCCCATGTCTGCTGTATTTCCAGGCCTGTTTTCCTGAACTCCAGACTCCAGGACAGTGAGGCACAGCAGGAAGGACCCAAGCGTTCTTATTCATTCGAGAACCAGAGGCCATCTGAGAGCACGGCAGGATGAGTGCCCCTGGCACCTGGCAAGATGCAAACCTGAATGAACAGGATTCCTGCCCTGCGTGTGAGACCACAGCTCGATGTCTCCGGCGGAAGGGCTGCACACGTGAACCTCTTCCTCACGTGGGCCTGGCCCCCTCACGTGGGTCCCTGGGAAGTGCCCGCTCTTTCCAGACTGGTGGTGGCCTTGTCGAAGGGCAATGTTTTACACAGAAGGCATGCGAGGGGCCCATCCGTTCTCAACCTTCCCACAATTTGCCTTGGATGGTGCTCTTCCCGTGGAGGAAGAGAAGAGGTCTGAAGACACAACGGAAATCTGTGTGTCCTCATCAAACAGCATCCATCATCCTCCTCCCTGATGCCCTCTACTTTACTGAGCAAACATACCGCACGTGACATATGAAAAATACGCCTCCGCAGCTGCCTGTAGTTTATTAAATGCTTAAAATGATTCCCCTTCATCTTCCTCACTCAGAAGACCACAGTGTCTGGCTACTTTCAAGATCCCAATACACAGATGACTAGTTTCAAACAGGGCCCCTGTAAGGCTAAAAACAGGCTGTCCTTAATGACTGTGATGTCACTTGCACAGCCCCCTGCCGGGCACTGGCAGGAATAGAAACATGTGTAAGACACGGTGGCAGGTCTTCACATGGAAACAAGGGAGCTGATAACTTCTGCCATGCCTTTTTTTATATAACTTCCATGTAAAAAAAAGTTTTGACCCATATGTAACAGGTAAGGCTGTTATTTTTTTTCAGCTTTCCAGATGAGGGAAGTGAGGCTGGAAGAGATGAAACGAGCGCGTCACAGTCAGGCCCGGAGCTGGGGTCTGAGCCGGAAACCCTCTCCTGGAGGACCCGTTGCCTTGCCAGCACTGGCCTCCACGGTCATTGCCGACGAATGCCCCACTTACCTCTTTGTTCAAAGCTGGAGCTGAGGGCGCCTGGGTGGCTCAGTCGGTTAAGCGGCTGCCTTCGGCTCAGGTCAGGATCCCAGGGTCCTGGAATCGAGTCCCATATCAGGCTCCCTGCTCCGCGGGCGGCCTGCTTTTCCCTCTGCCCCTCACCCCACTTGTGCACATGCGTGCACGCCCACTCTTTCTCTCTCCCTCAAAAATTAAAAAAGAAAGAAAGAAAAGCTACACCTGAAAACAAGGTCACATAAGGAAGACAGGTTTACCAGTCAAGTGCTTTTCTTTGAAATTTAGTACATTTCCTGAAGAGTCTGACCTCCCTCAAATCATTTCCTAAAGAGTCAAGTTTAAACTCAACATTCTATAAATGTTCATAAAACATATTCAGCTTTCCTTAAAGCAGAGGAAGAAGAGGGTCAGTGTTTTTCTCCCCTGCAGGCTTGCCATTTGCTTCAGAGACTATACACAAAAAGATCGAGCCCTCAAATTCTTTGGCCTGCTCTCTTTCCTGTCTGAGCAGGACTCTAAAACATTTCCAGAACATCTTTCTCCCTGACAAGAACTGCCTGAAACGTCAACACACCCCTTACAGAAAGGAATGGTGGAAGTATGTACAGTATTTTGCCATGTCTTGCTGCATTTGGTGATGTATAGAGCTTGTTTTCATGTGGGACATGATTTCATCCTCACAACACCTACCTCCTCACCCTCTGTTAAGAGGTGAGGAAAGTAAGGGTCTGGGATAAGAGTCTGATACTCCCAGGGCTACACAACTGGTGGCTCCATTCAGATGCTAAGCACGGAATATTTCTACCAGCCCACCCAGGGGCGCTGGCAGAAGGTCACCTCACCTCACCAAAGGGCAGTTCTGACTTCCTGAATCGTGAGCCAGGTAGGCCTGAGGGTGCTTCCAACAGGGGGCGTGCACCTCGCTGTTCTCACCTCCTAAACTAGATGGATGGTCTTTCGCTAAAATCCAGTGTGCAGCATGAAGGAAATCCATTCCACAGAGGGAAAGCTTAGCCATTTAGTCGTGACGACTGTTGGGGGAGCGAAGAGGGGGGTAGCATAGGCCATCAGTGAAATCAGGTACTTCTAGATTTACTGGGCTACAAAATTGCTAATGTTGAATGGATTCAAAAAGCCATGTTTGGGAACAAAGACGCTTCTGCAAGCTGCCCAGACATCACAGAAGGAGCATGAGGCCTTCAACGCAGAGAGGCGCTTCTGCTGACTTGGGCCATCTGACCTTTGGGGAAGACATAAATGCTCTGTACCTTGATTCACGGAGCTGCTGACATCCTATGTGTGCTAAATGAATAATACAGGAACAGCTTATAATACATAATGAGCACGTCAAGTGGGTGCTTCTTGCTCCTGGAAAGAGCAGAGGTTGAATGTAAAGGGAGGGTGAGTTTGCACAGGGGCCCACCGCTGTATCCGCCCTGGAAGGCGCCAAAGACAGCAAAGAAACCGGCTGCACCAGCTCTAATGTTCAAACTGAGACTGCAGAATAAAGAGACAAAAAGATCAAAGTATGTTCGTCTTTCTCATTTTCAACTGAAACCTTTTCCCAGGTGCTGGCCAGCCAAGTACACTCCAAGAACTTCTATGCAAGAGTTCAACATGCAGAGAAAGATGCCTGTTTGTGCTGTGAGATGCCGCCCACCCGTTAACACGAGTGTATCTGTTAACCGTTGACTGTGGCGATGCCCCTCTTCGTCCCCAGTTGAAGAAGCCTTATTTCCATGGGACGCCTGGGGGGCTCAGTTGGTTAAACAGCTGCCTTCAGCTCAGGTCATGATCCCAGCGTCCTGGGATCGAGTCCCGCATCGAGCTCCTTGCTTACTGGGGAGCCCGCTTCTCTCTCTGCCTGCTTGTGTTCTCTCTCTCTCTCTCTGACGGATAAATAAATAAAATCTTAAAAAAAAAAAAAAAGAAGAAGAAGCCTTATTTCCAGGGTGCTCTGACCACCACTTCGTGAACCACTGGCATCCGTCACCATGAAGAGGCCAGATTCATGCGTAAAACAACCTTCCGTGTGCGCACTAGGATCAGTGCTTCTCAAGCTATCTGTGGGGACCTGTTTTGTTTAAAATTTTAAGACTTTATGTTTAAGTAATTTCTACATCTAACATGGGGCTCAAACCCACAATCCCAAGATCGAGAGCTGCAACACTCCATCAACTGAGCCAGCCAGGTGCTCCTAAAATTTGAGTTTCCAATCTGCCATGGTCTGATACTTTCTTAAGATACAACAAAAATGAATTACTAGAATCATAATAAAAAAATGGTAAGTAACACCAGCTGGTTAGGGCAACAAGAGCCCTCACACACTGGCGGGAATATATAATGGTTTGGCCACTACAGAGAACAGTCTGGTAGTTCCTCAAAAAGTTAAATACAGAATTACCATACAATCCTGCAATTCTGCTGCGGGGTATGTTCACAGAAGAAATGAACACAGGTCTCCAAATGGAGAACATGAAGATTCACAGCATAGCTATTCACAATAGCCAATAAAAAGTTCAAACAACATAAACGTTCATCAACTGAAGAATAGTTTATCCACAACAATGGAATCTTAGTGGGCCATAAAAAGGAGTTCAGTACTAACACCTGCTACAACGTGGAGGAAGCTCAAAAACATTACACTCAGTGAAAGAAGCCAGTCACAGAAGGCCACATATTATAAGATTCAATTTACATAAAACATCCAGAATAGGTAAGTCCATTAAGAAAGAAAGCAAATTAGTGGTTGTCAGGGGCTGGGGGAAGGGAGAGTAGGGAATGACCGCTTGGCAGGTACCCAGTTTCCTTCTGGGGTGATGAAATGCCTTTGAACTAGATAAAGGTCATGGTTGCCCAACACTGCAAAGGTCCTAGGTGCTGCTTAAATGTATACTTAAAATGGTTAATGGTTCGTCTTATGACGGGTGGATTTTACCATAATAAAAAAATGAATTCCTAGAAAAATGAAAGGCAAAAAAATATTCAAGCCCCAATTTTCAAATTAGATTCAACAGACATAAAATCATGGTGTCCAACTGTTACTAAGGTTTTCGTTATGTTTAGTTCCTTCATTCACCTCCTCTTAGACCACTAACGAAGCACCCACAGGCCCCCATGCCGGGGCCTGCTGCCCTGGACCCCATCCAGCCTGGCTTACTCAGCACCCCGCTAGTATCTCTGATGATGGTGGCCCCCACCCCACACAGCCTGGGGGGCAAACTTTCCCTCTACTGGACTGCTCCCATCAGCACACAAACCGACTGTGCTATCTCCTTTCTTTGAAAAAGAGGAAAAGATCTTCCTTGAACTCAGCTCCCCTCCAGCTGCTGCCCCATTTCATGACTCCCCTTACAGCAAAACTCCTTGAAGAAGTGTCTGTGCCCTGGCCCCCATCTTCTCTCCCAGGGATTCCCAAATGTAGTCAGGTTTTCTCTCCCCTGTCCCCACCCAACTGGCCACTTGTCCAGGTTCCTCCATCATTCCTCCCTTACGGAGGTTGATTCTAGCCCTCTTCTCATCTGAACTATCAGCTTCTTTGGCTGTATTCACTGAAATGTTTTCTTTACTTGGCGTGGAAGACAGCATGCCCCATTAGCTCTCCTCCTACCCCATGGGCCGCTCCTCGTCACTCTATCCTTTGCTGGTCCTCCTCATCTGTGACACACGTCCAGACCCTGGAGGGCCATGGGGCTCAATGTTTGGTCCTTCATTCTGCTCTGTCTACACTCACTTCTCTAGGGGCTCTCACCAGACTGACTTCAAGTAATATTATGTACTGGACCCTCGAGCTTTTATTTCCAGCAAGGATATCTCTTCTCAACTTGAGACTGAGACTTTACACATCCATTACTATTTGACGATCCACTTGGATGACTCATGAACAACTCAAACTTCATGTGCAAAATTAAACTCCGAATTCCCACAAACCGTCCCCGCCCCTCCATGTTTACCTCAATAAACAGAAACTCCAATTTTCTACTTGGTCAGGTCAAAAATTATAGTCATCCCCTCACTTCTCCCTTCCCGGCACATCCCAAATCCATGAGCAAATCATGCTGGTTCTATCTTCAAAGCAGATCTAGAATTAAATCAGCACCGCCACACTCCTACCCTCCCCAGGTCGCCGCCACCTTTTGCAATGATTACTCAATGCCTTCTACTGGACTCCCTGCCTCCACCCTGCATTCCTACAGTCTGATCTTACACAGCGGCCAGAGTGAGCTTCTGAATCCACACGACAGACATGCCTCCCAGGCCGCCCCTCTGCTGGAAAGCCTGCGATGGCTTCTCATCTCACCTGAAATGAAAGCCAAAGTGCTTGCAGTGTTCTACAGAGTCCGACATGACTGGGCCTCCTTGTCTCTCTGATCTATCTCCTGACACTTTTCAGGACATGGAAGGGGGAGGAAAGGCCTCCTAGCTTCTTTACCAAGGAGAACATTGAGCAGTAGCGACACAGCAAAAGGACCTTTCCCTGGAATCCCCACCACATTCTATTTGCACGTTGCAATCTTCAGCAAAAGCAGAGGAAGACTTTGAACCGGGACTCCTTTCTTTTTGTGGCCAAGACAGGTTAAACTTCTCTTTAGAGAAAATAAAGAAAAACTAATTTAATGGACAAATTTATACTTTAAAGAAAATATTAAGCCTATGGGAAAACACTGTTTTTCAAATTACTTACAAGTATCCACTTAGATCTTCCAATCATAATTTATTTATTAACACAACCAACCAAAGGATCTCAACCCAATCCTGATGGAAGTGATAAATGCAACTGGTTATTGGCCACCTCTGTCACCATGTCACAGATGAATACATTTGCTGTCTCTCTCCCTACCCACCACACCCTGCCACCAGCCTCAGCCCCACTCAACACAAGAAGGGCGTACGTTGTCCCCAAGTGCCTACTTGTGTCAATGCTGATGATAAAACTGAGGATCCGATGCTCCAAGAGATGACCCCAGGGGTGTCCTTTTGACCCCCAAACACAGCTTCCTCTTCCCTTCCCACTTGCTCTGTAAACAGTCCATGCAACACAGAAATCCCAAATACCATGCATTTTGAAGTCATAAAGTCACATTTCTTTAAACAATTAGCTGCTTTTTGGATTTTCTATTTACTCATATTCTCCTTCTCCATGGCAATTGGAAGTGGACATTATGGAGTTCCACTGTAGCTCTTTCTAGCTAACTCCCTCAGGTATGAGGCTAGTAGTGAGGGAGACGGGCACCAGAGGGTAAGCCTGAGGCCTCCCCATGCTTTCAAACACACGTATGACCAGTGAAAATGTAAGAAATCCTCACTGGCATTTGCCCTGTCTTTCCTGGTGAGCACTGGTGCAGCTGGGCCCTTCCGTCCTGGACTGTAACCTCTTTCCTTCTGAGCCTTTCCTGCCATAAATTCAAATGCCTCCTGCTCCTCTTATATCCGTCCTTCTCTGCTCTAATAAATTTCCTCTTATCTTTTTATCTTACTGCCCTGCTCTGAATTTACACCTTTCTCTCAAGAATGCGAGTGCTTCTGAAAATATTCCATTATTCCTGGAGCAAGCAGCTCAGGCAATTTCTTCCTGAAAGTAGGTTTCACTCCTAATTTTCTGTACTTCGATCATGGCAAAACAAACGTTTCCTTGACTGCTTCATCACTACATTCGGCATTAACTCCACAGACAATGGGTTAGGGTCCTGAGTAGCAAGCTCACTTAAAAAGTAATACCTCATTCGTTCATTCGCTCAACCGATAAATAACAAATAAAAGGCATCATAGCGGGTAAAAAGGTAAGTAAGATGCGTTCCCTGTCCCTAAAAAGCTTAAAAGCCAGATAAATACATAGAATCAAAGACAGTGTGAAAGAAAGACCATACTGGCATACATTCTACGGTATGAATACTTATCACACAGAGCTGTGCTTGTCCACTCCTGACAATACATGGCATTAACCAAAGTCAAAGTGCAGTCAGTAACGAGTACCTCAGCCCCCGACAGTTCAAACGGATCCGTTCCCTTGTCCTCTCTGCTCTGCATTAATGAAATCCTCCGCTCCATTTCAGTGTGGCAAATAAAGCATAACTTTATGCCCAGCGTTTTTAGCCTTCCTCGTTCCGAATTTGGAAATCAAAGCTTGGCTTTGATTCTCGTTCTCTAAACACCTTCTTTACAAAGAAACAAGTTCTCTGTAGAGTGGCGACTTACTCAGAGAGCAAACCCCTTCCTATTTAGCAGAGGCCGAGTGCCAACTGTCGGTTTACTGCCAGGTCACACGCTACTGTCCTGATTTCTACTTACAGCCTTGACTGTATGCTTCTCACTTTCCTAGATCAAAAGATAAAGCTTAAATATAAAGAACTTAAAAATGGGACCTAGAAACACAGCAGTCATAAAAGACCTGCCCATCACCACAGTGTAAATGCTGGAGAGAAGGTTAAAACTGAAGTTGAGGAATTGTGTATTTCAAAGTGCTTTGGTTCATTAAACAGTCATTTTTTATTTTAAAGCTATTATATCAGAGTTATTTGCATTGCTACTGCATAAACTCTAAGATCTATTGTATTCAAAAATGTTTTATTAAGTTATTTCATCTCCTCCCCCAAAAGATGAATATGCCTTCAATTTTAAAATGGAGAAGTTTTCAATACAGTACAAGTATTCAATACAGAGAAATTCACCTCACCAAAAACATCAGGGTTTGAGCCACATTTTCCTTTGAACCTGTATTTCATAGTGCTCCTCCTGAAAATACATTTTTTAGCTTTTGATGAGAGTCTCTCATTTTATTCTTGTCACTCCAGGTATTCAGAAAAGAAAAACGTGATATTAAAGCGAAAGCATTCCGTAAAGAGATACGTAAAGGATACTCACAGAGGAGTCACACGGCAATCTCCCAAGAACTCCTGACTTGCAAGACCTTGGAGAGGTCTAGAGACCCAGCGTTGGCCACTCATCCTCCCTCCACCCCAATCCAGGCTGTGCATGGGGACACCTACCACTGGCTTTGGCTTCTGAGTAAGAGGGGCCATCCTCGAAAGTGAAGATCTGGGACACGCTCTGGCCCAGGTAGGAGGGAGGCGGGTAGTAAGAATGCATCCTGTACTGGGAACTCACTGCGTGGCGGTTCTCCGAGTTTTTCATCTGCTTGAGATAAAAAAAAAGAAATACACTGAGCCCAGAGTTGCATTTTACAATAATGACAAGTACTATCTGACTCTTTAAGAGAATAGCCTACTGCAGTTGGAAGTATCTTCAACCATGAAAATGCCCCCCTCATGCAATGACCCTAGACACTCTAACTGCATCCTTAAGGTGACTTATCTTGGGGTTCTTCCTAGAGTTCCCCCAAGGCCCCATTTGGTCACATGATACTCAGTGAACAAGCACTAAGGAAAACAGAGCAATTAAGGGACAGCACTTCGTAGAAGCCAACACGTTGCAGCTCTGTCCAGTTATTTAGCCATAAGCAAGTCATTTGCTTCCCCCTTTGCCTCATGTGTAAAACAGACATCTCGCTTGGGTTACCTCACTGTGTTCACATAAAAAAAGAACATTTTAAAAAAGACAACCCGCAAAGTGTGTGTAAGGATGAGCTGTTGCCATTCGTGCAATGACGCGCCCGATACTGTCCTCAACGTCTCTTCCCAGCCTGCTTCCATGCTCTCACTGTACCAAAAAACCCAAGTCTGGGATCTCCACTTCCTAGACCCTCTTGTCACCAGGGTCCTGGAGGTGATGTGGATTCTGCAAACAGGACATGCAGGGAGACGTCGAAGGCTAACTCTGCAGTTATGTGTCTTTCCGGCCATGAGACTCTGCCTTTGAGACAAGATGGCAGCTTTTATGTATGGAGCAGCTCTCCACTGCTTCCCGACCTCTAGTTCCAAGCTAAGGCAACGTGACCTGAAGACTTAGGAGCCCCCGCCCACTTACACAAAGATGCAGAGGGGTTCTATTTCCTGCACGGCCCCTGGTACAGACACTGAGCACGTGTCCTATCTTCCCAGCAAGAACAGCTAGACTTCAATTATTTATACGACATTTAGAAAATTAAATTTAGATGGTATTAACTTTGTTTAAAAAGTCAATTTAAGGGAATGTTCAGGAAAAATCAATTCTGTCCAAGAATTAAAGAGTAAGTTCAAAATCATGTTTTTCAATCAAATAATACTACTTGATTAAGAAACTCATACTAACGTGACAGAGGCTGGCAGTGGAAATTTACATACTGGGCTTCCCCAAGATTATCTACGAACATCAAATTCTGGACAATTTTCCAATGACTACAGGCCTATGTGTACTTTGAATATTTGGCACTGATAGGTGGAAAGTCCTGAGCCCCTGACTTCTGTGGGCTAATCTGAGAAGCTCAAAAGAACCATTTCCAACCCTCTCAAGTGCTCCCCAGCACGAATGAACGCTGATGGGTGGATTACTTCTTCTTGGCAAAACAAAGAAGACTGTATCCCAATTGATTATTTTCTCTCAATTGAAGTTTATCTGGCAAGCTCCCTTTATCCTTCCTACTTTGTTTCTCTGAAGCCTAAGAATTGGTATCTCTTCCAGCTCAATCACACCATTTTCATCTCCTACCGTCACATAAATCCTTACTAAATAAGAAGCTGAGAGCGCTATAACTTGGAAGTAGCCAAAGGGGAAAACCTGGCTGCCCATAATGAACAAGCCCAGGTCAGGAGAACCATTAAGGGGCCATGAAATTACTGAGGAGGGTAGGGACACTCAGTGGTCACTTAACTGCACAAAAGCCATTATCTGTTAGACCAGCGCATTCCAGGGCTCTCTAAATGTGTATGCAAATGGCCTGGGGCTAAGCACATTCTGATTCAGTAAGTGTGCGGTGGGGCCTCTGTTGGCAAAGTCCCAGGAGATGCTGATCCTGCTGGCTCAAAACCCTCATGCTGGTGATAAGGGACTAGAGTAAATGATCCTTTCTCTCATACTTCACACCTTCAGGGGCTCACGACCAAAAATGGGACCTTCTTTTTTTTTTTTTTTTAAGATTTTATTTATTTATTTGACAGAGAGAGAGAGATCACAAGTAGGCAGAGAGGCAGGCAGAGAGAGGAGGGAAATAGGCTCCCTGCTGAGCAGAGAGCCCAATCTGGGGCTCGATCCCCAGACCCTGAGATCATGACCTGAGCCGAAGGCAGAGGCTTTAACCCACTAAGCCACCCACGTGCCCCCAAAAAAGGACCTTCCAAAAAACTATTTTGATCCATTGTTTATGACCGCCAACTTTCCACCTGAACGGAGGGAGGATGGAAATCATGTAAACAGTACTGTAATTTTTCATGATTTTCCATTTTAAACATGAGATTTCTCAGACCTAAAGGAATTTTTGCAGGGGTCTGCTGCCATCTAGAATTGCTGCAGTGGTTAAGACCAAACTCAAACTCTCTTCAAATCAAAGGGCCATTTCGGCCTCTCCAGACCTCCCTCAAGTCCAGTGTACGGTCTAGGTGGTGATGACCTGAGCGAGAGGCCTGGTGTCAGCTTTAACACACATGACACTGAGACACAAACGGTGAAGCCTCCCCGCCACCCACAGCAGGTGCTGAGCTGGTCACATCTCCTTCTGGTTCGACAACATCTGCAAGTCAGTTCTTCAAGAAAAATGCTTTTCAATTTTCCCTGTGTACAAGTAAACTGACAGGATTTGAGACCTGCAGGCTCTGCAAAATGCTGGATTTTTTTTTTCTTTTACTCTGAATTTGTATAAAGCCTCTTTTTCAAATGTTGAAAAATGTTCACTGGAAGTCTAGAGCAGGGATCAGCAAACCGTTTTGGTAAATGGCCAAAAAGGAAATATTTTAGGCTTTGCAACTCACAGGGTCTCCTGACAATCCGCAAAGGAACGGGCATAGCTATGTTCCAATAAAATGTTATGTATAAAAAAAGGCCCACTGGTTCACAACCTTCAGTCCCACTGGAGGAAAAGGAGGAGATCACCCAGCACTCAGGCCTGGGCTTCACCACTAGAGCGCCTGATTTCAGGGGTCTGGGACGTGCCCTGGCCCTGGGCTATTTCAAAGCTCCCCAGGTAACTGCATGGAGTACATCATCAGTTTTTGTTGTAGTGTTCAACGATTCATCAGTTGCCCATAACACCCCGTGCTCATCCCAACACCTGCCCTCCTTAATACCTGTCACCCGGTCACCCCATCCCCTCACCCCTCCCCTCTGTAACCCTCAGTTTGTTTCCCACAGTCTCTCATGGTTTGTCTCCCTCTCTGATTTCTTCCCATTCAGTTTTCCCTCCTTTCCCCTATGATCCTCCATACTATGCCTAATGTTCCACATATGAGTGAAGCCATATGATAACTGTCTTTCTCTGCCTGACTTATTTCCCTCAGCATCATCCCCTCCAGTTCCATCCATGTCAATGCAAATGGTGGGTATTCATCCTTTCTGATGGCTGAATAATATCCCATTGTACGTATGGACCACAACTTCTTTATCCATTCCCCAGGTAATACTAATGTGAGGTCAAGACTGAGAGCCAGTGCCCTAGATGTACTGACATATTTCCCACACCCTCAAGAAGTATGAAACCCCAAGATCCCCAGGATTAACTAAAAAATGCAAATGGCTAAGTCTGACAGACTGGTCAACTGCTGCTTGTATAAGTTGTATAATATTTCCAAAGAGATTCAAATAAACTGCGGAGTTCTTTTTTTTTTCTTAGTTTAACTAAAGCTTACCAAAAAATAAACAACTTCAAACCCATGAATGTTCATTTTTTCCTTTAAAACTTATATTTCTAGAAAGCATCAGATAATAAGGATTATTCAGAAGCAGGAATTGTGGGATTTGAACTCAAACGCTGAATTTCCCTAATGAATCCCAAGATCACTGAGCTATAGGAGACTTTGAGGAAAAGAAAGAGACAAAGGATCAGACTCCATTTGAGGTTATTAAAATACAAATTTGCTGAAGCCACTTATCACATCGGCCACATTCACTCTCAAGAAACATCTACAAATGATCATCCATGTGTTCACTTCAACCGAAGGATGGTTCTACGTATAGCTGACTCTTACACAACAGAGGAGGGCATCACCCTCCCCATGCAGTTGAAAATCCACAGGTAACTGCCGACGCTCCCCAAATTTAACTATTAAATAACCTCCTGTTGACCAAAGTCTTACCCATAACACGGCAAATTAACACATGAAGTAAAGCTAGGGGGATAAAATGCTATTAAGAAAACATAAGGAAAAGAAAGCACATTTTCAGGACTGTACTGTATTGACCAGAAAAAAAAATTCGCACGTAAGTGGACTCGTGCAGTTCATATCTGTGCCTGTCAAGGGTCGACCATAGCATTTCTAAGCGCGTCTGTAAGTCTCTGAAACATGAAGCTAAAATCAGATTGTGACTTGTTTAGAAAAAGGCACAGCAGAATGCAATTTCAAATGCTAGGTCCCTTCGAGTTACCTTCTAACTCAAACAAAACAAAAACCAAAAACCACAGTCCTGGCTGCTTTTGGATTAGACAAATGAGTAAATAAGGAAACATTTGAAACTTGCTTTACTTGAAACCAGTAGTACTTAACTGGGGGCAATCTGTGCGCCTGGAGAACGTCTGGTGACTTGGAGAGACACTTCTGCCGGTCTCAGCTGGGGTGGGGAGGAGAAGGGTGTGCTGCAGGCCTCTAGTGAGGAGAGGCCGGGGGGCCGCAATGCACAGGATGGCTCCCGCACAATCAGTCAGCCCAGTATTTTCAGAGTGGCAAGGTTGAGAAAACTTGCTTTAAACCACCCTGGCCCCTGCTTGTGCTCAGCCCCTCACCTCCGGCTCCAATGGCCAAGTTCTATTGAGAGAGAGAACTTGTACACAAATTAGAGGCGGCGTTCAGTTCTGCTAAAAGGATCTAATTTTTTTTTCCTTTACGCAGAGCGGCCTTGTTTCTTCTCCATATTTTATTATTTGTTCCTTTAAATTAAACAAACGAACCAAGTAAAACCTAAAAACCCAGTATCCAGTGATTTATGACGCCCATTACTATTAGCATGTGGTAGCAAGCAAGAGACATGTTTTATAATCTTATTACCCACCTCAAGTCTCTGAACCACAGTGCGACCTACACATAGGAACTGGGCTGGTGGGGAACATGGTGTTAGTATTAACCCCAGAGGAACACCTAAGAGCTTTGGGTTTTGTTTTATTAAACTGTTGAGGACATACAGCACAATAAATCTGAACCACAGGTTTCCTTTTTATACCTTAGTCACTCTTTTTTATAGTTACAATAAAAGCCCAACAAAACATGAAAATGTTAGAACCTCCTCCCTTAAAAAAAAAAATTTCTTAAATACCGTTCCCTGGTTGTACGGGAGCACCTGGGCCGGGAAGAGTGTGGCGTCGCACCGAACGGCCCGCTCCACGGGGGCTGAGAGGGGTTCGTGAGGACCAGGCCGCGGTCTAGCTGTTCACCGGGCCCCGCTCAGCTGCAGAGAAGCGGAGCCGGCCAGGAAAGGAGACAGACTGCTCGAGAACCCTACGAGATAGAATTCCCAAGTGCAAACCCTGATATTTAAATGAATAGTGAGAAGATGCCCTTGGCAATACTGTGTGCTTTACAGCCCTTTAAGGTGCAAAAGCCACATTTGGGATGAACCTTTGATTTTATGAACAGAAATGTTTTCCTGAAAAACAGGCAGGGCTCTTCACATCCTGTGGAATTCCAGGTCTCCTGGTGATGTGAAGAGTGAAGGCTGGGGGCTGACTTTCATCCTCATTAAAGGATTTCTTTAGCTTTAGTAGATGCTTCTTTTCAAACCCTTTGGAGGGGATGCCTGTTCCCACGGTCACCTCGTCACACACTGTGGGCCCCCCTCGTCCATAGACCTTACCAGTGCAGGTGCTTTACCCAAAGGGCAAGTGCCCATTCACCTCCTGAAACACACACCTCATTCATCCTCTGGGACGCACACGTCACAGCCAGAAAGAATTCTTCTTGATATACAAGTTAAAAATGATGGCTATTATGTGCACATTTCAGAGATGACTGAAACATTAACATGGCAAATGCTGACTCTTGGGACACAGTCTGTCCCTCCCCTCTTCCCTCTTTGTCCCTCGGGTCCTCTGGCAGTCAGCTTTCTCTCACCTAGCTTCCTTAACTTCCTCTGCTGTGCTCACCTTGCTTTCTCTTCGGCTCACACTACCGCAATGCCCTCCACACCCCTTCTCAGTGTGAGGAAGACAAGGGGACAGCATGTGGAGACTGGCCGAGTGCCAACGCAGGCCCTTGCAAGAGATTTCCCCAAAGCCTGGGCAGACCTCTCCAGTGAACTATGAGGAAGGGACTGGCTTTGAGGGCCAGCTGAAGAAGCTAAGAACGAGATGCCCAAAAATGGAAGGGAGGCTCCTCAAAAAGGAGGTGGGAGAAAAAAACAGTAGGAAGAGGATGGCCATGCAGTAGAGCAGAGAGGACAGTCAATTAAGCAATGCTACATCCGTGACACCTGAAGCTGTGAGCCCCGCAATTCCCAAAGCTTCAGAAAGTTTGTGACCACACAGACAAATGCAAAACAGAACTTGTGTGAGTGGGCCTTCTCGAAAAGAACGGAAGGAAAGGAGCTCGATGTCAGGTCTGGATTCACACCAGAGTAGATACAAAACACGGGCAAAACAGCCATAAGATGCACCATAAAATGCACCATGGAAAAATAAGCGAGTCGTCTGGAAATACAGAACCAACAGACTGTGAGAACATACAGCAGGCCTCCCCCAACTCCCAGAAACCCCAGAGAGGGCACGAAGAGCCACACCACGCCGGCCCACACTTTAGGGGCAGACATCCCACAGGGGTCAGGATGACAAGTACATCTGTCAGGGGTCTTAGGCTTGTCCTTATACAAAACAATCAAATAGGAATATTTCCGCATTTTTAAAAACACAAATTAATTTTTAACTTGTGCTGCTCAACTGGTTGTCTTCGCCACCTGCATCTGTGGTGTTGAGAGAACCGTATTTTCTAAAATGCAGCCCTGTGACCGTGAGTGACCTAATTCAGCAGGCGGAGATCACCATCAAAAAAACAGTAATAGGGCGCCTGGGTGACTCAGTTGGTTGGGCGACTGCCTTCGGCTCAGGTCATGATCCCGGAGTCCCGGGATCGAGTCCCGCATCGGGCTCCCAGCTCCACGGGGGGTCTGCTTCTCCCTCTGACCTTCTCCCCTCTCGTGCTCTCTCACGCTCTCCAATGAATAAATAGAATCTTAGGAAAAAAAAAAAAAAACAAAAAAACCCAAAAAAACAGTAATAGAATAGAGATGGACAGAATGAAAATGAACAGAATGAAACAGAAGACAAATCTGAACATCCCCTGTCTATGGTATGAGGGAGAATTGCTGTATGAAATGTTTCATTCTGTGTTTGGGTGTGTGTAAACATGAATTCCATCACTATTTAAAACAGTTCTTACTCTGGATCTCTAAAATGTGTGAAAGATACTGGTATATAAATCTGGTAAAAGGAAGCAAGGACTTTCAAAAACAGGTACATACAAGAAAAAACCCATTTTATAAGATGGTTCCTTTCCTGGACCCTGGAAAGATTCAGACGTACTTCAGGGGGCTCAGAGAGAGAGGGAGGGGTGGGCTGCCTGCCGACAGTCTCGGCTACAGCGAGCCCAGCGCCTCCCTTGTCTTCCCAAACCACCATCGCTGCAGGATTACCCCCGCGCCTGGGTCACTACTGCCATCTGTTTTAATTCACAAATCTAAACCACCTGAAGTCTTACAGAGCTAGACAGAAAAGCAAGCATCAGTTACCTGAAAGCCAACAGAAAACACAGCATCAGCAGAGTAGCTGGTGGAAAAGGGCATGGAAAGTCTGCATTTTTAGAACTGGGTTGATAACTCTCCAGACACAGAACTCTCCGTTTCCGCTAACAGAGAGAGTCTCTGAAATCATTGTAACCCCACTTCGGCAAGGCAGTGGGGGCTTGTGACGGTGACTTTCTTAAAGTAACTTTCTTGAAAAAATGTTGGTTCTTGACCACAGGACGAATGGACTTTCAGAGGAAGAAAGTAAAGTAAAATTGAGTAAATTCACTGAGAGATACTACAAAGACCTGTCCTGTGCCCTGCTGGAGTCCTCACAGTGAAATAATCATTAACATAAGAAGAACCAACTGTTCAAGGGGATCCAGTAACCAGCTTCCACTCATAAAGGGATTAAGCAGAGAAGCAGGATCCAGACAAAGCAAGTCGGCCTTGGAAGCTTCTCTACTAAACCTAGCCGCCTTTCCCATTATAAATTAACAGGTCTGCTGATTATAAAGACCTCCTCACTAACTTTGGCTTTTACTAGTTCTTCGGTGTTTTCTCTGCTTCAGGATCAAATAAGAAACTCTTTGGTGGGGGTTGGGGAGGGAGTCTGCAAATGAGAGGAAAACTGCCTATTATCACACATTCGGGAACTTTGATTTTAGGACTGGAAGCATTAGAGGCATCCATATCTGTTCCCATCTTGATGGACAAACTTAATTAACCTTTGCTACTCTGTTCCAACCTACTGTTTTAGACAAAACTAGTGACCCACAAACAATATGTTACCATCAGAATCTCAACGGCTGTGACATCAAGAGATATAGCCCTATCAGCAGTATCGGGAAATAAGCCACTTGGATTAGCTGCTCTAAGAAATATAGATTATATTCATGTCACACATGAGCTGTCAGAAACATTAGGATACTTTTAGCATAAATCAGCAGTGTGAAGGGTATCTTATGAGTAGTGAAGATGACAGACTGCTTGGAGGGCAAGGTGAGACCGTCTGGGCCCGCTTCCACACGTGAGCACACACATACACTCACACGTTTCACCCGAGCTGGTATTAAAAAATTCGAGTGCAGGCTGATGGGCATGCCCACCTCCCGCTGGGTTAGCAGCATGGAAAGGCCACTCTGAGACTATGATGGACAGTCCACCTCTTAAGTAACCAAAATGACATAAGAATGACCAGAAATCTGTTTCCCTAAAGTGTACAGAAGAGAGGGTAGCAGAAAAGGGAAAAGGATGGGGAGCCACAGAACCATGCTTAAGGACCATAAACTCCAGGATTTAAATTTGGTTAATCCTATGAAGACAAAGGAGTCTCCACTTTCTCTAGTATATCGAGTCTCAGAAAACATCCCAAATGTTATGTACTATCCTCTAAGATCTGATAAGACATATCATAAGATGTAAGAAAACATCATGTAATACCTGTCAAGGCTTCTTGCAAGGAAAACCAAAAATGTGAGCTGCCCTACTAGGAAGGCAGAGATATAATGAGAACAGACGTGCCCACTGCAATCAGGTAAATCTCATCTCAAAGCCAACCCCCCGCTCAGCAGCTGTGTGATCCTGGCAAGTTACTCATCTCCCTGAGTGCCCATTTGCTTACCCACAGACGTGGTAACAACCCCTGAAGGGCTGCCTAGAGGGGGTGAGCCGAATGGCAGATATGGAGTGCTCAGACCGGAAGGCTGTTTAACACCTGTCCTGCTGCACCTTCTCCGTCCCTTCCGCCAACGGGCCCCTCCCTCTGTGGGCGCACTAGGGGGATGGTGGTGGTCACACTCCAGGACCCCTCTTTTGGGGGGCCTTCTCCCAGGTATGCCAGGGATCTGCTAACAAAGAGGGAGACAGACAAACCTTTGCGTCACATACATTAGTGTTTTAAGTATATAAACCTTTTGCTCGGTATTTGAAAGAAAACCCCCTTCCCTGAATTGTTTCTACTTTTCAAATCTCAAAAAGCTGGAAACCCCACTCCAGACCCTACCCTGCCACTGTTACGTACAGAGTGAGAGAAAGCGAGCGAGAGAAGAATGTGCCTTCATGTTTTGGGAGCTCATACCATTACTCAAGACGGGATTATTTTGTCTTCCTTCATTCTCACCGGACCGGCCGATAAGAACGACTAACTGCCAAAAAGAATGCTCATGAGAAGGAATGAGATGAAAAGATGTGAAAAACAAAATGAGGACGTAATCCCTTTCCCCCAGTTTCTCCGTCTTCTTATGAACCCACTCCCCAGGAACTGCGCATGCCCAGGGTGATGCCCAGGGTGATGCCCACAGGGCCCTGGGAGCAACCTGTCCTGGGGGCACTCAGTACGGGGGTCTACTCTCTGCAGAGAACGGTTAAAAAGTAATAAAACTCAGGGGGCGCCTGGGTGGATCAGTCAGTTAAGCACCCAACTTTTGACTTTGGCTCAGGTCATGATCTCATGGCTCATGAGATCCCATATTGGGATTTATGCTCAGCAGGGAGTCTGCTTGAGATCCTCTCTCCCTGCCCCCGCCCCCTACGGTCTCTCACTCTAATAACTAAGTAAAAAAAAAAAAAAAAAGTAGTAAAGTAGTAAAACTCATTTAAGTCAATCTGCTTTGAACTGTCACCATCCAGTGGCCATTCTCACCAGCAGCAGTGGTGAGACCCCAGCCTCGCCCCCGCACCCCCATGCCACTGTACAGGGACCACGTCTCCACAGCCCTCCCCAGGAGAGCTCCGGACTTAATCACACCAGCATCTGGAATTGTGTTCCTTGTCTGATTCTCCTGGGATCCACCTCCCTGCGAGCCATCCCTGAGGGGTGAACCAGGCTAGCACGAGCCAGAGGCAGAGCTGGGACTCAGTAAATGAATGGTAATGACGAACGTGTCAATGAATTTCTCACACACTCTGTAATATGGTGGAGATTTTTTAATAGTACTTTTTTTTTTTAAGATTTTATTTTTAAGTAACCTGTATACCCAACCTGTATACAGGTTAAGTAACCTGTATTTCTGTTGAGTATACACACATACTTGAGTAAGTGTGCCTCAAACTTACAACCTCAAGAACAAGAGTAACACATTCTACCAATTGAGCTGGCCCCAAAGACTTTTTGTAACCCTATTTTTTTTTTCTAAGATTTTATTTATTTGACAGAGAGAGAGAGAGAGAGAGATCACAAGTAGGCAGAGAGGCAGGCAGGGAGAGAGGAGGAAGCAGGCTCCCCGCTGAGCAGAGAGCCTGATGCGGGGCTCGATCCCAGGACCCTGAGATCATGACCTGAGCCGAAGGCAGAGGCTTTAACCCACTGAGCCACCCAGGTGCCCCTGTAGCCCTGTTCTTTTAACCTTTCTACTGTCATATTCCCAATACAGTTTTCTAAATATAGGGCAAACCAGCCTCTCATACGCATTCTCTTAATTTTGGTCTTTATTTAATTACTGAGGGACACTTAGTAAGTCATATAAAATGTGCTCTCAAGACATTTGAGCCTCACCCAGCCATGTACGTAAACACTCTGAAAAGCAACTAATTTTGTATCACATTCACATCCACCTAAGGATAAATGTTAAGCTAAAAGAGCAAACATGAACAGATAAGATTTGGGCCACCAGCCCAACCAAATCCAATCTGAGAGCTTTCAAGAACTATGATCTAATTATCTGGTTTTCAAGCAGACTAGAGAACCCCCAGATGACTGGAGTCTTTACTCACCTGGCACTACTGGGTCAGAGATCAGGTTGTGTAACAATCTTTCAACAGACTGACAACGTATTTCTTTCTGACCCCGGCTGCCCACGGACCTGCACGTACCAGTCTCCCCAGGTCCCCCAGCACCTGAGGCTCCGCTCCGCGGGGACCGCCTGGGCGCTCCCGGACTGCTCCAGGCAGGCCGCCAACCAGCCCCTCAGCGTGCTCGGGGCCCGGCCCCTGGCCAGCACCGCCTGCGCCCGGGGCCGGGTTTCCAGACGCCACTTCTGCTTTCTTCTGCCA
Organism: Nasua narica; assembly: GCA_028533885.1. Lineage (NCBI taxonomy): Eukaryota > Metazoa > Chordata > Mammalia > Carnivora > Procyonidae > Nasua > Nasua narica. The sequence continues at coordinate 8,362,640 of CM052813.1, forward strand.
TCTGCACGTTTTCCACCGAAACGCTCAGCAGAAATGCCCGCCCTGTGCCCGGCTGCCCTTAGGAGACATCCCTCAACCCGCCTCTCACCATCTGTCTAGGATCAGCTTCTGAAATGCCCACTGCCTCCCTCAGCTCTGTTCCAGGCCCTGAGCCCCCGGCGCGCCGACTCCTTCCCACACCGCCCTTGCTGCGGGCTCAGAAGCACACAGGCCACGAAGCCTTCATCATCTGTGAGACAAAACAGCAAGTCCTTCAAGAAGGAAGCAATAAACGCCGGATGCTGGCTGTCATGACCATCGCTGATGATCGTCTAAAACGAGACAAGGGGGCAGGTGAGAGGCAGCGAGTGGGGGCTGTACTCATGGGGGCCGCGGAGCTCCATGGACCGGCGCCCGCGGCCAACGGAAGCCCGCTCCCCGCAGGAGTAGCAGCGTGATGTGAAGGCCCCAGAGCACTGGAGGTATTATTCCTCCTTCAAAGAGAAGAACCTCAGGAGGAAGTATGCTTTGGAAAGGTATAAATGCGGCTAAGATTTGACAGGCCACTGAAAGGAAAGTTCACAGGAGAGGCAAGGTGGCCCCCGAACATGGAGAAGCCACACACCTTCCCTTCACTGGCTTTAAACTTCCCGAAGTCTGTGGAGACTTCTGAGTTTCCTTAAACAGAAGATCCTCTGAGACCGAGTCCTGAGTCCTCACTGAATCAGACAGCAGGGCCTACTTGGGGTTCATGGGAAGGAGTCCCACAAGATGCTGGGCGTTTGCAGGGCTGCCGGAGAAAGGAAGAAAGAGACCAAAGCACTCAGCGTGCAAAGAGTTAAGCTGAGTTGTTAAGTGGACACGATCCCTAAAAGCAGCAGTTGAAGACACAGGGAACCCCGCTGTTGTCATGGTGACACAATGACTGATGCAGAGGTTTCCATACTGTCTCTGGACTGCAGGCTAGTAAGACTGAGAAGAGAAAGAGGAGGGGCAGGGATGGTGCCGAGTGAGGGCATTTACACAAAAAGAAATCCTGCCACCTAATAGAATCATTTTATTTTCACGGAACGTTGGAGGGCATAGCCTCAATAAAAACAATTAAAAAAATGTTTTGTTAAAGTAAAGCTCTTCACCCAGTGTGGGACTGAACTCAAGACCCTGAGATCAAGAGTTGCATTTGCATGCTCTACCAGCTGAGCCAGTGAGGCGCCCCTAAAAGCAATTTTTTGGATTGAATAATTGAGGTTTACGAAAAACTCCCTTGTCCTTATTTCCTCGTTTCTCTGTAAAAACCAGCACAGGTAACAACAACCCTCACGGAGGACAGTGAACCAGTAGACACATTCCCAGCAAAGTAAGATGACACTACATCCGCTGCAGGTATCGAAACTGAATATTGCACCAAGAATATATATAAGACCTGGGGGTATCTGGGGGGAAATGGCAGTACCAACATTTTTCTGTGTCTATCCTGTATACCCCAAAATAAGCAACTACAAAATGATCAAAACTACAGAGTTCGCGGAAGTGGTAAGATATAAAATAAATATACCCCATCATCCAAGCAGAACCTGGAACACTTTCAGTCAACATAAACTTATGTCTCTCTAATTCTGCTCTAAGAAACCAAATAAAGGCTGTTAGCACTAAACAGCCTAAGGCAAATACCGCATCTATTGTAATTACCTTTTCCTAAGGAAAAAAACTGCTTGAAATATTTTAAACGATATCTGTTCTCATAAACTCTTTTTGTGTGGGCTGGCAAACTTTGTCAGTTTTTCTTTCTTGAGAAAACAGGCAGTCAGCGTCCATCTGCCAAGGAGAAGCCTTGGTTAGTTTTACCTGCTGGCATGAGACAGTTTGGAGCAGGCGGCTGGGGGCATCACAAGAGTGTTTGGGGAGAGAGCCCCTGGCCAAGGGTAGAGGGCTCAGCACTGGGGCCTGGCTCCCCCGTACCCAGCTGTGTTCCACTGATCCCTTCAGCTTTCTGAGCTCAGACTTAACCAGGAATCTGAGGTGGCCAGATGGGCGTCACCCTGGGGTCCCTGACGGTACAGCTTGGTGGCCTGAGGCAAACACAGAATGGATCTCAAGTCTGCTGCACCTTAAAAACTGACGCGGATTTTGTACTCTACGTCCTTTTCTCTGACATATTGCTTTTTATGTTTAAGAATATTTTAAGGGGCGCCTGGGTGGCTCAGTGGGTTAAAGAATATTTTAAAATGCTGACTGTTAATGAGAACTGTCTCCCTGGGAACAAGAGCCAGGTTTAAGGCACCCGCACTCCTGCTGGGCCCTCCTGTGGGACTTCGAGGAGATGAGGAGGGGCGGCAGGCTGCCCCCACACAGCGCCGGCTTCAGAAGTGACTTCCTCTCAGTCTTTTAGCTAACACGTTGTTCTGATGCTGAGCAATGCTAATGAAAAGAGGAGGCAGTGCGAAAAGGGCCTTATCAGGCTGCTTGCTGTAGGACAGAGAACATCAAAGGGCAGGGGCTCCTTTAAGGCCCTGCCTGACCCCTCCCCGCCACTGTTGCCCCTGCCCATGGAAGATGCTAGAGGGCCTTCCCAGGCATGCTCACAAGGGGTCACCTTTTCCGTGCTCCAAGTTCCAGGTGCCAAAATCAGCTTTCCTTCCTGCCTGTAGCTCAGTTTCAAACGCAGGGCTACTTAGATGAGCCCCGAGTTCCCGTCTCTTTGTCCAGGTGACAACGGCAGGCTTCCACCCCAAGACCTGCTTTTCGCACGTTCGTCTGTTTGGTTCAGTGGTGGATGCCCAGCACACGGCAGGCTCTCCGTGCCTGCTTACCCAATAAGCGAACGCATCCAGTGAGGTGCATCACCATACCTGGGCAGCTGGACCCAAAATAACCACGTGAAGGGATGAAATCACCTGCGTTGCCACTGGGACCACACCCGAACCGTGGTCTGAATGGGAGTCTACCTGCGGGTCTACCGGGGTCTGGCGGCCCCAGCCTCTGCAAAGCAATCCAGAGGCTGCCTGCCAGAGGCACAGAGCGGAGACCCCAGGTACAGCGGAGTCCTCCCGTATTTATTTCTGCTCCCTTGATGTGCCCCTCTCCCTTGTCAACCTGGTACAACATGTTTATTTAAGAGATAATGTTGCCGCGGAGGAGTGCACAAGGCAATAAACAGCTTTTGCAGGCAATTAAATGCAGAAGTGAAATTGAGCTGCTGGTCAGCAGAACCAGCCATTCATCCTGAGTCTGTTCCAGTGTCACAAATGTTATTCCTGTTTCACGACAGGACAGGAATCTGTGATTGGGCCACAAATCTCCAGAGGCTGGAGGCAGAGCCCAGAGCGATTACAGCAGCTCTCAGCACGTCGGGCATGAACATGAAAGAGGCCTGAGAGGCTGGGAGGCTGACCTAGTACGCTGCTCTATTTCTTTCAGTAGGTTTTGCACTTAGTAGGTGCTCAGTAATTACTTGTGGCTTGCTTGACTTTATAGGGACACTTACTGGAAGCCTCAGCTTTACAACAAAAAGTCAATGGTTTCTTTCTGCAAATAAATCAATGCCCTCCCTACTGATCTCTTAGAAGACTACCTTTAAAAAGTTATGATGATCTGCACTTCTGTTCGTTTTTTCTAGGAGTCAGAAAGAGCTCTTTGTTGAGAAACGGGCATCCTGCTCCCTCAAAGCACAATGATCCCCAAGCAGCAAGGGGAGGAGGAAAACGAACAGAACGGTGGCTCGCTCTGGCAAGGAGTGAGGAAGGAAGTCAGCTCCTAGCAGCACAGTCAAGAAGGTAGATGGGAAGAGATGCTGCCGAAGGTCTGGGCGCTTGAGGCAGAGCCAGGGTCTGACCAAGAGAAGACGCAGGCAGCAGAGGCTAGCACGGGGCTCTCCGGATGCAGTTGTGGGACACCTTCCACAAAGGAGATGAAAAACCTGACGACAGGCAAGGGAGCACCCCCCATGCTGCCCTCCCCAAGAAGCTTCCACCAGGAGGACACAGGGCATGGCCCAAAGAACAGAGCCAGGGCACCTTCCCAGAACCGCGGGGCCGGAGCTCAGAGGGCTGTTCCCTACACTCCTGCCCTACCAACTCGGTTCAAGAAGCGAGTCGTCCAGCTCCTTCTAAATAGCGATAACGCGTACTAGTTCTAAGTACTGTTTGTAGGTGGTCACTATTTAATTAATATTTCTCTATAACATAGGCACCTTAAACATATGTTGCATCATTATAACTGCTGTCTATACTTTCGGATTTCTACTTGCTAAGTGGAACACATTCTTTCTTCCCTGATAAATCTTCCCTTTCGATCCTGATAAAAATTATTCCACATACACTCATACTTGGCCCCTACTCACATGTCAGTCTTTTAATAGTAACTAAATCGTGCCTTATGTATACTGTATCTTGTTACAGAGGGGATCTGAGAAAACCAAAATACGTATGAACAGAAGGCTGAAAATGGATAGATTTAAAAAAAAAAAATAATGCTTAATGAAAACAAGTCACTGCGGTTCACTCTGGCACTTGGTGTGCCCAGAAGCTTCCCCCACGCAGTAATCACCTCACTGCACGTGCACCAGCCCTGCATATCCAGGCAACAATTCTGTGAAGGTGGGACTATGCCCACTTCACAGACCAAAACACAGAGATTCAAAGGCTGTTTTGTATTTTGCTCAAAGCCTCAAGAACAGCTGAATCACAAATTAGAAACGAACACAGATCTTCTAGCACCAGATTCCACTTTCCTCTAATCCAACAGACCTAGTTTTCAGTCCGGCCTCTACCATCACTAACAGTGGGTGCTGAGCGAATCCCTTCTACTCCAGACCTACGTTTTCTCTGCAGCAGGATGGGGTGAGCCGGAACTGAAGAGCACCCACGGCAGCTCCGATCGTCACTGGCCTGACGGTCACCTGCCATCCTGCAAACTGACGGCTTGTACCTATGCAGGCTCTTGCATTTTAAATGGTAGACGTTTATTTCCAAGGAAACGACTTTTTGTGGGCCTAACAAGGTTATAAGCCAAGCTGTTTATATCTGGCGATAAGGTTCATCCACGGAATCCTACAGCGTAAGGCTTAGAAGGAATGGAGAAGCCATACGGTCAAGTCCCCTCGTCTCAATCGTTACGATCATTTTCTAGGTTACAGACATGTTGCAGGTGTGCCTAAATATGCTTTACTGATAATCACAAAGGAAAGTTGTATGCAGATTCCAAAAGCAACTTTCAGACAGCAGGAAACTCGGCATATTTTAAACGCCAACTGCCAAGATGGCATATTTCAGGAAAGCTTCAGAGGCCCCATTCTCAGCCATCTGAAGTAACCACACATCAGCACCGCTCTAGAAGTTTCTGCCTATTTCCAACCTCCACAAGTGAAGAAAGAAAATCAGAAAAGTGTTCCAAGATCCCCGATGAAAAGCAAAGCACTTAGGTAGAAATTCAAATCCCAAAAGAACTGAAGAGGGCGGCTTTAATGTTCATATTAATTGATGCGGGCTCCTGTGGCCCTGTGTTTTTCACAGACCCAGCGATAACCAGTGCTGAGAAACACTGTGGAGCCGGCACTCCAGCTCTCCTGTCTGGTGGCTGTGTGACCTTGGCTAAGTCAGCCCTCTGAGTCTCAATGTCCTCCCCCGTAAAGAGGAGACAACACGATCTGCTTCCTGAGGCCATGAGGAGGACTCACTGGCCAGCAAAGGCCAGTTGTCGTTACTGGTGCTATTACTTACAAATAGGAATGGGCATCAACTACGGCAGCGGAGGAGGACCTAGTTCTGCAAAATAATTTGTCGTATGAGAACAAATTACCAATGGAGACCAGCTAAGAAAGACAAAGTCTGAAGCCCAGCCTCCTGGGAAGACAAACTCATATGTTAAATGATGTCTTGGCATCTCTCCTGGGCAGCTAACCAGGGACACCTCTCTCCATAGTGGTGGTGCTAGAGAAAGCATGAACAGCCTCAAAACTGCCTGGCCCCGCAGGACGAAGAAAGTTTGGGCAGGGTTCTTCCTTCCCGCTGTGCTAGCCAGGGTGCAGGAACTTGCCCTCAGGGGACTCTCTCCTTGCACAGAGCACCTAAGCTGTCCCTCCAAGACCAGGCAAGGAAGGTGGCAGAGAGAGCCCCTCTCCTCCTGGTTGTCCCTGGGAGGGAGGACTTGGCAAGAGTCCTCCCAAGGAAATCCAAGACCTCCACCATCCCCTTCCAGGTTTTCCAGGTGGAGTAAGGAGACACATTAGGGTGTCGAGCATCCCAAGCCAGCTGCCGTCTTACACCCGCTGAAGGAGTCTGATGAAGTAGATGTTGCTGAAAGCTGATCATGAGCTCGCTGGCCTTCTCTCACAACACACTTAAGATGTTTGTGCTCGTCCTCTTTCTCACAAGCCAATAGGTTCACCTTCCTACTTTACCCTTAAAGCCTGGAAGTAGCCAGAAAACCAGGACACTTCAGTAGTAATCCCAGCTTCCCGGGAATCTACAGGCTGCACTAGTTTTTTCCAGAATTACAACATACTTCCATCTCCTTCCGGAGAAGAGAGTCTCCGTAGAAATCAACCCAAAACCTGCCCCCGATAATAAAGTCCAACTGGCACTTGGAGAGACTTGTAGGGGTCTAGGGTGACTGCTCCATTAATCACTGCATTTCCTCTACGCTCATATCATTCTGAGTTCTCACACCGATCGGCTGTAAGGTCTCTCTTTAAAAAGTTTAATTCTAAAAATAAAATGTGTGGAACAATACTCCTTCCCTGACAATGCAAAATGCTTTCTTTTACCCCAGATGTTAATTTAAAAGTTCTTGGTTAGGTGCACCTGGGTGGCTCCGTGGCTGAGCATCTGCCTTCAGCTCAGGTCTTGATCCCAGGGTCCTGGGATCCTGGGATCCTGGGACTGAGCCCCACATCCGGCTCCCTGCTCAGTGGGAGAGGCCTGCTTCTCCCTCTCCCACTCGCTCTGCTTGTGTTCCCTCTCTAGCTCTCTGTCAATTAAGTAAATCTTTTTTTAAAAAAATAAAAGTTCTTGGTTGTACACTGAGAGTATGACCTAGGACCTTCATTTCCAGCTTAAAAAAAACAAACAATTTGGCCCAGAATGACAACGACCTAATTCCTTTTCTTACCTTGCCTCCACGCAAACATACAGACGGTAACACTCCTCCCTCTCAGGGTGCAGACTCAGCACTAACATTACTGCCAGCCCGAAGGCTGCACCCAGCATGTTCTAAGTGGCTCAGAGAAAGTGGGGATGAGCCTGGAAGAAGTGAGCCTCACACATGAGCCCTTGTGAATCTGACTCCAGCCTTCTGGGTCTTTATGCAAAATGATAGTGAAAAATGAGAAAAGTACAATTTCAAAACCCACACGAATACAAGCATACTCCTTTACAACCCCCGCAGCCAACCTCTGGGGTCACGTGACATCATGGGAGCGTGAACACCTTTGCACGCCGTTGGCATAACGTGCACACACATGTGCTGAGCTGGTCATGTGTGCGTCTATGTGTGCTCTCGACACATCCAGTCGCTCTGGGTCACGTCTTACCTGCCACTGGTTTCCTGTCTGCCCAGGCACATAAGGTGCCGGGAGGCTCCGAAGGCTGTTCTTCACGGGGGACCCCCCGAGGGGGCTTCCCACGTCCCCAGAAGAGGAATCCGCAGCCAAGGCCATGGAGTACTGCGGGTAGTTGTACAGATTGTTGTAGTAAGGGAACAGAGACGGCTGGTAAAAGCTGCTGTAGTAGGTGGAGTCAGACACCAGGTCAGGTGCGTTCTCCACGTGCCCTCTGCTGGTGACAGCAGGAATATCCTGGATGACCATGCGTCCCTCTAGAAAGAAAAAAGACCACATGGTATTAATGCGGGGAAAACTTTCACTTTTCCTATGTGACCTATGGCCTTCCTCATCTCCAAAGGGGTAGAGGAAGGCTCTGGAACATGCTGCTTCTTCCTAGGGCTGAAATAAAGGTTAAGTGTCTAGGGCTGGCTGAACTAGTGACACAAGGGCTGACCCTTGCTGGTCAGTTCTTTTTACTGAGAATATCAAAAACATTTTAATAACATAAAGCTTGACCAGATTTAACTTCTCCCCAGAGAATCCTATCCTAACGTCAATAAATTAGAGATCCAAGCTAGTTAACTTGGCCATCCGAATCATTTCTACAACAAAATTAATTGTACTTCACTTTAAATAAATAGAAAAATCCCACTGCCCTTACTATGGTAGTCACATTGCTATGTCAAAGACCCAAAGTGAAAGGCTAAGAGTTGAAGCAAACATTGTTTCCTTCACTTCCTTCCACAGCTGATACTGTATCCTTCACGAGTCTGGACAGTGGTATATACCAGGGGTAGACAAACTCCTGTAAAAGGTCAGTTAGTAACTATTTCAGGCTTTGTGAGCCATTCAACTGCAGAACGTCCAGGTTGCTGAGTGGTTGTGTTGCAATAAAACTTTATTCACAAGTGCAAGCAGTGGGCCGAAGCAGCCTAAAGGCCATAGGTTCTCAACCCTGGGTCGAGATTTTAAACTGTGTCGATGCCAATAAACAAGCGGACTTCTCAGTCATCTCTCCAAAGGACATCCATTAAACAATGTTCAAAGAGTGGGTCCACGTGCATGAAATGGCCGCAAGGTGTCAGGATGCCCCTCCCCAGGAAGTCTAAAGAGTCTAGGGTGAAACACGTGATAGGATTACAAATAACAGCAAGGATGATCACACAGGAAGACCCATAAACTTTTATGGAAATTCAAAGGCTGGAAAGATGACTTGCATTCTAGAAAGGATTACAGAGATCTCGGGGGAAAATACTGTATCCCAGCTGCACCTTAATGGAGGAGCAGAAAGAGGCAGAAACAAGGACAAAGGAATGGGAGCAGGAAAGTGGGAGGGTCTGGGAGTGCTGGACTGGGCGTTGGGGTTGAAGAACTGGGTGCGGGGGGGGGGGGGGTAGGGAAGGAGAAGTGGAGCTGGAGCAAAGGGTGGGGAGGCCTCCGCCCAGCCCTCTGGACCCTGCAGGGTGTGGCAGGGCCTCAGATGATTTCTGAGCCAGGAGCCCATGGTCAGATCTGTGTTGCAGAGTGATTTACTGAAGGCAGCCTTAGGACAAGCAAAGGAAAGAGAAAACTAAAGTCTGCAAACAGAAGTAAGGGGCCTGTGCCATGCATGGCGAGACCACTCAGCAGAACTGGAGGGGCGGTCTGGGGAGAGGGAGAAGCCTGGTGTGGCAGGGGAGAGGGGGGTGGTGGGTTCTGCTGAGTAGAGGAGCCACTGGAGGCACATGCAGGCTACCAGGGAGGGCGAGAAAGTGCGCTCCTGGCAGAGGAGAGGCTGACAGCAGAGATCCAGGCACCCAGAAGGTGCTGGCTGCCTCTGGGGAGAGGAGGAGGGAGTTGTTACAAAACAGTGTGTCCTGGCAGAAGAGAAGGGATCCAGGGGTAGAACCGGGAGAACAGAGGAAAGAACACAATGTCACACAGGCCAAAGTTGATGGGGACCCTGGAGGGGCCAGGATGCCTTGTCAACTGCAGCTATGAGATCAAGCAAATCAGTTCTGGAAAAGACCAACTGAGGACCAGGTCTTCAGGGCCTTGTGGTTTCTGCACAGTGGAAGGAGCAGGAGCTTGCAAGAGATCGAGGAGCAAGGAAGCAATGAGGAGACAGACCAGATGAGCACAGCCTGAGTCTTCTCTTCACCAGAACGCTGGTCCAGCAAGCAGGCAGCATGCCTCCGGGCCCACCTGTGCAACCCCGTACCTAGCAGTGCAGGCCACGCCGTGGTCAGTATTTGCAGAAGGGGTCAAGGCATAATGGTTTTCCAAGTAGCCAGGCATCAAAATAAATGTGAGGGAGACAGAGAAGCTCCAAGGAGTAAAAAGATGTTATCTCATTTTTAAACCACAGAGAAGGGCTGAGCATAGGTAAGCGGAGAGAAGCCAGGGGACAGAAATTCCCCCAAAGAGTCAACACATGGCCCAGAGCAGATGCTCAGATGTCCACTGGCTAAATGTGGAAGGGGAAAAAAGGTGCAAGCTCTGGAAGGTATTTTGACAACCTCATTTTAAAGTCAGTGCTAAAGTCTCTTTTCTCTGAAAGACCATCAAATCCACCCGCCCTAAGCTCCTGCCAATGTTCTGTCAAGCCACTATTTTATCATGTCTCTTCCCCTTCTTCTCTCCTCTTCCCAGCTGGTGAGATGAGATATTCCAACTGTGTTCTTCTACACCGCATCTGGAGAAGGCACATGCCCAATCTCTCCTCCTGAACTCCCCTACTTTTTCTTATTTTAAACACCAAACTCATGCCGTAACAGGTGGTTTTCAACAGCTAATTCTTTTGTGGTTTTTTTTTAAAGATTTTTTATTTATTTATTAGAGAGAGAGACTGAGAATGAGAGGAGAGAAGGTCAGAGGGAGAAGCAGACTTCCCGCAGAGCCGGGAGTCCGATGTGGGACTCGATCCCGGGACTCCGGGATCACGACCCGAGCCGAAGGCAGTCGCCCAACCAACTGAGCCACCCAGGCGCCCTCTTTTGTGTTTAATGTTGTGTCTTCATTGTTTTCCTGACTAAATTAGCAATATAAGTTTTGCAAAAAAGACAAATTATGAGGATATTTAAATCAGAAAAGGAATGAAGGACATATCCTTTTTAAATTTTTTTACTTTAATTCAATTTAAATTCAGTTTAGTCAACATATAGTGTATTATATGTTAACATACAGTGTATTAGTTTCAGGGGTAGAATTTAGTGATTTATCAGTCGGGTATAACACCCAGGGCCCGTTTCATCATGTGCCCTCCTTAACGCCCACCCACCTCTCCTCCAGCAACCTTCAGTTTGTTTCCTGGAGTTAAGAGTCTCATATGGTTAGTCTCCCTCTGTATTTTTATCTTATTTTATTTTTCCTTCCTTTCCCCTATGTTCATCTGTTTTGTTTCTTAAATTCCACATGAGTGAAATCATATGGTATTGTCTTTCCCTGACTAACTTATTTTGCTTAGCATAATACCTCTAGTTCCATCCATGTTGATGCAAATGGCAAGAGTTCATTCTTTTCGACGGCTGCATAGTATTCCTGTGTGTGTGTGTGTGTGTGTGTGTGTGTACACCACATCTTCTTTATCCATTCATGTGTTGATGGACATCTGGGCTCTTTCCAGTTTGGCTATTGTGGACATTGCTGCTATAACCATTGGGGGGCAGGTGCCCCTTTGAATCACTACATTTGTATCCTCTGGGTAAATACCTAGTAGTGCAGTGACTGGGTCATAGGAAAGCTTTATTTTTAACTTTCTGAGGAACTTCCATACTCTTTTTCCAAAGTGGCTGCACCAGTTTGCATGCCACCAACAGTGTAAGAGGGTCTCCCTTTCTCTGCATCTGTTTCCTGAGTTGTTCACGTTAGCCATTCTGACTGGTGTGAGGTGGCATCTCATTGTGGTTTTGATTTGTATTTCCCCGATGCCGAGTGATGTTGAGCATTTTTCTCATGTATCTGTTGGCCATTTGTATGTGTTCTTCGGAGAAATGTCCGATCATGTCTTCTGCCCATTTCCTGACTGGATTTTTTGTTTTTTAGGTGTTGAGTTTGATAAGTTCTTTATAGGTTTTGGATTCTAAGCCCTTTATCTGATATGTCATGAATGACATACTCTTAACCATTCAGTCACAAGCATTGATGGGACATCCATACACAATCTCAGCCTTTTAGGAAGGCATTTTAGATGTTTAACTGTGTCCCTGCAGTGAGAAAAACTGGATACCACTTACAACCTGCCCTTCAAAAGCAAGGTTCTCAGTACAGAAAACAAAGTACATTAGTGGGTAAAGAGTTAAATAGAACCCCAAGAACACCAGCATTCTAAGGACACAGGTTCATGAATTTCTGAATCACGACCTTAGGACCTTTTAGCGGGTCTCAGCTCTATCCAGCAACAAAACGATGTTGGTAATAATTCTCAAGGTAACAAGAGGATGGCCTGAACAAACTGCACAGTGAATCTCAAATAAATGCTATGTCAGGTCAGAGCGAGGATTTGTTTTCCTATAGCAGACTGTAATTAGCCAATGATGCTGTCACTTTCCCACTTACCCATATTTTATTTCTTCTTTCAAATTACAGAATAAATTAAGATACATGTTGGAAAAGCTTCATTTCATACCAGTATTTAATAAAACCCAGTTGAGCTCTTCTAAGAATAGATGCCTAAATATTTTCCAATTCTAAAATGTTTAAGCACTCTTAGATGACATTTTAGGGGTGCCTGGGTGGCTCAGTTGGTTAAGCATCCAACTCGTGATTGCGGCTTGCGTCATGATCTCAGGGTCGTGAGAGGGCTGGGCACGGAGCCTGCTTCAGATTCTCTCTCTTCCTCTCCCTCAGCCCCTCACCCACCACTCTGTCTCCTCCTCTCTTAGAGGAAAAAAAGAAAAAGTGACAGTTTAAAAAGGTCTAGGGACATGCGGAACTACCAAACACTGTATCTTATAAATCACAAATTTCATTTTCAAGTTCACATCAAAACAGCTTTATGACTCCCAGCCTTTACACGCATGCTACTAGTACATGGAAATTTCCCAAGGTTGAAATAAACATCCATCAAAACAGTAGGGTCTAATCCAGTGGCGCTCAGAGTGTGGTCCTTGCATTGGCAGCATCAGCACCACCTGGGAACTTGTAGAAATGTACTCTCTCAGACCCTACCACAGACCCACTGAATCAGAAACTCTGAGGTTGGGCCTAGCAGTCGAGCTTTAACAAAGCCCTGAGGAGGCTCCGATGCACTCAAAGATTGAGAATCACTGGTCTGTTGTAAAGATTCAAGGCAACTGCTCTCTAGGTTATCCCTAAAAATGTGATCTCTGACTGCATTACTGTGACACTCTTCACTGGCTATCAAATAAGAGCATGTAAAGCTATACCACTCCCACCAAAAATCTCTGCAGAGCTCCAGTCCCAAGCCGTGTGTTCACTGCTGCCAATGGTTCCCATCCTCATGGCCTACACCCAGGCTTTCTTCATGTATTCTAACCACAAAAGCTTAACTCAACTATTTGAGCACCTATCTCCTTTGAAAAAGTTTAATATTCTACACAGGGTTTCTGGAAAATCAAGAGGAGCAGGTAATATAAAAATCATTTATTCTTGACCTTCAATTATATTTTTGTATTTATATTTGATTCATTCATTGGTTATCCTAGAACTATGTCCAAAGCTTTGGTTTAGTTGTAAAAGGCACAAAGAAATATTCGAAATGTTTCATTTCTTAAGAGTATGCCATCTAGGGGCGCCGGGGGGCTCAGTGGGTTAAGTGTCTGCCTGGGGCTCAGGTCATGATCCCAGGGTCCTGCGATCCAGTCCAGCACTGGGCTCCCTGCTCAGCAAGGAGTCTCCCTCTCCCTCTGCCCCTCCCTTCCCCCACTTATGCTCTCTCACTCTCGCCCCCCCCCTCAAATAAAGAAATAAAGTCTTAAAAAAAAAGTGTGCCATCTACTTGGGAAAATAGGCACAGACTGAGAGATTTACAAACATTCAACTCATTGCCACAATGACAGTATAGGCAGATGTCACCATCAGCAGAAGTGGTGGAGACGGGAGCCAGGATGGAGGGGATTTAGACATGAGGGCGTGGGGACATACTCAAAAGAAAATGACAGCAACAGGGTCACGAAGGAGCAGAAGCACAGTAGTGCAGGGACAGTGCCCAGATGAGTCTGGCAGGAGTCAGGAGTTCATGTCAAGGGCCCACAGGTGATGAGAATCGGAAGCTGCATTGGCTCAAACCATGGAAGGCCTTGGATGTGGCTCCAAGGAGTTCCGGTTTCCTCTCAAGCTACAGGGAGTCAATGAAGGTTTTCAGAGTGAGAGAGTAACATAAAAACGTCGTAGGAAAGGTGATCCAACCATTAAAGACAGATCTCGGAGAATAAGGAGGCATGAGACTGGACTACACTAGAACCGTTTATTCTGTATAGATGGCCTAGAGGTTAGGCTACCCTAGGCTCTTTAAACAGTCCGGGTCTGGAGAGGTAATTATGAGCTTGTACAGGGAGGCTGCAGTAATGCACAGAAATCCCTGGCTTGTCTACGCTGTGGGCACTCCTGTCAAACAACCAAGTTACACTGCTGACACCTGGCACCCGGGGAAGCCACCCAGTCCCCGATCAGATCCTTGTGCCACTGCTGAGTGATCATGCGACACTCCAGCCTGCGAAGAGCAGAGCTCTCATCCAGACTGCGCAAGAGTAAGAACAGAAGCCTAACATGCCACCTCTCCAACCTCCGCTCCAGCCTAATTCCCAAAACAGTAACTAGAGACCTTGTCTTGAACGCTGGGGTATCGCCAAAGTTGGTCAGTCGGGCCAAGTGTCACTACTAATTGGCAATAAACCCAAAGGCAGATTTACAACTCACAAATCACAAAATATACAAACTAACCATACACAGTTTGAAATGTATACATATATATATATTCAAAAAGTGGTTCCCCATATAAAACTCTTAACAGGCTATTCCTAACCCTTTTCTGAGTCATAGGAAAAAAAGTCAACACTGGTGGCTGGATCTTCGGACCTGAGCTAACCACCATGAATTCCTCCCGCCCACCCCATGCCTGACGCACACTGTGATGGGGGCATTTTTACTGCATGGCCAGGATGACACAGCACAAAGACAGGGGAAGCATCTCAGTGAGTTTGCTGAAAATTCTGAAGCTGGATCTCTGTTCATTTTTCAGAATAAACACGGGCCAAGATGAGTAAACACGGGCCAAGATGACTTAGAAATGGTATTAGTAATAACAGAAAACACAGCAGCTTGTGCTTTCCCAAGACAATGTGGTAGCTTTCTTAACCAGCAGTCCCTTGTAAAAGTTACCAACCTCTAGGTCTTCTGCCAAGAGGCCAATGGGAGAATGAAGTCAGACACTTTCAGGGCTGGTATTTATTACTGGTACAGTATTAATTTGTGCTAGAAGGAAAACAGGTCAGCAGGACTGGATTCAACAACTAAGAAAGGAGCAGCTAGAGGAGCATGCATCTGGAAAAATGACCCAACGGCATTTGTCTGACAGGGACGTGTGTGGAGATATTGCCTAGAGACTTGATCCCTTTTTATTCCAATGCCCATGTTCGTGGCTCAGTACATTTACCTTTCACCCAGCCAGTTCTTTGATAAGCCTTCCCAATCCCTCTGCTACTTTTTTTTTTTTTGCGCTAACATATGCAGCGTGAAATATGATTCACTCCTTCATGAGAGATCAATACCCACACTTGATAAATACCCGTATTGATCTTGCAGTGTTATATGCTGGTCTCCGGGCCCATGGCATATTAATAGTAGTTAACCAGTAATTCATTTTAAGGTATGTGAAGGCTTTTTTTCCCTACTCTTCTCTAGTGTCAAGATTCCCAGAGTTGTTGCACTTTGAGTCCTTTACGTTCAAACCAAGAGTCAGACTCCCTTTCCAATGACAAAACCAAACCCCAGTTCCCTCTATGAAAGATCACACAGAAAACCAGAATTTACAGTTTACAAACAATACAACTATTTATGATTCACAGTGATCTTGGTTAATTTACTGACGACGGTTCATTTACCTATAGCAGGTTTTATTTTTCTTTTGTGATCCCATGCCTTGCATGTTTCCTGTCCTACTTAGCTTCTGGTTTTAAGAGTTACCCACCAGGCAAAACTGTCTACTGCTAAGTCTGAGATCTCAAAATTACCCACCTAACATGTTGTGCTGAGTATTAGGAGGATACAGAAAAAGTGTCAGTCATTTTCTCTATTTCCTTTTATTTTTTTAAGGAAAATTAAGGTCTTAATGAAGACTGTGTTCAATGATGACCTGTCAGGGAATTGAGAGGACAACAGGGGTTCCTCCCTGGGACAAGAACACTTGTCTGGCTTTTTTTTATCTTTCTTGTTTGCAGGACCACCCCTATGGATGTACATACATCCACATGGCATTTCCTAGACTTAGGAACAATGGAGAAACCCAGAATGATGCTTCCAGTCTCTCCCCAACACGAGAAGAACCTGGAGAGAGACGCGGGGAAAACAGATGTCCTGTGAGCTGACCGCTGGAGCCTCTAAGAACGCGCACAATTCCAAGAAAGGCTTGCCATTATGACAAGGGAATGGGTGGGTTTGCAGAGGGAGAGCAGAGCTGGTGCAGCAGGAGGCCTGACCATGGAGGGGCCGTGTGCCTACTGTTCCCTAATACGTGTCTGTGATGACAAACAAGGGACCATCACTTCCACTGGCACCTTCCCCTGGTGGAGACACAACTCACGTTCAACACAAGGAACTTACTGTGCACAAGGCAACCTGTGTGGGACCTCAGGGCCAAAGGCTGCAGTCCACGACGCTACGGCACTCACAGGGACAGTCTGACACAAACACCCAGAAGGAGAGACTGGCCAAGGCTGTGGGAAAACACAAACCGTGCGAAGGGAGGGAGAGATGAAGTCCGGCCTTCCGAGTACGTGTTCTGCTGCTGCTGGCTCGCCCACGTCACTCTTGTGCACAAAGCAGGGAATGTATTTGAGCCAATTTCTCCTTTTTCCCAAGGGGTTTTTAAAAAAATGTAATCTGGTCCTGGAGGAACCGCCAAGTTCAGTGTTCTCAGGGTGAAGGCTTTTCAAAACAAAATGAATCTGGAGTTGGTTTTTCAAGCCCCGAGCAGGTCTGGTTCAAAGGTGTGTAAAGTATCAATGTGGGATGTCTCTGAAGAGACAGAGAGAGGGAGAGACAGAGGGAGGGAGACAGAGAGGGAGGGAGAAAGAGAGAAAGGGAGGAAGACACTGACTGATGAACATGACCACATCAAAGAAACCAAGCAGGAACTATGGGGGAAATGGAGAAAATATGAAGAGGAAAAGGCCTTCCAAGGGAGCGGGTCATGATTTGAAACAGGCCGCCCTGGGGCCACTGAAAAGCGCTGGGAGTAACACATCCATTGTGTGCAGAAATCCCTGAACAAGGGCTTCAAGGACCTCTTAATTTCAAACTTTCTTGTTGAGTAAGTTCTTCTTCCAGCTGACCTCTTAACAAAGGCCCTGTGGGCAAAGCTTCCCCGGGACAGGAACTGACAATTCCCCACAAGCAACCAGGACTGAGCCAGCAAGACCCCCGAGGGACTGACCGCAAGCCAATGCCTGACTTGACCTTCATTGCCCACCTGCAGGGACTCACCCACCATTGCCCCGGATTTTCCTTTGGTGACCCTGGAAGTATTTTCAGCACTTCAGAGACAGTCTTTGAGGCGTTCGTCTGCCGTCTTCCAGGGGCTGGCTTCACTAAAATAAATGTTTTTCTTGTTTCTCTTCTACTTGTCTCTCTGCGTTAGGGTTTTGGACAACAGCAAGCGGTCGAACCTGGTCTGTTTGGGTCCGGGGTCCTGCTCCTGCACCCCCACCCCCCGGCTACAAGCTCAAGTGCTGCTCAGTCCATCCCTGCCTTCAAGGAGCTTCCGTCTGTGGCGATAAAGAACACCAAGGAGAAATTAAGGGATCATAAAAGGTTTCCGTAAAAAAGTCTTTAAAAATATACGTACATATATAAATGTGCACACACACGTATACGTATATATAAATACACACACATATATCCCCAGGATATATAGAGGAGGAGAATGAGGGTACTGCCAGCATAGAAGGATGGAGTTCAGAGTCTCCTCCAAGGAGAAAATTCCAAGTGGATCTGAAGGCTTGCACCACATGGCACAGGCTTCCCCACGTGGTCCCCAGAGAGGCTGACCCTCCCACACGCGCACACCTACCTGCCTTCCCTTTCCCAGGTTTCTGCTCTCCCTTCCCTGCTCTCCCTGCGTGTTTCCCTTCCACATCCCCTCCCTGTGTGCCTCAGAACTTCCCGGGGCCACCCAGGAAAACTGCTAGCCAGCAGAGGGAGATAGATACGGAGAAGACGCCCCTTCTCTGACTTTGCTAGAAAATGCTGTCGACACTGCCAGTGGACGGGATGAGTAGCAGTGCCACCAACAGGCCCCCAGCTGGCCCGGGTTTGGGAGGGGACGGGGAAGAGAGGAAGGACGTCGGGTGCTATGCTCCGAAAGAGACCTTACAAGGAATCCCCTCCCCGCTGTTTTTTTATTCCTTGCACTGGGAAAACTTGAAGTTATGAGCATTTGTGACAGACTGTGAACATAGATTTGTGTCTGCTCGGGATTGTGTTCAGACAACTTCAAACGCAGGGGTTTCATTAGGCTCTCCTGCCCGGCTACGAGGGGCGCTGGGCACCGGGGTGTCTGTCTGCAAGTCTGCTCCTGGCCAGCACCCTTTGGATTTGGGATCTAGATTCTCTCGCAACTTTCTCTTGAAATTAAGATTGCAGAGGTGCGGGTAGGTGGGAGGATGGGCGGGATGGATGATGGGTCCCAAAGAGGGCACTTGTGATGAGCACTGGGTGTCGTCTGAAAGTGACAAATCGCTGAAATCCACTCCAGAAACCTGCACTGTGTTGTTAAATAATAGAATTTAAACTCGAAAAAATTACTGAAAAACACAAAAATGAGATCGCAGGTGTTTTTGTCTTTGCTCCTGCAGGTCTCAGGTGGTGATGGGAAGTTTGGGCGTGGACACTTCAGCAAATGTGAAGAAATAAAAGACCAGTTCCATCTCATCATATTGTTTCACACGGCTTTGGCTCAGGGGGAGACTCTGCCCGGTTCCCGTGTCGCTCCAGTGAGGTAGCTGTCGTGCAGTGTGCCTCCGGTCTTCAGGGGCCGTCCCTGAGTAGGCCTGCCCCCACCCCCACAGCCTGCCCCTCAGCCAGCTGTCACCCTTGGGGGCAGGGGTGGCCTGGGGGAGAATGCCTCGGGGCCAGGCCGCACCCCAACCACTGCACAGCAGCCTCCTGCAAGAGGACCGACCCGCGGGGCTCCAGGGTGACGCCAGGCCCGGCCGTCTGAGCCCAGCTTTAACCCCACCACGGGCTGGCGTGGTTGTGCCGAAAAGCCACACCTCACGTCTGGCTGCAGCAGTTCCACAAACGCGGAGGCCCCAGTCCACAGCTCCCTGTCCGGGGTCCACGAGGTCAAACCAGCTTCCACAGTAACGTAAGGGCGTTTGTTACTCGCCTTCTCCGCTGTGTTGACAGTGGTGCTGGTGGCGTGGAAGCCGTGGTGGGGACATCAAGGCGGTCCCACCAAACCCCTCCGTGGCTCACTGGACCCCTCATGGCAGTGCTCATTTGTAACATCTTACTTTGTAAAATATTAAAGAACTTAAAAGGTTTTATGTCTATCTTGCTTAAGATGCCCTTGATGAAGCAGAAAAACAAAACCAAAAACAAACCCTTGATTAAATCTCCACCTTTGCCCGCGCCTTTTAATATCCCGTGACAAAGTGGGAGCGACGCATAAAGCACTTCTCGGCGGCAACCCCAGGGCGGTGGTTTCCTTGGACGAGGGGCTCCGTGCAAATGTCTGAATGAAGAGCTCGACGCTCGGCTGTTTTTATGGAATGCCGTACATACTTGAAAGAATGAGGACGAACTGGCTTCTGGGGCTTGGGCACTTGGCGCTGTCTCGAAAAGGAACAAAGCGAGCCTCTCACTTCAAGGAAAACAAATGACTGTATTGTCCAAAATTTAAGCTTTCAAGTAAAAAATCACAATTTTTGGAAAACATGTCTGGCACCATGTACTCGACAGCTTCCCAAATTTGAAGACTGTTTCGACAAGCTCAGTAGTGGTATTAACGAATGGGATTTTTCTGATATTCTGCAATGGAATAAGGCCTTTGGAAGATCTGCACAACTCAAGTGAACTAATATTTTCCAAATGACCAATGAATGATGATAAAATACTGCATGGCTGAAAGGTCCATTTAAAGTGTAGGACGGCGGGCGCCTGGGTGGCTGGTCCGTGCAGCATCGACATTTGATTTCAGCTCAGGTCATGATCTCAGGGTCATGACAAGGAGTCCTGTGTTGGGCACTGCACGCAGCAGGGAGTCTGCTTGGGATTCTCTCTCTCCTGTCCCTCCTCCTCTGCCCTTCCCTTCACCTGCACAGGTGCACACGGGCTCTCTCTCAAAACGAGTAAATCTTAAAGTAAATAAAGTACAAGATGGACCAACGGGTTTTAATTTGGCAGAGAACAAAAGGCTCGTTAGCATGGTTTCAGACTCTACCCTGCAACTCATCTTTGAGAAATCTTCACCAGGGCGCCTGGCCGGCTCAGCGGGCTCAGGATCGTGGTTTCTGCCCAGCGGACGATCTTGCCGTTGCGAGATCGAGCTTAGCGCAGTCGGCTTCAGGTTCTCTCTCGCTCTCCCTCTTGCTCAACCATCTCGCCCCCTCTCCCTCCCTCTCTCTCAAGTAAATAAGATCCTTAAAAATAAACAAATAAATCACCTTTCAAGTTTTGGTCCAGTATCAGAAAATAGGCACAAAAGTCTTAAGAGGCTATTCAAACGCTCCTGTCCATTTTCAAAATATTTATCCACCTGAAACTGAATTTTCATGTATTTCAATCAAAACAACAGACTGAAGAAGTAGATGATGGGAACTCAGCCGTGTCTCACTAAGTCGGACTTAAAACAGTTTGCAAACACATCAAAACAATGGCACTCTCCTTACTAAGTTTTCTTTTGGAAAAATACACTTATTTTTTTCATTAAAATATGTTGCTTCTGCTAACAAGTGATAGATTTATTAAAGGATTTAACAATTATGTCTTTAATTTCTCACTTTTGAGCTTTAATTCAATAAATGTTGATAGACAGACTCCATATACATACAAGCTCCTTGATGTCCTTGATGATTTTTAAGAGCGTGAAGGGATCCTTGCCCCCGAAGTTTGCAGACCTGTGTCTTATGAGCTCTTCTCTTTCCAGAAGGACTGCAGTTAGCAGTTGGCAGTAAGTCCCTGGGGCACCTCTGGTTCTGAGCTTAGGGTGGAAACACTCCTCTCAGTGGGACAGACACTAACCACTGCCCCGTACGGCCAGGCAGCAGCACTTCCGGGTGAGAGCACTGTCTCCCTTGTCCAACTCCCCCATCAGATCTGCCATCTTCTGCCCCAGGACCTTGGATCCAGTGTCTCCGGGTAACGTGGGGTAAGGCTGCTATAGACACCACAGAGGGCGCCAAAGGCTCCGACGCATAGTAAGTACTCAAGAGATGTTAGCTATTGTTCTCATCACTGTCACAACATACTGGCGGCCTTCTCTGCCATCAAGCAAGAGAGCCGCCAAATAATTCCGCAAAAAAAAAAAAAAAAAAAAAAAAAAAAAAAATCCCTGCCACACATGCTCATCTTTGGGGGACTGCAGGAGGGCTGCGCTGCACCTGGCAGAGGCTTCCCGAGCGCAAATGAACTTGGAAAAGAACAGAATCCTCCGCGCCTGGCCTTCTCTGAGGTCAGACGGTAGCCTTGAGTACAGTCGGTGTGGTGTCACTCCCTAAAGTCATAATCAGGAAATGCGGGAACAATCTGTTTCTCCCACAAGGCAATCATGACAGGGCTATTTTAAACGTCAAACGCGAACCTAGAGTCAGGAAAGCAAATCACCTCTTTCCTGTGTACCTGCCGCAGGCCTGAACTCATCTCGACCTAGTGAGGTGAATACAGCCGGGGGGAGAAGAGCAGACCCCTGCTTCCTGTCCCCAAACTCTCCGCCCCCCTCCCCAGCCCCACTGCCTTGAGTACTCAGTTCTGCTTCTGAGACACATAGCTACGACGGTGCTGCTTCCCTTAAGTCAGTCAGGGATTTAATTTATTTGGGGGGACCGCTGCTGCTCCGAGGCTGAACTTTTAGCTTGCTATAAAGTTAATGTGCTATTCAATGTTCATTCCAGGCAAGACTGTGGGGCTGTGTATTTTCTGCCACCCCCAGAAGCCCATTATCTGTAATTGCCTATTACCATGCATAATTATTTCTCCGAGCCTGGTCTGTGACCGCCAGGGTTGCACACTGTTACAGCTAACTGCTTCATTTTACCCAATTTGTGAAGGCAGCTCTTCTGACCTTTAGCACTTGCAAGGGTCTGTTCCAAGCCAACACCAGAAGCGTTTACCTCGAATCCGCAACATTTCAGATTTCTTCCCGATGTACCTTTCCCACCTCCACGGAGTCTTATCTCCCCCCAAACAACAGGAAAGCAAAGCATAATCCACTCTGCACTGTGTGGGAGCTGGCAACCCAAACTGGGAATTATCTGCAGCCCTTCATACTCCCTTTTCTTTGAATTTGGCTATTTAATTGTATCACGCTTTTCAAAGACTGCTACTGGGAGAAGTGGAGGTGAAGTTGGACAAAACTCTAAATCTTAAATTCAATAAACACACTCCCACATTTAGTGGGGTTTTTTGTTTGTTTGTTTTGAGTGGGAAGAGGTGCTATGTTCCAGTCAGTGATGAAAATGGACTTTGGGGATTCCGTGTGCACTTAAGATCTTACTTCTAGAATGGACGTTCGGTCCCCTCCCCTCCCAGCGAGTCACTCTATAGCTGTTCCACTTTTCAGCGTCGGTGGGGAATGGGCGGAAGGGACAGGACGCCGGCTGCATCTGGTGGGGGTGTTGGGGGCATGGCCATCCCTGGCCCTTCCTCGGCTTCCCCATGACGGCCTCCTTCCAGAGCCCGCCACACAGCGCCAGCCTGACGGTGGGGGACGCGCCCTTAAGCACGGATCCAGTTCACACCAAGATCCAAAAGAGGAGCAGAGTTAGAAATGAGGCCACTCGCTGCCGCTGCCCCCCGTGTGGTCCACGAGCACCTCCTGGATGTGCGGCCTGTTGGCGTTTGCCATCTTTATTTTCCTCCGATCTTTCCTTCCTTTTCAATGAAGTTCCTCTAAAATTAATAGAAATCGGTTCTAAATATAAACCCTGGTCCATCCATTCAGTGGCCATCGTTACCAAAGCCAGGTGGAGTGAACCAAGAGAAGGAAGCCTAACAGCTTTTCACAGACTTCGACACCAGGGAAGGCCTACGACGTAATTCTGCCCCTTGTTTTGATGTCTGGAGAGGTTAGAGGGGTGAGTCTAACCATGTGTGTGCACGGCAGCAGACAAGGCTTAGGCTCTCGCCCTTGGCCCCAGGCTGCGTCGTTATGGGAAAAGGAGAGTGCACAGACATGGCCAGTGAACATGCTGGGTTTAAAAAACATCTGTCGCTGCTGACAAAGAGTCAAGCCTGACGATTACCTGGGGGAGGACATAAATGACTGCTCCTGGTTTAAGCGCTGGCACGGCGGTGCATCAAACACAGAGTCTAGAGAGTTCTCCAACTCCGAAGACAGAGACCTGGTCAGAACCTCATCTCACCACACCGGGGAAGCTCAGGCATGGCAGCAGCTGAGAGCCGTGATCTGGTCCAAGGGCGCCGCACCGGCCCGAAGCCCCTAACTTGTGGCTCTTCCGACTCCTCCCTAAGACGTCACCAGCCTCCCTTCCCAGCTGCTGCCAATCCAGCTGCCACGCTGTTCTCCAAGTGTCCACGGAAGTCACCCAGACTCACAGTGACCTCCTCGCAGCTCGGTGCTCCACCAAACGTGTCCCTAACCACAGTGACAGGAGGGCATGGTGAAAGACTGTGTGCTAGGGACAATGCCCACCTCCCTGATGTGGGGACCAGGACCCCACCCCCCAGCCTCGGTGCATTCGGGCCTTGTCACACACAGGAAGCAAGCTCTGCCAGCCATCTTGCCCAAATAGGACTTCCACTATGACAGTGCCCTTTCTTTCCTTCTTTCCTCTGGCTGGAGCCAGAGCCCTCTGGCTTTTAGTAATAACAGCAGAGACAGCATGTGCAAAACCCTGAAGACTCTGACCACGCGGGATATGGACCTGTGTATTCAGACACACACATGAACACGTATGCACGCGCACACACACACAGATCCATACCCACACCTGTATCTGTATCTGTGTATCAATCAACATCCTAACAGCAAAGAAAGGCAAATCTTAACTGCAGGACATCCTTCCCCAGAGTCGGCCATAATGCTCTCCGGCGGCTAAGACAGACACAGCAGGACGAGACCGACGGAACTGGCCAGTTCCGCACGTCTACAGTCTACAGGCACAGCCGCTCCCATCCACCTAGACCGTCCTCACCGAGTGACCCGTGTTGTACGGACTCCCGCACGTCTGGAGCACTGGAAACCTAACATGCTTTCAGAAAATCCACGTCACAGAAAGGTCCTCCACTATCAATAGCTGCTTGACGGCACACAAAGCACACTCAGCCCCTAGGAACACGTCTGCAGTGGGGTACAGCCCGGGGCACGGGCGGGAGGGGCGCACGAACTCTGACCTAGGGGCCTGCGCAGGGGGGGCTGTGTGTGCGGCCAAGGAGTCGGCCGACTCTGTGGGCAGCCCCTGCTGTCCCCTGTGGCTGCGTCACCCACCCGCCTCAGGGAGGCCTCTCAAGGTTTATTCTGAGACCACTGGACTGACAAGTAAGAGAGGACACTGATGTTGTTGATTTCAACAATGAGACAAGGTTAAGTATCTGAACAGTGACAAAAGCAGCACACACTCCTAGAAACACATAAGTTTTAAGAGTAGGTTGTCCCCCAGCCCCAGGAAAGAAACGACGGAACAGGGAGAGCCTCAAGCCCCACGGGGGTGCTCCTTTATCCTGGACGAGGCACAGACCAAGAAGGCTGTTCTCCGGAGAAAAGACTGCAGTGCTGGGACCGGATGCTGTCACAGGAAGGGTTAGCCCAGGAGTCAGCCACAGAGGAGGAAAGAGAGCTATTCTTTCATACGAGTTGAGCGACCCTGGCCATTTGCCCACAAAAATCAACTTATGAGAAAAAGCTCTCAAAACTCTAATTCTTTGGGGGCACCTGAATGGCTCAGTCGGTTAAGCATCTGACTCCTGATTATGGCTCAGGTCATGATCTTCAGGTCATGAGATCAAGCCCCGTGTCAATCTCTGTGCTGGGTGTGGAGTCTGCTTGGGATTCTCTCTCTCCCTCTACCCTTGTCCTCTGCCCACCCCCACATTCTCTCTTAAAAAGAAAAACAAAAAACTCAAATTCATTCATTCATTCATTCAGTACCAGCTGGCTGCTCACCTGCTTACCTTCAAGGCAGGAAGGGTCACTTCACCATGACAATACCATGTGCACCTGCAGGTGCCTTCAGGTTCAGCCTGAAACTAGGAAGCCCACCCAATGCACAGAAGGTGCAGGCCTTCATTTCCTGCAAGCCAAAACACAAACCATGCAGACCTGCCTTAACAGCTGAAACAAACACTGTAGACAGGGGGAAAAGACCATTAAATAGCGTGACAGAAAATATGACACCTTAGGTAAAAGTAAAACTAAGGAAGTAATAAGCAACAGATTATTAAATTCTCAGGGACTGGAAAAGCAAAAGTAGGGAGGAGAAACAAAGTCACTACAGATTAAATATGGCGAGTTTTAAGCCAATTATAAAAGATCAAAGAGAACATGAGAGGGGAGGAGTAGCCTTACAAGTAACCGAGATAGGAGACCTTGGGAGAAATATGACCAGGGTAAAATCATTACAGTTTACAGTAAAAGTAATCTAGGAATGACTTCAGAGAGAGAAATTCACTGGAGACCACTACTGGGTGAACAGCATGGGGAGAGAAATCAAAAAGCTTTAAAAAAAAAAAAAAAAAGCTCTTTTTTTAAAAAAGGCACATGACTCCAGAGGGAAGGTACCTCCTCTGTAGAACAAATAGGATTAGCAACATGAAAAGTATGAATAAAAAATGTCGGGGCCATGAGCCACACTTTGGGTTTCTATGGCATCAACATCTGGCAAGGAAATTGGGCATGAACGTCACCCAATGCCTGCGTGAACAAAGGGAAGAGGCAATGTTGGAGTATCTGCAGAGGAACGTCCTTGAAAGTCGTCTGACACCTGTGTCGCCCCCCATGAAGACCTGACACTGCCCTCTTTGACTAATGTCAATTGCCTCGAGAAGTCTCAAGCCTTACTAACTCTCCCTTGACTAAAGAAGCAGAACTAAGAAAAGAACTGCTAATACAAATGCTGCTAACTAACTTTAATATCAGCTTTCATTTCTGGAATATCCTCCCATTTACCAATTACATACAATCTTGCAGTTGCTACCCCCAAGAGCTCTGTACTGAGTCTGGGGGCTGAGAGAGCAGGAACCGGGGTGCCCCCTGGGGAGAGGAGCCGCCACGGCCTAGCGGGTACCCTGCACACCAGGGAACACAGCAGCCGCTGGATCCGGATTCAACGCAGGCCTTCTGATTCCAGGTGCCCCCAAATCACAGGAAAAATCTTGACACCCAGTTCTTCACCTTTGTTCTGAGTAGTTAATGCTGTGTGTCTGTTTTGTTTAGCAATCATCAATACATCGGATACTACAAACCATCAGAGCCAGAAAGCCAAAGGAGGCACAGAACACGGCCTAGGAATCCCCAGGCCAACAAGCACACAAGATCGGGGGTAACACCTGTCTTATAAAATTTCTCTTTCTTACGTGAAATTGTATAGGTCACTGCAGAACTGTAAGGGTGATTAAAAGCTCATGCACAACTGCATTTATAGCATGAGGAAATGTAAAATAATAACCGAGCACTTACTGACACTAAGAAAATGCATCTCAAGAAAAAAAGGAGGGAAAAGAAAAAGCAGTTCTGGACATCAATCACTTTATTCACCCCACACCTGGATACAAACTGTTTACCTAGCTGAGTGCTCTGCCTCCCCAGTGGGTCCCAAACGAGTCCTGTCACAACCAAGCCCAGGAGCCTGGGCTGCGAGTCCCAGACCTGGGTCAGAATCCTGACCCCAACACTTAACACACCTGTGATCCAGAGCGCGCTACTGGACCTCCGTTTCCTTCTAAGTGGAAAGAACAGTTCCTATTTTACAGAGTTGCTGTAGAGATTACATGAGAATACAAATGACAAAGCAGCGGAGACCACACCCAGCATGAGCCAGACCTCCTAAAGGAGAGCTGGTGGTATTCTAAGGATTATCACCACCTCTGAACACACAAAGCCCAAGAGCTGGGAATTAAGCCACGGACTCAGAAGGCAAAGAACAAAAGCAATGTCCTCCCTTCTCACGGAAGAATCAGGAAAACGTTATTCACCATCATGCGTGGATCCTCCGTTTCAGAAACCTCACTTATTCCGACCATTCGGGCTCCTGGCAACACAGACTAATGGGAGAATTACCTTTCTCTGCTTAATCACCCTTATAACGCGTGGTCTTTCCGGGTCTACCCAATTTTCCCCTGCTCCTAGATGCAAGCTTGTGTTCCCTGTCAAACTCCTCTCCGCTGCTGTAAATAATCTCTCTCCCTCTTTTATATTACCTTTCAAATATTTATAGACTGTTATTCTCCTCCTCTCCAAGCCATACATCATTTTTGTTGTCCTTCCCCTGGATTCTCTTGAGTTTATCTACATCTTTTAGAGAAAAACAAACCCCAGGTGCTCCATGATGAAAACACACCCTGAACGAACAACCCTGCACCAGTAAGGCCCCTTCTTCCAAAGCCACGAGAAAATTCTTTGATGTGCTTCTTACGCCTTCTTTCCTGTAACTCATAACTCCATCTCTCCGATAAACAGAGGCCCCGTGTGATAAGGGAAATGAACCACCACCCTCACCGAGAGGACGGCGGGGGCTCTAAGAGGTGGCGGCTCCCGGGCTGGGATGCTGAGCGGCCCTCTCAGACAGGCTCAGACTCGCTAATGAAGAGCTGCGTGCTTCTGCTTTGCTTCGCTCAGGCTACCCCGCCTGCTGCCCTCCACGCGCGTGCATCAGAAGTGCCCTTGAGACTGCCTCGATGCTTTCGTTGTTCTACCCCGAACAAAAACATCGGACACTGTATTTTCAAACAGTTTATTCTGTTTTCAAAAACGGTTTATGTTCAACACAGGCTTGGGAGTGTTTGTAAATATAAAAATTTCTCGGCCTGGGTGGCGCGGTCGGTTGAGTGTCCCACTCGCGTTTCTGCTCAGGTCATGATGTCAGGGTCGTGGGATCCAGCCCTGCGTCGTCGGGCTCCGTCGGGCTCTGTGCTGAGCACCAGGTCTGCTTGGGAATCTCTGCCTCTGCCCCCCACCCCACCTGCTCACTCATGCGTGTGCACGCACATGCCCTCTCTCTCTAATAATAAAAAACTCCTAAAACTAAGCACAAATACTATCCTCATCACAGGCAGACTCCATTTCAGGGGCTATAGTGAGATTCAAACGGCCTTCTCACACTTCGCCTGAAAGGTAGGGATGTCAGTGTCTCCTCCCTCCTGCCCCCAGAAGGTCTGTGCGGACGCACTTTGCTTCTTATACCAACACGCACCACGCACAGCCCGAGGTTTCTAAAATCTTATGCCTTCTGTCCAAACTGGGAAGGACAATAAGATACTGACGGTGCTTTCCCTATTTTGCTGGCACTAGGTTCCTTGTCTTTGACTCCTGAGTATTTGCGTGGCTACACAACATTCCCACACCCTTAGGAAGGATAAGAGAGGCTAACGCTCAAGACCTAGATCAGCACAGGTCATAAAACAAGGAAAAGTAAGGCCAAGAAAAGAAGGGGGAAGCTTACTTGTATTCTAATGTGAAGACACAATATATTCACTGAGTGTGGGCATGAAGGTACACCCCTCAGAAGAATCAATATTGATTGTTAAGATGTCCATACTATCCGAAGAAATTTACAGATTCAGTGTAATCCCTCTCAGAATACCAACAGCATTTTTCACACAACTAGAATAATCCTAAAATTTGTGGAACCACAGAAGACCCCAAATAGCCAAAACAATCTTGGAAAAAAAAAAGAACATAACTGAAGGCATCATAATCCCAAACTTCAAGATATACTACAAAGCTACAGCAATCAAAACAGTATGGTACTGGCACAAAAATGGTCACAGAGATCAATGGAGCAGAATAGAGAACCCAGAAATATACCCATGATTATACTGTCAATCTTCAACAAGGCAGGAAAGAATATGCAATGGGAGAAGACAGTCTCTTCAAGAAATGGTGCTGGGAAAACTGGACCACTTTCTTACACCAAACACAGAAACTCGAAATGGATTAAAGATCTAAATGTGAGACCTGACACCATAAAAATCCTACAAGAAAACACAGGTAGTGATCTTTCTGACCTCAAGCCTTATAACTATATATTTATGAAGACATCTTCTTGGACAAGGGAAACAAAAGCAAAAATAAACTACTGGCACCACACCAAAAAAAAAAAAAAATCTGCAGAGCAAAGGAAGCCATCAACAAAACAAAAACCCAACCTGAGAAGATATTTATAAATGACATATCCGATAAGGGGTTGCTATTCAAATTGTATAACAAATGTATACAGCTTAACACTAAAAAAAACCCAAATAATCTTATTTTAAAATGGGTGAAGGGGCGCCTGGATGGTTCAGTGGCTTTAAGTCTCTGCCTTCAGTTCAGGTCATGATCTCAGGGTCCGGGATCAAGCCCCGCATCGGGCTCTCTGCTCAGCAGGGAGCCTGCTTCCCCCTCTCTCTCTGTCTGCCTCTCTGCCTACTTGTGATCTGTCTGTCAAATAAATAAAATATTTTAAAAAGTAAAAAAATTAAAATAGGTGGAAAACTTCATAGACATTTTTCCAAAGAAGACATCCAGATAACAACATACACAAGAAAAGACAGTCAGGGGCGCCTGAGTGGCTCAGTGGGTTAAGGCCTCTGCCTTCGGCCCGGGTCATGATCTCGGGGTTCTGGGATCCCGCATCGGGCTCTCTGCTCAGCGGGGAGCCTGCTTCCCCCTCTCTCTCTCTGCCTGCCTCTCTGCCTGCTTGTGATCTCTCTCTCTCTCTGTCAAATAAATAAATAAAATCTTTAAAAAGAAAAGAAAAGACAGTCAACATCACTCATCGAATCCACATGAGATATCACCTCATACCTGTCAGAATGGCTAAAATCAACAACACAGTAAACAAGCATTGGTGAGGATACGCAGAAATAGGAACCACCGTGCACTATTGATGGGAATGCAAACTGGTACAGCCTCTCTGGAGAATAGCACGGAGGTTCCTCAAAAAATTAAAAGTAGTATTACCATATGAACCAGTATTGCTGCACCTGGATATTTACCGCCCCCCCAAAAACAAATATACTAATTCAAAAAATATATGCGTTTTTTGTTTATAGCAGCATTACTTACAACAGTCAAGATATGGAAACAACCCAAGTGTCTTATTGATAGATAAATAAAGAAGTGGTATGTATATACATATACACACAATAGAGTATTACTCAGCCATAAAAAACGAATGAAATCTTGCCATCTGCAACAACATGGATGCATCTAGTGAGTATAATGCTAAGTGAAATAGGTCAGAAAGAGAAAGACAAATACCATATAATCTCACTCATGTGGAATTTAAGAAACAAAACAAATGAGCAAAGGGGGAAAAGAGAGAGGCAAACCAAGAAAGAAACTCTTAACTGTAGAGAACACACCAGTGGTTGCCAGAGGGGAGAAATAGGGGAAGGGGATGACGAGTAGACGTGATGAGGAACACCGAGGAACATACAGAATTGCTAAATCAATATACTCTGTACTTGAAGCTAATATATAGTCCATGTTAATTATACTTAAATTTTTTTTAAAAACTTCTTTAAAGATGTACTCCTGAGGGGCGCCTGGGTAGCTCAGTGGGTTAAAGCCTCTGCCTTCGGCTCAGGTCATGATCTCAGGGTCCTGGGATCGAGCCCCGCACCCGGCTCTCTGCTGGGCGGGGAGCCTGCTTCTTCCTCTCTCTCTGCCTGCCTCTCTGCCTACTTGTGATCTCTCTCTCTCTCTCTGTCAAATAAATAAAATCTTAAAAAAAAAAAGAAGATGCACTCCTGAGATTCCTAGCACCTGGGGTGCAGGTTGGGTGGAAGGGAAGGTGAGGGGCTACATAATCTTCACCCAGAGACATAACCCTTGTCCTGTCGTCCACGTGGCTTCACATGCAGCGGAAACCAGCTCACGGCTCTAGGGCGGATGGTACCCAGGCCCACCCTCTGCCCCCAATCAGTACCTGAGCCCTGAGTGCTAAGCATGTTTCTGCCTTCCTCAGGGCTGACAAAGACCTTTCTCGTACGTTTCTAGTCAAGCACTGTAAATTGGGCAAGCATTACTATTTTTTCCATTTTACAAATGAGCAGAGTAAAGTGAACGGCTCGACATCGGACAGGTGGCAGGTACGAAGCCAGGCCTTGGACTCCGGGTTTTAGGTTCTTTCAATGACATGGAACTTCCTCCCCAGGTATGAGGTTAGGAAATACCACCAAAACTTTTTCCAGAAGTCTTAGCTCTCCAAGACCCCTGATCAAGCTTCTGCTGCGCACACCCTTCCCCCAGGGAGGAACCCGCCTTGCCATGTGGGGGTAACGACTCACCCCCGGGGGAAGCGGGACCCTGGGCATGTTCTGCACCAACCCAAGAAAACGCTAAGTACGTCACGGGTAAACGGGCTCTGTGACTTCACGTAAGTAACCCCGGTAAGAGTGCTATCAGTCTCCAGAAAGCAGGATATCTGACTGAGAGTATAATCCCCTCCCCAGTCACAGCCAGCCTAGTTAATCACACACCAGTCACAGTGACCCTGCCGGCCTGCACCTCTGGACAGGACTGTGAATGGTTTACTCCACTGGGGCCATCAGCTTAGCTCCAGATCTACCCAAAGTTAAACTGACACAGGGAGTAGACACTGAGAGAAGAGGAAGAACACAGCCGATCCAGCTCTCTGCCGTGGCCGTTCTCCCTTGGCTGATAGTCTGCTAATGGGGAACCAGAGGAGCCACAGGCTTCTGGCTCCTCAGCCTGAGCTCCAGAGAGTGCAATGACCGGGGCTCAGTCCTCGGGCCCCTCCTCTCTGCCGTCTGTCCCCAGCTAATCCCACGGGTGAAACCCCACGCAGTCGGGGAGGTGGGAGTTGCCCCTCATAGCACAGCAGACCCACCTCCATAATACACGAGGAACTCCTAGGTGGGGGGGGGGGGATTCGAAAGAGAAACGGGCAGAGGACATACACAGAAAAAATTACAAATGGACCTCGAACATATGAAAAGATGTTCAATTTCACTAACAACAAAAAAAGCGATCACAAACCGTATTTTATTTCTATCGTTACGTAACAATTACCACAAAGTTAGCACCTTAAAACAACACAACTTTATTATCTCGTAGCTCTGTGGGCCCAAAGTCTAATACAAGTCTCTAAAACACAAGGCGTCAACAGGGCTGCACTTCCTTCTGGAGGCTCTGGGGGAGGGTCCGGGTCCTTGCTCAGTCAGGGGGCTGGCAGAGTTCAGTTTCTCGCAGTTACAGGATTGAGGTCCAGTGTCCCTGCTGGCTGTCAGCTGAGGGCTGTCCCAAGCTCCTAGAGGCCTCTGGCACTTTTTGGCTCGGGGACCCTTCCTATACCTTCAAAGCCAGCAGCAACAGGTCAAGGTTCCTGCTTCAAAACCCTCCTGCAGCTCCTTCCACTTGGCATCTCTGGGGGTAGTTCGATGGATTCACGCCGTGAGAAGAGACCCACCTGGAAAACCCAGGGCCACCTCCCATCTCAAGGTCCTTGACACTTCATCACATTTGCCATGGACGGGGGCATCTTTGCAGGTCCCAGGGACTGGGGTGTGGACATCTCTGGGGGGGACTGTTATTCTAATGACCACCCCAACATATAGTGCTTCACCTTTCAGGCCAGGAAGGGCCAATGACAGCCTCGTCCTGGCCACGCTGGGGCAGCCAGTGTCTGCAGTGAGTGCTGTCAACGAGATCCCCCAAAGTTACATGTCAATTTACCTCCAAGAGTGACCTCCTGTCCCACCATCTCTTTCCACCTCTACTCACACCACCCCAGGGCAAACAGCCCTCCCTCTGCCTGGGCACCTGCACAGTCTTCCCTTCCATCTCTCACCCACTCCTCCCCTTGATCTGTACCCCCAGGCCTCAGCAGAGAGACCTTTCGAGAAAGTAAATCAGATCACGCCATTCATGCTTCAACACTCCACTGACTTTCCATCGTACTCACAATAAAACCCCAACTCTCTCCGGTCCTACAACGCCCCCCGAGATGCAGTCCCCAGTGATGTCAGCCCCTGCTTTCCGCACGCTGGCCTCCTCCCTATTCCGAGTGAGGTCTCCCTCCACTGTGCATTCGGCCTGGAAGCCCCAGACCCTGACCATCAAGGGCTCACTATCACTCAGGACTCTCGAGACACTCCCTTTCCTTAACTACCCTATCAAAGAGCCGCTGACCCTTCGGACACGTCTATCATATCATTTTCTCTTTCCTCATAGCTCTGACCACTTTCTGAAAATATCCTGTATTTGCTGGTGGACTTGTTTATCAAGGATATCCCCTGCTGGTTATGTAAGACCCACAAGAGACACAGGTTTTATGTGCTGCTGTATACCCCAGGCCTGGAAAAGGGTCTGACACAATAGTCACATGATGAACATGTGCTGAATGAATGAAAAATTAGAAAAGTAGAAAGAAGGAAGGGAAGGAATCTTATTCAAAAGGCAGATTCCCTAATCAAAATGAATTCAATTCAGTTCAGCAAACACTTACTGGTGTTTGATAAATTCATTCTGCTTCCCTGAATTTACTCATATGCTATGTTTTAGATAAACTCCAAAACCTCAGGACTAGAGTTAAGGGGTGGTGCAAAAGAAGTAGTTTTATAACTGCTAAAATCAACAGAGAGTCATCTGTTTATATACAATGAATTAACACTGGATGGTTGAAGCAGGATTTAAGAATTCTTACTCCCAATAAACATCAGAAAAATCTGCTATAATACTGAGGGGCATGTGGGCAGCTCAGTCGGTTAAGTGTCTGCCTTCGGCTTGAGTTGTGACCCTGGACTCCTGGGACTGAGCCCCGCATTAGGCCCCTGCTCAGTGGGAGTCTGCTTCTCCCTCTCCCTCTGCTTCTCCTCATTTATGCTGTCTCATTCACTCTCTCTAAATAAATAAAATTTTTAAAAAAACGAAGGAAGCATCTGCCATAATATTGAATTGATATTTTCTTTTGACAACTAACCAGCTACTTGTACTGTACTTTAAGAGTTTCTTGTGCACAGGAAGACCAGAATGATGATTGTGAAGTCCGCAAGCACACATAAAGAGACTAAACTTAGGGGTTTGAAATGTTATTTGGTTCAGCAACAGGGATCAATATTTGTGGATTTTCTTAGGGGAGGCAAAAAGGTTGTTACACTGAATTTTTTTAACAGTTGAAAAATAAGAGACAGAGGCCAAGACAGAAACACGGATCTGCACTTGCACAGCTGCGTGTGACAACGACAAAAGGGACCGTGACAAGTCAAGACCCCACAAGATGGTGGCTGGAGCTGTGGGTCCCACAGGCATCCCTACCCTGCTTCCCTTGCACCCCGGCACCACAAGGAGCAGCAATCGGAGGAGGCTGGGAGCAGAGATCACCCGACAGAGGTCCAGAATTTATAGTGTCCTGTAGGAGGTCTTGGCGGACACTCCCCTGGGCCCCTTTCTCTATAAACCTCAGTCCTTTGAGAAACTTCAGTCCTCATTACCCCAGAGCTATAGATTACAGCATCGTTTAAAACAGAGCAGTCGGCAATAAGGCAGAACTGGAGAGGCTGGCTGGGAGAAGGAGAGAGGAAAAAAAGGATGCTGACGGAGATAAAAGGGATCATCTTATCTCAGGGGAGTCTGCAGGTGGTCTCAAAGGCCGAGAAGCCTTGAAGAAAGCTCTGCTAGCAAAACAGGCTGTTCTGAGCCCAAAGCCAGTTCATGAGAAGGAGAGAATGGGAGTAACTGCTCGGTGGGGAACACGCTTTCCCTTGGGGAAGATGAAGAAAAGCTCTGGTGTCGGACAGTGCTGATGGCGACTGCCTCACGCCTCAGAACGGCACACGAACCAGTGGTTAAAATGGGCAGCTTTATGCTATGTATGTTTCGACATGATAAAGATTTTACTTTTAGGCTCCATGCCCTGCATGGAGCCCAGCGCGGGGCTTGAACTCACAACCCTGAAATCAAGACCTGAGCTGAGGTCAAGAGTCAGAAGCTCAACCAACTAAGCCACCCAGGCACCCCGATGCAATAAAAACTTTAAAAAGTTAGTTTATAAAACAGTAGAGGGGACCGAAAGGCATCCACAAGACCCAAAGAATAGCTGATTGGGGAGGGGGTGGTCCATGGACAGGATCCTTGAATCAGCAGATTACCGGGAATCCATGGTTCAAGGTCTCCAGGGGCACGCTGTGAAACAGGTGACGCAGATAAGCTTTTGGGCCCCACAAGTTTCTCACAACAGCAAATGCAAGGCCGTGTCACACAACGACAGTAGCTTCTGCGCGACCAGCTGTTGGCAGTAAATTCTAAGACGCTTTATGAACGACTCTCTTCTCGATGGTCATGTGGGCAGAACATGCCGCCAACCCTCAGCTTTTCTCTTTTGTCTTCCACCAAAGCCATGCTGGTTTTTCTTTTTCAGAAATGCAACGATAAAAATTATTCTTGCCAAGGTTCTAAGGCAGTAGAATTCTGCCTCCCTCGTCCTGAGGAAATGCTTGTCACCCAAGGTCTGAAGAGTTGCTTTGGCCAAAATACAACAAAGAAAGCCCATCACCAGGTCCCTCTATGGTTAGCCTCCTCAAACATTGTTCCTTTCACTCAAAACTGCATGTGATAATGAGGTAAAAGAGGAAACTTTCTTTTTCTTTTTTTAAAGATTTATTTATCTGAGGGAGAGAGCCCACATGAGTACCTACAAGGGTAGAGAGGAGAGGGGCAGAGGGAGAAGCAGACTCCCCGCTGAGCAGAGAGCTCAATTCGGGGCTAGATCTCAGGATCCTGGGATCACGACTTGAGCTGAAAGCAGATGCTTCACCCACTGAGCCCCCCAGGCACCCTAGAACAGGAAACTTTTTTAAAGACTGAATATTAACATATTTCCGGGAATAACAAAATGCAAACCTAAAGGACTCTTTGTGATCTAAACTTCCAATCTTCAGAGAGACTCCCACTCGGTATTATATCTGCAGTGTTTACTAGGATGAAAGCATCTTACTTTTTTTTTTTTTTTAGCATCTTAGTTTTTAATGTTAAAAAACTTAAGTTTGAATTTTCTGGAACCCTTATACATTGCTTATGGGAATGTAAATACTGCAGCCTCTTTGGAAAACATTCTCAGAAGTTCCTCCAAGGTTAAAAAACATACAGTTACCATATGATTCAGCAACTGGGACTCCTTGGTATATAAGCAAGATAATGAAACTCAAGTTCATACAAAAACTGGTACAGTGGCACCTGGGTGACACAGTCAGGTGAACATCTGACTCTTGGTTTCAGTTCAGTTCGGGATCTCAGGGTCGTGAGACTGAGTCCCAAGTCAGGCTCTGCACTCAGTGTGGAGTCTGCTTAAGACTCTCCCTCTCAAAAAAAAAAAAAAAAAAAGGAGTGCCTTTTTTGGCTCAGGTCATGGTCTCAGGGTCCTGGGATCGAGCCCCGCATCGGACTCTCTGCTTCTTCCTCTCTCTGCCTGCCTCTCTGCCTACTTGTGATCTCTCTCTCTCTCTGTCAAATAAATAAATAAAATCTTTAAAAAAAAAAAAAAGACTCTCCCTCTCCCTTTGCCCCACCCCTCTAAAATAAGAAAAATCTTAAAAAAAAAAAAAAACTGGTACAAAAATGTGACAGAAAAATTACTTTTTTTTTTTTTTTTTAAGATTTTATTTGACAGGAAGAGACAGCGAGAGAGAGAACACAAGCAAGGCGAGTGGGAGAGGGAGAAGCATCCGGCTGAGCTGGAAGCCCGATGTGGGGCTCGATCCCAGGACCCTGAGATCATGATCTGAGCTGAAGGCAGATGCTTAACAACTGAGGCACCCAGGCGCCCGAGAAGAATTACTTTTAATAGCCAAAATGTGTAAGCAATCCAAAAGCCCATCAGTCGATGAAGAAAAAAAAACAGGGTGTGTGCACATAATGAATTTTTTTTTAATTTAAGTAGGCTCCACTCCCAGTGTGGAGCCCAATGCAAGGCCTGAACTCATGAACTTGAGATTAAGACTTGAGCTGAGATCAAGAGCTGGACCCTCAACAGACTGAGCCACGCAGGAGCCCCTGCATATGATGGAATACTAAAGATTATTTATTTGTTTGTTTATTTATTTATTTGAAGGGGATAGAAGAAAGAGAGAGCACACGAGTAGCGTGGGGGGGGGGCACAGAGGGAGAGAGAGAGAATCTCAAGCAGACTCTGCACTGAGCATGGAGCCTGACATGGGGGCTCGATCCCATGAACCTGAGATCATGACTTGAACCAAAATCAAGAGTTGGACGCTTAAGTGACGGAGCCACCCAGACACCCCTGCTGAGTATTAATTTTAAAAATGAGTAATAAGTGCATGCTACGACACGGATAAACCTCACTAACATCAGGAGAAGCAAAAGAAGCCAGACACAAAAGGTCACATATACGATTCCATTTATATGAAGGGTCCAAATATATGAAACACCCGGAGTAGGCAAATCTACGGCAACAGAAAATATATTAGAGGTTACTAGGGCTGGTATGGGGAGTAGGTGGGGAGTGACTGCTAATGGGCACAGTTTCCTCTTAGGAGGAGACAAAAATGTTCCACAATTAGAGTCTGGTGATAGTTGCACAACTCCGTGAATTTACAAAAAAAAAAAAGTGAGTCGCGCATTTTGAATAGATGAATTGTACAGTATGCAGATAACACTGTTCAATTACATTTGAGTTTTTAAAATTCCAAAGTACATTTTTTTAAAAAAATCACAAAATAAAACTAAAAAATGCACCTTGAACATCGATGAACTTACTCTCTGGCCATTTGCAGATGGGTTCACCGCCACTGGTCTAATGTTTTAAAACAACTTCCAATGTAACCATCACTGTCCACTCACTCAACAAAGGTTTACTGACCATTTACTGTAAAGCCAAGCACTGTTCTGTGCACATGAACACAGTGATAAACAAAATGTTCTCCCTGTCCCTAAGATTGCATTTCCACAAAGGAGACACAGACGTAAACCTATCAAATGTTTTCATGTCTTTTGCAAATGCTGTTACCCAACTAATTTTTGGTTTAAACCCTGTATTTATCTTTATTTAAATAAGATTCTATTTATTTATTTGACAGAGAGAGAGAGATCACAAGTAGGCAGAGAGGCAGGCAGAGAGAGAGAGAGGGGGAAGCAGGCTCCCCGCTGAGCAGAGAACCCGATGCGGGGCTTGATCCCAGGACCCTGAGATCATGACCTGAGCCGAAGACAGAGGCTTTATCCCACTGAGCCACCCAGGCGCCCCTGCATTTATCTTTTTTAAACAAGATTTTATTATTTACTTGAGAAAAGAGAAAGGAAATGCGAGCAGGGGGAGCAGCAGAAGGAGAGGGAGAGAGAATCTCAGGCAGACTCCACGCTGAGCACAGAGTCCAACATGGAGCTCGATCCCAGGACTGTGAGATCATGATCTGAGCTGAAGGTAGACACTTAACTGACTGAGCCACCGAGGTGCTCCCCGCCCCCCCGCCCCGCGTACTTATCTCTTTGTGGCTCTAGATGTTTTCCAAATTTTCTTTTTAGGCAGTTAGACCAGAAAGTTACTTCCTGTGTATTTTGTTGCTATAACTGCTATAACGTAAATACTATCTACAGAAAATTTCTATCAGGCCAATTAATTCCCATTATCTGACATGTAAGTGAAGACTGCCCTTAAAAACTGAGTGAGATACTATCTAAAACAACAGATATCAAATCGTCAGTAGCATGACTCTGCAGGGTTTGCTTTTTTAGTCAAGTCTCCAACTGTTGCTTCGGTGTAAGGAGTTTTGTTTTGTTAGACGACCTGGAAATTTCCTTGACTCTGAAAGTAAAATTGGGAAATACTTTTATGGAAAGTCTTAAATACAAACACGTACATTTTCTATTCTACTAGAAACTGAGAGGGCTATCTAAAAATCAACGGAGCTCATCTAATGTATAAGTGGCCAGAATCCTCCAAAAATGAATTCTCGAAGCAATTTAGATAAAATTTGGGTGTTCATTTAAGTGAAATGCTTCTTCTTGTATAATGCTGGAAAACAGCGAAGATAAAAACTGAAATGTTATTTTAAATGTATCTAGCTCCACCCAGGATTTTTAGGTCAGTGAAACAACCCCGTATAATACGACGATGGTGAACGTATGTGGTCACAGAGCCGTCCGAAGAGAACGCACCACCCCCACGTGAACTCGAGCTGTCAGGAGGTGACGATGTGTCAACACAGGTTCCACCAGACATCCCACTCAGGTGGAGGACGGGGATAGCAGGGAACGCTGTGCCTTTGGGGGAGGGGACACACAGGAAACATCTGTACCTTCCTTTACATTCTGACGTGAACCCAGAACTGCTCTTAAGAATAAAGTTTATTTTCTAAAAGGTTTATTTCTTTATTTATGGGGGGGAGGGAGAGAGAGAATCCTCAGACTCCATGCTGAGCCAGAGCCCCATGTAAGGGTTGATCCCACAACCCCAAGATCATCACCTGTGCCGAAATCAAGAGTCGGACACTTAGCTGAGCCACACAGGCACCCCAAATAAGGTTTCTTTCCTTTTAAAAAAATCTATAAACTCGGAGCACCTGGGTGGCTCAGTCAGTTAAGCGTCTGCCTTCAGCTCAGATCATGATCTCAGGGTCACGGGATGGAGCCCTGCACTGGACTCCCTACTCAGAGGGGAGTCTGCTTCTCTGCCTCCCTCCGCCTCTCCCCCTGCTTGTGCTCTCTCTCTCTCTTTCCCTCTCTCTCAAATAAACAAATAAATAAAATCTTTAAAAAAAATCTATAAACTCAGTATTTTCAATTGTTCACTCATTAGCCACATTTCTTACCGGTAAAAACTGCGTGGGCACAGGACTCCAAAAATTTTCAAACTGCCTTATTTCATATCCATAAAGCATTTAAGCACATAGAAGACACACAACAAAACGTGTTCCCCTACCAGCATGTGGGCTCTGTCTGTGTGCTGGAAGGAGAAATTACTGCTAAAGGGGAGAGGCAAAGGGGGAGGGTCCTGTCACTATCAGACACAGACCTGACTGACCCTTCCGACAGGGGCAAGGCGAGGGAGAGCGGGCCATGGGCCCCAGGAGGCCAGGCTGCCAGGGGAAGGCCAGAGACGGTAGGAGGTGGTTTGATGTGAGGGAGTGTGCATGTGAGTGTGTGTGGAAGTCCAGGGTGCTCCGAAAGGGAGGGCCCCAAGGGCGATAACATTCAGGTCCTCACTTACAAAGGACACACAGGCAGAACCAAATGCTCTACAATGCAACCCTTCATCTGCCAGTGGTGTGCAGAAAAGGAGAGGCCAGGAGCTACACCGACCTCAGTGGGAGCAGGGGGTGAAACAGCCTCTGGCTGGCTGCTTGGCTCGAAGGAAAGGGGGAATATCAAACAAAACAGAGAGGAACCCAGGTTTCAAAGCAGAAGAGTGTCTTTTTAAAGTCAGCAGACACGTTCGGAAGATAAAAATATATCACTTTTTTGCTAAAATCCAAAATGAAAAGCCACAGAGATAGTGCTGACATGGCTTTAGTTCATTGTTATTTATAATCGAAAAAGCTCACTTTTTTTTTTTTTGTATCCTGCTAGTGTAAGAAATAGCAATGAATGGGGTGCTGCTTCAGAAGGCTATCTCTTCCACAGTGATACCCACAATCACAGATGACAATAACAGTAAGAATCGTTCACACCCATCATTCCAGGAATCTTTGGTCAGTGTTTTGATTTTAGCCATTCCCTTGTTAAGGATAGTAGAGATGTTAGGTACGTTATCCTACTCTCAGGAAGTCGGCTCAATAAATGAAACGGCACCCCGGTAATAAACCCAATTTCCTTCACAGCGTCCTTTGAGTTCAGCCAATGATCTCGGCAATAATTCTTGGGCGCTTTCCACTCTCACTTGGGCACTTTTGGGAGCCAGAAGGAGATAACGAAGAAACTTCAAGGACATAAAAATCTACTGAATTTCGCTAAGCTACTGCCCTTGTAGACACTGAACATTAACGATTAGAAAGAGAAAGGGAACAGCTTGCCCCGTGTGAACCAAGTGGGTAGGGCCTCCACGGTCTGACCCCACCGACAGCTTTCGCCCCTCCTAAATAATTTCAAGGCCTAGCCTTTCACATCCATATGATGCGATGTTAGCCCATTATAAAACTTGAAGCTGTTGTAAGTGAAAGAAAAAACCCGAACGACACACAAGTGGGAACAATACACTGCCGTCATGCTCAATACATAAATAATATATGTATCTACGAAAGCGACAGACACACACGAGTCTGTCAGGGCAGCTAGTAATCTCGAAATGCGGGTTGGGTTTGGAAGGACAATCCCATTTTAGTGATTATGCTTTTGTACTCTATTGCCCACTTACACGAAGCATTATCTTTAATAAATCCCACTCTCTGGAAATGGAACATAAGCTCTACCTGTTAGCAGCAAACTATTTCCAGAAGTTGGGCCCCATGTGCTACATGAAACTTAAAGGACACTCTTCAATCTATCTGTCTTTTCTACCTCTCCACCTCACTACCTCCCCTTATTTTCCTCCCTTTTCCCCTCTCTATTTACGTAGTTTATTCTACTGGCCCAATCTGGAATTATCTACCTCAACTCAAAAGCCTTGCTACAAGTGCTGGGAGTGCATGCATCTGCAGCTCCTGCCCCATGGCGGTGGGCTGGCAAGGGGAGAACCCCCTGCCCGAGGCAGGCAAAGCCTCCAGATCCCAGGAGCCCAGCACATGGCTGGCTTCCACGTCCCCCTCCCTTTGAGTGTTGATTCAAGGCTCCAAAATGATTCTATGGTCTCCCAGCTCCAGAAGCAAAGAAGGGAATCTGGTCACATCCTCCTTGACCCTGAACCTTCTATCTTGCTCCCCTGCTGCTTCTCTTTGTAACTTTGCCTGTTGCCACTCTGAAATACTCCGCGAGAACGCCTTTGTCAGGCTGAACTCCATCTAGCCTGAGATCCTGATGCTGCTCTTAAGCTCCGAGTTTGGGGTAGACAATCCAACTGTGGCCTCCCTTCCCCTGAGGCGGAATGCAGGACGGCAGGCTAACCCAGGTTCACCTATGAGACCCCACAAACTGCCCAGCTTGGACGTTCATCACTGGCAGTTCATTCCCTGTATTCCTCCCCATGAAGCTCAGGGGCCGCAGCCTTTTAGGACAACAGTGAACGGGAGGGACTTTTGCCCCTAATGTTCTTATTTGCCAGGTGGCCCTAAAGCTCTTTTGAGGATTAACCCACGGCCTCTGATTTTCACTGTCCATTTCCTAAGGAAACAGGGCAACTGCTCCCAGTCTCTCACCACAGAAAAGTAAAATGGAAAATCCACGGGCTTTGGGACCTTACAGCCCTGGACCGAATCCCAGCTCAACTCAGCTCTATTCTGGGGCACCTTCCTTACCACAGGTTTCCTTATCTGCAAATGGGAATAGTTCCTACCTCATTTGTAAAAATCCAGTGTCACTCCCCTCTGTATTCCTCTGACACACCCCTCTCCCGTTTCAGCCCTCCAGCTAAATCCACCAGGCCAGCCCTGACCTGGTATTATTTGATAATCAACCTTAAACACAGCATATAATCTCGAAGCGTAAAGATCCTATTTCTGATAGATATACTCCACCCTTTCTATCAAAAGGGAAGTTTGGAAAGCCTTGTAAGCATGTGTTATAAGCCACGAAACAAACAAAAAATATGCTTCTCCTTGAGAACTACAGAACCTAGAGCCCCAGCAGCACCCAGTGACAGGTGTGCACACACCCACCTGCTGCCCAGGGACCAGGGCTCCATCCCTCACTGGCTTTCCTCGGTGCCTGCTGACCTTTACCTTCATTGTCATGGTCAAGACTCGGTCTTCAAAACCCTCAAAGACCACCTCTTTCATTTTTGAGAAGAGAAAACAAAAGGCCCAGAGAGCTAAAGTGACTTGTTTAAAGTTGCACAGCGAGAGAGGGGCAGAGAGCTGAGTACCTATAGCCCAGCTGGTGCGCACAGCAAAGAGAGTAACTCCTGAAAAGCTTAGTTAAGAGGAACCACGCTTCGAGGCTGTATTTCAGCGAGCCTCAGCACACTCTGAAGGGGTTCTGTGAATCTCAGCATGTGTTTTTAGAATGTAATACGGGGGACTACTGAACAACACAGACCTGAACTGCAAGGGTCCGCTTCCATGCTGATTTTTTTCGATAAATAAGGCAGTAGTCTTAATGTATTTTCTCCCCCTTACGATTTTCTTCATAACATTTTCTTCTCCCTAGCTTACCTGGTTGTAAGAAGACAGCGTATAATACATATAACGTACAAAATAATCCGTTAATCGACTGTTTGCTGTTATCCCTTAGGCTTCTAGTCAACAGTAGGCTATTGGCAATTAAGTTTTTGGAGAGTCAAAAGTTAACAGGTGCATTTCTGACTGCGCAGAGTGGGTTCAAGGGGTTAACAGTATGCATATTTATTTGCCAATAGGATTTCACAGACCTTTGGTGCATTTCTTAGACTCCTGTGTTCTAGACCAGTGCTATTAAATGGAACTCTGTGAAAAACAGAAACGCATACTTTCCAATAATTTAAATAATTAGAACCTAGATGTACCTACAGGGCTCTTGAAACGTGGCTCGTGCAACTGAGGAGCTGGAGGTTTTTAATTTTTCAACATTTTTTACGGTGGCAAAATACACGTAACATAAAATTTACCAACTTACCCATTTTTAAATGCACCCTTTGGCGATACTGAGCATTCACACTGTTGTGTGACCGTCGCCACACCATCCATCTTGTAAACTGAGACTCTATCCCCAAGAAATGGTAACTCTCCATTCCCTCTGCCCTCCCCCCTACCCCCAGCACTGGCAACCACCATTGTACTTTCTGCCCCCATGATCTTGATGACTTTAAGTAAGTACAACGGTACAGTTTCTGCCTTGTTGTGACCTGCTTATTTCACTCAGCGGAATACCCTCAAGGTGATCCAAGTTGCAACGTGTGGCAGGATTTCCCTCCTTTTGAAGGCTGACTAATACTCCACTGTGTGTAGAGACTACATTTTTGCTTATCCATTCAGCCATCAGT
The DNA here is from genome assembly GCA_028533885.1 of Nasua narica. NCBI lineage: Eukaryota > Metazoa > Chordata > Mammalia > Carnivora > Procyonidae > Nasua > Nasua narica. The sequence continues at coordinate 8,406,719 of CM052813.1, forward strand.
GGACCCTCGGGTTGCTCCCACATTTTAGCTATCGTGAATGCTACTATCGACACGCATGTACACGTATCTCTATGAGACCCTGCTTTCAATCCTTTTGCGTAAACACCCAGAAGTGGAGCTGTTGGGTCGTCTGGTAACTCTGTATTTAGGTTTTGAGGAAGCGCCATCTTGTTTTCTAAAACAGCTGCATCATTTTACGTTTCCACCGAGAATGTGCAAAGGTTCTGACTTCTCCCCATCCTCGCCAATACTGTTATTTTCTGGGGTATTGTTTGTTTTTTTGATAGCAGCCATCCTAAGGAGTGTGAAGTGGTATTTCACTGTAGTGTTGATTTGCCTTTCCCTAGTGATCAGTAGAACTAACCTTTGGTTAGTATTCTTTGGTTCAATGTTTTCATTTCATTTCATTGTAATTCGATTAAACTTAAATGGCCGTATGTGGCGAGGGGCTGCCATACTAGACAGTGCCACTCTAGACCACAGTGATTCTCAGGGTAATTTCAAGACCCAGAGCAGTAAGCACAATGAGCTCTGGATGCCGGTGGACCAATTTAGATACTTTCTAGTTCTGGGGACCTAGCCAGTCACTTACACTTCCCATACCTCAGTCTTTATATGTGTAAAACAGGGTCAGCACATCCAGATTGCTATTTCTAAGAATGAAATGAAATCAATCAGCATGCATATAGCCCCTGGTACAGTCTAAGCCCACTGGAGAGAATCGAAACTAACGGGACATGCCTCTCCTCATTTCCCAGTGCCAAAACTAGACACCTAGGAGTCGGCCTTTTCAGACACTTTCCTCAAATGTATCACAGTCCTGGCCAGAGTAATGGACTTTTCGTTCTAAGAAACAAGGATCGTTAGCTCCCACCAAGAGAACCCCAAAATGGAGGGTGGACGGAGATGAAATCTGTCATCTCAGTCCTTTGATAATAATCAGTGAGTCCGACTCTGTCCAGATTCAGACTTAGCTAATAACCAACAGGAAAGTGAAGCTACCAAACTTCCAATTCTAGAATTCCCGGCTATCTCCTTTGGGAAGCCACCCAAAAACAGACCTGCAGAGGGAGAACCCTTTAAGAAAACTCTCTAAGTCCTGGATGTGATGCATGGCTTCGGACAGGCCTGAGACGGTTTTCGTGGCCAAGGCCCTTCTCCCATCCTGGCTGGCGACCACGTGAGCCCCGGGCCCCTTACCTGATGCCGCAGTGGTGGGGGTGCTGGCCGGCGCAGGCTGCGAGGGACTGCTGTTCTCGGTCATCAGGCACGGGTTGCTGCCATTGCTCTCTCTCTTGACAAGCAGCTCGGCAGCGCTGGGCAGCGGGATGGGGTGGCTGATCCCCAGTTCTTCCTCCTGGGCCTGCTGCCTTCTCAGGGCCACCTGGAACCACAGGGCAGCAGGTCAGGCTCCCACGCTCCAGAATCACTTGCACGGCTGTGCCGAAACCCCCTGGAGCCCCAGTTACCCCAGATACCATGATCCCTGAGCTCCAGCAGTAAGGTCTGAGATTCTCTCATTCCTTCTGAATGCTCCCCAGGACACCAGGATGTGCAGCCAAAGCTGAGAAATGGCTTCAAGCCCACAGTAGGTCAAAAAATGTCCATTACACAAATGAATACGTAGAGCAGGAAATAAGGTTGGCTATGGAGGATCTGGAAAAACGGTAGAGTCAGCCAAGCAGAGGAGTTTCATCTGAAGAGAAGTCAGCATTGATAGATTAAGGAAGGAAGGAGAATGGGATCGCTTACTCCTTCGGGCCACATATTTGTCAAAGGTCACTGTACTGGGGAAAGTGACCAGCAAGATACAGTAAGATTATATTATATCCCAACATAGTCACTGTTTAAAAGCAGAAAAAGGAGGAGGGCAAACATGCAAAGGCAACTCAACACAAAATGTGGCAAAAACCACAGGAGAGGGACACACCAATCCCAAACAGCAGGACTCTGGAGGCAGAAATGGTTTTAAGGGAAGAATCAGCCAGGAGAGGTATTGGAAGAGGGCTTTGAAGAACAGAATGAGGAACACTCATACAGGCAAGAATGAAGGGACAGAACAATCCAGAACAAGGGAGCAGGGTGGACAAGAAAGGCAGGGGCTGCTTAGGAAATCCCACAGGGCCAGGCTCTCTGGAATGGGGGGAGCATGTAGAGTGGTAATGGGGGAAAGGGGCTGGAATAGGGTGTTGAAGTCCCTGGAGAAAGAAGAGGCTGCAGGTAGAAAGGCAGAAGACAGGTCCCCTATGCCAGCATAAAGGAAGGAGCCGGAAGTGAGGGTGTAAGGGACTTAAACTACCTAAGAGACTCCTCATGGTCCCTCTTCAACTTATCTGCTTTTAAATAACATTGTTAAAGGTTGCAAAAAAAAAAAAAAGTAAAGAAAATAAATTGTACTTTTGTCTACTACATGTAACAAAAAAGGAGACTTTCTATTGAAACTTCACTATTGGTGATAGTGAAATGAAAAAGTAAAACATCTGTACCTCAGAGGCCAAAACAGAAGCCAAAAGTCAAAGAAATCAAAATAGTAAACCAGAAACACGACTACTATTTATTGTTTTAGGAAAATTGCAGTCCAAACCTAGCAAGCTGATTAACTTACAAATAAATTTTCTCATAACAAGAGTCTTCAACTTAAAAAACCATCTTTAAATAATCAATTGACATTAAATGATTAAGCTCCGGTCTTAGATTTTTCTTTTATTAACCAAGTTTAGAAACAGAATATTAAGGATTTGATTAAAAAGTAGCAGCAAAAAAATAACCACAAATCTCTGAACTATGTCAATGCATGCTTATGTCCTGATTCACACAAATCCCATGCACACGCATAATGCACAGGATATTTATTATATATGCCATAAACTAAGGACACTTTTATAAAGGCCTCTCAAAGATTTTAAAGAAAAGCTACTCAATAAGGGAAGGTGGGGGCAATTGATTAAAATACGATTATTTTAGGGTTATATCAAAGATCAACTTCACATTCATTTCGGAAAGAAAAACATAGCTGGTACACAGAATTTTACAGGATTTCATCTAACACAACCCAAGACTTCCGGCGTGGAAAACGTTGAATTTTCACATAACAGAAGTAATCCGGAGTCGTTTTCGTTTTTGACATAGCAAATAGCCTTTTTGCAACTTGCTGCCCCTATTAATAAATAAAGCTTATACAAAACGAATGGCCCTTAAATACATGTTTTTATTACATTTTGAGGAAAAGTCCCCTCCCAAGCATACTCTCTGCACTCAATATTTAAAACAACAACTCAATATTCAGAAGATTTTTCTAGCTACAAATACAACTTTAACGTCCCTAAGACTTTTTCAGTAAACTCACTGTAATGCATTTTAACGCTACATCGGGGAAACCTTTTCACCCACTACAGATTACGCTAAAAACCCATTGAAAAGCAGCTGCATGCCCACGACGGCTCTTGCAATCTGTGAAGCCAACATATATCCAATTTAAGACACATTTGTAAAAAAAAAAAAAATAATATGTCTAGAAAAGGCATAATCTTTAAGCATTTACAGTCTCTGTCAAACACTTATATGAATTATTTTCCACGGAGGATATTCACACATTTCCAGTCAAAAGTAGCACAACCTTAGTAAACATTTCTTTGGTATCTTTTCATCTTAAATAATCTGCCCTTAAAAGGATGAAACAAATTTTACCTGGCAAGAATGTATATTATTCTCTCCTAAAAAATCCTTTCAGGACACCATCCGACGTTGCCAATTTTGGTTTAAGATGCTCAATGCCTGCCTTCCTCAGGACGTTTTGTTGTTTTTTTTTTTAAAAAACCAAAACCCAAAAAACTACAGACAAGCCCTCAAACCCGTGCCATTTTGCCCCCTTGAGCTTCCTTTTAAAAATTCGTCAAGTGTGCTCGAAAACCGACGCAAAAGAACCTGTACCTGAGGGAGTCGCGCGGAGGGAGCGGGAGTCGCAGCGCGAACGTTCTTTCCGCGGCGCTCAAAATGGCTGCAGCGCGCGGCGCGGACCCGCAGGCGGCGAGCTTGGAGCCGGCGCCGGGAGCTCCGCGGGGACCACGCGGCGCCCGCGTTCGCTGCCCAGACTTTTCCAGAAGAACCACGCGCCCCGCGCGGTACCTGGAAAAGCGGCAGCCGCCGTCCCCGCCAGTCGCTCGCGTGGGCGCCCTCGCGCACCCTCTGCAGTGTGAGCGCTGGTCTCTGCTCCCGGGCGGGGGACCCCAGGGCCTCCCGAGGCGGGTGGGCTCCCCAACTGTCGGCTGGGAGACTGAGGTCCAGGATCCGCGGGACAGACCCCACCCCCCGCGCGTAGCGGGGCGAACCCGGCAGCTCGCTGCTCTGAAAGCGGGAGCTGAGATCCCGGGGACCTCCGAAGGCGCGAACCCTGCAACTCTGTGCTTTGAGAAGACAACCCAGGAGCTTAGGAATTATGGGGACCTCCGAGGGCGCGAACCCCGCGACTCTGCGGGAGGGCAGGATCAGGGACTACTGAAAAGAGCGAACCCCTCAACTCTGCCCTGAAAGAGGGATCAGAGATCCTGCCAAAGGGCCGACCTCCCAACTCTGCTGAAGGTCGGGATAAGGGATCCGTCGGAGGCCGAGCAAACTCCGCAAGCTCCCGGCTCCGCCGGCCGGATCTCGGAGGACACGCGGCCCTGCGAGCCCGGCGTGGCGAGAAGTTGGGAGCCCCGGGCCCCGCACGCCGAGGCCGTCGGCGAGCTCCACCGCCTCTCTCTGGAGCCCCGGCACCGCATGGCGCCCGCCGGGCCCGAGGGATTTTAAGTTGGGGGCTCACTCTTGGTTTCCGGACGCCCACACTCACCTGCGCGGCCATCACGCGCTGTCTCTCGGCGATCAGGTTGCACTTCTTGCACTGGCAGTCCCGCCACATGCAGAAGCGCTTGTGGCCCTTGAGCGGCGACGCGTAGCCGTGGTTCCTGCATCGCGCGCACTTGGGCAGCCGCGGGGACTTCTTGCTCCCGGAGCCCATGGCCGACGCCGCGGACCCCGAGCTGCCGCCGCCGCTGCCCCCGGCGCTCGCGCCACCACTGCTCCCGAGCAGCGCCCCAGCCGCTTTGCCAAAGCCCCCGGGCTTGCCCTGCGGGGGTGCCCCAGCAGCGTGCGGGGCCTCCGAAGAGGCAGAGGGCTTGCTGAACGCGTCGTCGTTGGGCATAGTGCCCTAGCGAGAAGTGCGAGGACCCGCCGGGCCCCTCTCTGGTCTGGAGACCGCTGCAAGCGAAGAGCACGGGCAACGGCGAGACTCCCCCGAGGAAGGTGCAGAAGGCGTGTGCGCTGCAGCCGGAGGTGCAGCCCGAGTGGCGAGGTCTGGACACGCAACGCCTAGACTGGCGGGGGGTTGTGCCCTTTTTTTTCTTTTGGCGCGCGCGCGGCCCAGAACTTTTGGATACTTTTCAGAACGTTCCCGGGATTGCCTGGGCGCGAGAGGGCGCGAGGGAATGCCGCCACGCCCACCGCCCCCCAACTCCAGCCACTGCCTTCCCGCCGGGAGCCAGCTTGCACTGGCTGCAAACACCGAGGGCGTGGCTGCATGCAGGTGGCTGCAAACGCGCCTCGAGGTGCAGAGCCACTGGGGATAGCGCGATCTCCTGGCTCTCCCAGGCACCGCGGCCCGGCTGCGGGAGCACGCTGCACACAGAGGGAGCTGAGCTCCCAGGTCAAGAACGTAGTTGTGCATCCTGGTCGAGCACGCTGCTTGGAGGAGGTGCAGACCAGCCTGTGGGGTCCTTTAGCTCCCTTCCCCCATTCTCCACGTTTAGCTCAGTAGGGCAGAGGTTGGCAGAAGCCAATTCGGAAAGCGGTTTCTTTCTCACTTAAGATGAGACTGAAGGCCTGAGAAGAAAAGTCTCTGCCCTTAATCAGCAAATAAGACCCTCACTGTGTGGGGCTGAAGCGCACCAAAAATTGGGTCTTTCTGTTCTCCAATTGTTCCTGCCCTTGTGTTCATTCGGTTCACAAGATTTCTACTACAGGCTCCAGGTAACTCTGAAATGCATAGTTCCCTCCCTTGTTGCTTCTCACTGCAGGTGCATAAAGTTTCTTGTCTTGACGCAGCTTCATCTCAGATCTGCAGGCAGGGAACACACGGCCTTTAAAAAAAAAAAACCTCACTGGGGTGGGACAGGGGGCGTGCTTAACAGATGTAGACATTTATGGAAAATTCATCCCACACGTAAGATCTGTGCACTCACTGTGTATAATTATAGGTCTAAATACCCTCAGTATTGGTCTTACAGCCTTCCACCTACACCGCGACAACCGCCATGAACCTCTGTTCACTTACAGAGCAAATCCAACCCTCAGGCCTGCTGATCAGATCCTGTTTTCCTACACACCCACACTGTCCCTACAACACCAGCCCTTTCTATGTCTGGATCTGCGGTAGCGTCCAACGGGGCTCCCTGTTTCTTAATCTTCCAGTACATTCCACAAAAACAGCTGCTGGCCCCTGCAATGACCTGGTGGTGTTTGCCTTGTGAAAAATAAAAGTTAAAGACCCAAGGCTGTGTTTTAAAGGACTTCAATGATCTTCCCCTGCCTTTCTCAGCCTCACAGAGTTTCCAACAAGCTTGGAAGGGCTCACTGTTGGCCCTTTATCTGTTTTGTTCAGTGCCACCTCCCTAAACTCACAATGGCCCTTGTCCAGCCAGGGGGCTGCCCTAACATCTCTCACCCATTCTCCTTGCTTTTCCCCAGTATTAGTTCTCAGGTTCCAAATTCCACACCCCCATCCAGTGGGGTTAGGTCTGCAAAGAATGGAGGGCCACCCCGCTTGGCTTCTCATCAAGGTGGTTACTGGCATTTCATTGAGCTCTGAAATTCTCCAACCTACTTTTCCCATTCTTATTCTGAACACACACACACACCCCGCCGCCCCCCCACCCCCACCCCACGACTTTTTCCCAGAGCCTGCATTTTCTCCATCAGTGTTCTCTGGCTGAAAATTATTTCCTGAAGAAGCTTCTAGCTTTATACAATACCTCATATCCCTACCATCAAGCCCAGTGAAGCTCTACTCCAGACAGAAGCCACGATGCAACCATTTATCTCATTCTGGAATCTGTTAAATGATAACCACTATTATTTCGTTGAGGAATACTCCTAAATCTTCCATTGAAACACACATGCAGATTGCAGTTATCTACCAATTATCCTTTCCCATATATTTATACTTCAGTACATTAGCTAGCACTGAATTATTCTGAAGACCCAATCCAGTTGAAGGGAACGAAGTAAATGCTGGAAGCAGCGGCTGTCGAGTCCCAAATTACAGGGGGGCACGCATTTCTTAGGGGGCTCCCATCACTAGAATCTATGATGGAGAGATTTAAGGCTACAGACAATTTGGGGCCGGGAAGCTGTGTGACCAAGGTATGAAAATATAAAATGTGATGAAGTCAATAGCCTAATAAAGTTTTATTCACAAACCACAGAGGATGTATCAGGCACAAGATGATCCAAAAGAGAAGGCAGGAGCCCTCAGGGATGAGCAGAGTGGTTCTCAATATTTTGAGCGGTCTGGCCCTATGGTCTCCTTTCTTTACCAACCCCCTTCCAGAAACCAGAGCTTTGAAGCTGATGATGCAGTTCTGTACGCACTGAGTTGGACAGATGGGCAAGACATGCTGATGAGTGGGGTGCCCAGAGGGGTGGTAGAGAGGGGAGTCTGTTCTAAAACTTAGGAGGGTTAGGCAAAGACCTCTCAGCTATGACTGAAGCACAAGCAGTAAGAGCAAAAAAATGATAAACTGGCTTGATCAAAATGCAAAACCTTTGTGCTTCTAAAGATAGCACCAAGAAACTGAAAAGCCACAGACCGGGAGAACATATTTGGAAACCATACATCTGATAAAGGACTTGTATCTAGAATATATTAGAACTCTTGTGATTTAATAAAAAAAAACAGAAAACCCAATCAAAACAATAGGCAACATTCTGAATGGACTTTTTACCAAAGAAAATATTCAAATGGCCAATAAGCACATGGAAAGATGCTCCTATTGTTGGTCATCAGGGAAATGCAAATCCAAACAACACTGAAGAATCAAACCACAGCATGCCCACTAGGATTGCTGTGACCGAAGACAGAGACAGGTGGAAAGTATTGGCTAGGATGTAGAGACACTAGAATTCCCAGCTACTGCCAGTACGAATGTCAAATAACACAGCCATTTTGGAAAACTTTACCATACAACTAAATAATTTCACTCCTAGATATCTACCCCAGAGAAATGAAAGCATATGTCCACACTAACGCATAGACATGAATATCCATGGCAGCATCACCGACTTGAAATAATCCCAATCCATCAACACCTGAATGAACAAAATATGGACTATTACCCAGTCATCAAAAGGGATGAGACAGGACTACATTCTATATAGCAAGGAATGAACCTTGAGAACGGTACGCTAAGGAAAAGAAGCCAGACTCATAATATTGTACGTTCCCATTTATATCAAATGTCCAGGAGAGGCAAATTAATATAGAGATTGCCAGGGGCTGGCTGGGAATGGAGAGGAAGTGCAGATGGGTATATGGGGTCTTTCTGGGTTGATGCCATAGTCTAAAATTGCATTGTGGTCATGGTTGCAAAATTCTGCAAATTTATTAAAATTATTGGAATGACTAAAATAAGATAAATTTATGGTATATAAATTATGCCTTGGGGCCCCTAGGTGGCTCGGTTAAGCAGCTGCCTTTAGCTAAGGTCATGATCTCGGGGGCCTGGGATTTAGCCCTGCGCTGCACTCCCTGCTCGGTGGAGAGTCTGCTTCGCCCTCTGCCTCTGCCCTCTCTCTGCTCACCCATCTCTCTTCTCTTACACAAATGAATAAAATTTTTAAAAATTATGCCTCAACAAACAAGTAAAGAAACAAACAAAAAAAACCCACCATGATACGCAATGCAGTTCCATTTCTAAAATAAGAATTAATGGGGGTTTATATCTGCTTGATAGGCTATTTAACTCTCCCCGGGTTACCGGATGATGGGGGATAATCTCCTTATACTTTGTTTTTATTTTGTTTTTGCAAAGTCCATCCAGGTTCTGGCACCCTCCATTCTGTCTCTACCCCCATGGCTGTGTGAGAACAGCTGACATCCGGGTTGGGACCGGGTCGGCCCAGCCTCAGCCCTGTGGTCAACCTCAGCTTTCCAGCATTCTCAGCACTAGAATTCAGAAACCAAGCTCACTGCACAAAAAATCATTGCATGTTGTGCTTTACAGTTGTCACAGTTCTGTGGTGCTTACACTTTACTATCTGATTTTTTAAAAACATTTGGCAGGCATTACTTTCACCATCAGAAAAAATCGAATACATTAATTTATTAGTGAGTCAATATAGCATATTTAAATGCTTAGCACTGAATCCCAGCCGTGTGACCTTAGACAATTTCTTAACCTCTCTGTGATTCAGTCTGTTTATCTGTAGGAGGAGGATAATAATAATATCTGCCTCAAAGGATTGTTAGAAAGGAGAAATTAGTTAATACCTATCAAGTGCTTAGAAAAGTATCTGACACCCAGTAAGAAGTCTGTTGTCCTTGTTATTATTTCCTTATTGGAAAGAAAGAAAGAGTGGGAGAAAGCAGGGTACATATACACATAACCTTCCACATGTTAGTATAATTTAGCAAGGGGTGGGGGGGGAGCTATATTAGAACACATCAATGATAAATTTCATCTACTTTGCATTTTGTCCATGGAAAGCAGTCTTAGCTCCGGGTCTTGGTGCAACAGGTCACGGGGAAAATTCTCTGTGGTGCTTCTGACCCTCTACACGAAGCTAGACACTAGGGTCAAGTGTGGAGCCCTGAGTCCGCTGCCCTGAACCAGAAACTTGGCACACAGCTGTGCGGGGGCAATGCCCCGTGGTATGAGCGGTAGGAATCTAGGGAGGAGGGAGCACGGTAGAGCCTCAGACCCTGCATGCAGGAGGAAGACGGCCCCGAGGCCAGAGTCTCGCAGGATCTGAGCAGGCACGAAGGGGGAAACGGGACCTTCTAGGTCGTGGGAAAGACAGATGGAAGGCTGGACACTGGGAGTGAGCCTGTGGATTGGGGGAGAGGGCCGAGGCCTGCCAGTCTTGAACAGAGGAGTCAAGCTGGAGCCCAGCAGGAGATAAGGTTGGAAAGATAGGGTGGCACCTTGCCTGCAAGTGAGGCATTTGGCTTCTATCCTATAGGCAAATGGAGAAGGATAAAAGTTTTCGTCCTTGAGGTGTCTGAGGAATAAAAATGGTGGGTCTGCCAATTGCTGGGTGATGTGAACAAGCCACTTAACCTCTCTGGTCCTTATGAGGAGATGACAGTATCGGAGGGGTCCGAGTTATTTGCAAGATGCCCAGCTCCATGCCTGCCACACACAGGAGGAGGATGGAGGACGACAGTCAGTGCCCTATAGAGCGTGGGATATAGGGACACAGGCTGCCTGGGTTAGAGTCCCGGCTCTGCCACTTACCAGTGACGTACTGCTCTTGGGCAACTCACTCACCCTCCCCACGCCTCCCTTTCTTCATCTGGAAATTGGAAAGGACCTGAGAATTGTCATAATGCAATGACGAACATATGTAAAGGGCTTCGGTCCGTGTGTGTGAGAGATTAACCACGATCTTAGGGTGAGCAGTTGTTTCCCAATCGTATCGGAGGAATCATGAACCACCAGCAGAAGGTGAGGGGAACTAGCAGGCATGTTCTAGGATCTGAGCAGTTGTGGCTAGTTCTTCCCGGGGCAAGGTCAGTAATTAGGAGCCCGGCCTGGAACTTGGAGATGAGGGACAGAAACTCTGAGTAGCAAACATCTATCACAAAGCATACTGTCCCCACATTATCTGAGCATCTGGGGCCAGTCTCAGACCGCGAGGGAGACTGGAGGACGCAGGAAGGTGGCTTGTCAAAAGCATCCCGCATAGGGGCCCGTGTGGGAACTCATGGGTGGGAGGAGTCAGCTCCCAGGAAGGCGGGGCTCTGGGTCACTCCACGCAGGACCCCGGAGTCATCCCTGTGTCTAAGGCTGTGCAGTGATTGATTTTCACAAGTAATTGCCCCCCCATGAGTTAGCAACAGAAGTATTTATTTATTTATTTATTTATTTTAAAAAGATTTTATTTATTTGACAGAGAGAAAGAGATCACAAGCAGGCAGAAAGGGGGAACCAGGCTCCCTGAATAGCAGAGAGCCTGATGGGGGACTGGATCCCAGGACCCTGAGATCATGACCTGAGCTGAAGGCAGAGGCTTTAACCCACTGAGCCACCCAGGCACCCTAGCAACAGAAGTTTAAATCATGTTCTATTCCTTACCCTTTAAGAATATAAATATTTTGTAATTTTTTCCCAGGAAGAATTGTTAAAATGTAAATGTTATGACATTTAAAGGGAAACCTTAAGTTATCTAGAAAAAAGGAAAATCACTGGACCTGAAAATTAAATGAAGTGATCTGGAGAAAATGCACTCAACCTCCAGAGAAAGTAAAAAATGTATTCTGAAGATAATAGTAGATGATTTTTCAGTATTAATCACTGTTCTGAGCTTGTCAGCAGCATCCTGACCCTTTTATATTAAACCTAAAGAAAAAGAAACGGCTTGCCATCCTAAGTTTTTCTTGTAGGATCAACTGCTTAAAATTTCAAGAAAAAATTTGGTTAAAAATACTTATTTTAGGGTCACCTGGGGGGCTCAGTTGGTGAGGCGTGGACTCCTGGTTTTTGCTCAGGGTCATGATCTCAGGGTCCTGGGGTCAAGGCTCTCCTCCCTGGACTCTGGCCCAGTGGGGAGTCTGCTGGAGATGCTCTCCCTGTGCCCCTCCCCCCACTCGCCCACATGCTCTGCATTCTCTCTCTGGAATAAATAAACGTTTATATATTTTTTAAGATTTTATTTATTTATTTGTCAGAGAGAGATGAGTCCCTACATCAGGCTCCTTGCTCAGTGGGGAGCCACAGGCAGAGGGAGAGGCAGACTCCCCACTGAGCAAGGAGCCCAATGTGGAACTTGATCCCAGGATCTTGAGACCATGACCAAAGGCAGACACTTAAAAAGACTGATCCACCCAGGCATCCCAATAAATAGATCTTTAAAAAATATGTTTATTTGAGATGGGGATTAAAGAGTATGCTTATCATGATGAGCATGGAGTAATGTATAGAATTCTTGAATCACTACATTCTACACCCAAAGGTAATATATATATATTTTTTTTACCCAAAGGTAATATTACACTGTGTGTTAACTAACCAGAATTTAAATAAAAACTTAAAAAAAAACTTAATAAGAAAAGTAAAGGGGCGTCTGGGTGGCTCAGTGGATTGTGCCTCTGCCTTCGGCTCAGGTCATGATCTCAGGGTCCTGGGATCGAGCCTCTGCATCGGGCTCTCTGCTCAGCAGGGAGCTGCTTCCCCCTCTCCCTCTGCCTGCCTCTCTGCCTTCTTGGGATCTCTCTTTCTCTGTCAAATAAATAAATAAAATCTTAAAAAAAAAAACCCCACAAATGCCTTATTTTAACTAATGATTTAAAAACAAGGGCGTCTGCTTTTTATTTTTAACAATCACCTTAAGTCACTGTCTATTTATTTAAGCACTTTCTCATACAGCTAACCCTCTGGTAAACTAAGGCTCTTGCAAGGTTTTCCTGTGCCTTCTGCTATTATAGTTTTAAAAGATCAGAGGAAACAGTGAACACAAATCCTGAAATAACATTTAAGAGTTTCAAATGAATTGGAAGTTAAAATGTATATCAACGAAGGTGCTCTGATACATCTCCCATTGGGTTCAATAGCCACTATCTTGCTGATTTCTCAGTGTGCTAACACAATAAAATGACAAACACAGAGATTCACAATGCTAATACTGCCAAGATAAATAGCAATGTAAGTATGCCTGGATTTTTACCACAGGCCATTTACATGAGGCAGAAGCACTGAGAATAGTAAAATGAATATTTTGTGGCTGATTCCAAGTTTAAAAATTGAAACCTTTAGTAGACACATATCTCAGTTATCATGTGTTTCAGTGAGCTTTTTTTTTTCCCCACCAAAGAAGGCCTTGTCAGGTTTCCACTTTCCCAATAAATGGAAGGAACCTACACCAAGTTTTAGAGATACATTATAAAAACAAAAATTCGTCTAGTCCCAGAAGAAAAAAATGATGGGTCAGAAGCCAGATAGTGAAGATGACGATGGCATTTGATGCCAAGATTCGGTTAGACTAACCCTAATCATTACAATTATTGGCATAAATTATTTAAAAACTACCTGCAGGGCGCCTGAATGGCTCAGTCAATTGAGTCTCTTGATTTCCGCTCAGGTCGTGATCTAGGGGGTCAGAGAATCGAGTCCCGTGTTGGGGGCTCTGTGCTCAGTGCAAAGTCGGCTTCAGATTCTCTCTCTCCTTCTGCCTATAAATAAATAAATAAATAAATAAATAAAATCTTAAAAAAAAAACAAGAAAAACTACCTACAATTAAAAAATGACAAAAAAGGGCACCTGGGTGGCTCAGTTGGTTGAGCGACTGCCTTCGGCTCAGGTCATGATCCCGGAGTCCCGGGATCAAGTCCCATATCGGACTCCCGCCTTTGCGGGAAGTCTGCTTCTCCCTCTGACCTTCTCCCCTCTCATTCTCAGTCTCTCTCTCTCTCTAATAAATAAATAAAATCTTTAAAAAAAATGACAAAAATAATTATTTATACATTTCGATACTACTATCGATGAATATTGCTTCAAGTTGATCATTGTAATTAGTTATGGCCGAGTTGGCACCCCTAACAGAACGTAACTTCAGGAACACTCTAAAACATGTTCCTGGTGCTCAGAAAACAAGACAAATGCACGAAATATTTCAGCAAAGAAAATGGCAGTAACAGTTCAGTTCACGAAATGTCTTGAGTTAGTGCAGGATTCATCCCCAATCAAACGGTGACATTAAGCATGAAGGAGTTTCGAAGAGAAAACCCTGAAGCCTGGAGGGGCCATGGGAGGCTTCTTGGAAGAAGCAAGCTTTCAGGGAAGCAGTGAACCAAGTCAGGAAGGGGTGGTAAATTAATAGAAACTAGAATTACATCTTCCAAAGGGGGAAAAGGGACTGCCTCATGATGGGGACATTCAGGTAGCCTCCACCTTGTCCTTGAAAGTTTCATCCATGGGGGGCCCACTTCCCCAGCCGCCCACATTCCTCACTGCCTTTCTTGGATGGCCATTCCGAATGGATGCATTCCTCCTGCTTTAATAGACTCATGAGGAATACAAAGCCCTTCTTTGCTTTAAGTAAACTTATTGAGACAAGGGTGGAATATTTTTTTAGTTAGTACTATTTAAAAATATTCATAAAAGCTGAGAAAAACAAGGAACTAATCCCAGAGTGCTCCACGCCAGCTTGGGGGATATGCCAAGGGGAGGGTCATCAGTTGGGACTCTGTTGGGACTCTAGAAACACCATTTCCCGAAGTCCTCTTAGGAATAGGGAAAAAAATAAAACACTTTTTTTTTTTTTTTAAGATTTCATTTACTTATTTGAGAGAGAGAGAGCACAAGTGCTCCCTGCTGAGCAGGGAGCCCGATGTGGGGCTCAATCCCAGGACCCTGAGATCATTATCCGAGCTGAAGGCAGATGCTTAACCAAATGAGCCACCCAGGCCGCAGCCCCCCCCCCCCCCCCAACAAAAACCACTTTTGGATCGGGAATCCTCCAGCTATATCTCTGTAGGCCAAATTCTGATGACCGTATGTTTGCTAGAGCCCGTGGCAGAAGAATGGGTTCTACGTTTTTAAATGGCTGAAAGAAAATGAACAGTTGAAATTTTGTGACAGGAAATTATAGGAAATTCAAATTTTGGTGCCTGTAAATAACGTTTTATAGGAACACAATTGCATCCGCTCCTCGATGTGCCGTCTGTAGCTGCTTTAAGACAAGTGGGCAGGGCCCAGGAGCTGCAAAAGAGCCTGGAGGGCTCACAAACCTTAAAATATTTTCTATCTGGTCCTGTTATCTAAAAAGAGCATGAATCCCTGCTATGGGCTTCCATTTGTTTCTGAGACTCCCAGTAGGATTTTTTTTTTTTAAGTCAACATTTCAAAATGGGATAACACATTTGGAGGTCCACTCCAAGTCTTTTGTGGACAGTAGGCTTGGTCTCAAATGACGGACCTGGCCTCGTCTCCCCCGCTCTCAGCAGGCCCCGCCTGGCTGGTGGGCTAAAGGAGGAACGCGACTTAGACCCTCTCCTACCAGAGCTCAGGATTGCCGGGGGAGACAGCCACGTAAATATAGCGTCCGGAAGGACGTGTATGAAGAAGTGTATGGAGTCGGGAAAGTACAGGAGTCATGCCACACAGGGAGGGCAGGAGTAACTATTTCAGGCCAACAGGAAGAGAAAAGCACAAATGCATGCAAGCCCAGCGTCTATTCCAGAAATGAAGGAAGCAAAACGCAGTTAAGGAACGATTAACAAAATTAGCCTAGAGCTTTCCTCAGGTCCTTTCTCTGGTAATTCACTGAATTATTTATCACCAGGGCTTTTGACCTAGGTCCTGTCATTATCTCCACATTGTAAGTGAGAAATCCGAGGTCGACGGAGGTGAAGTGATTTGCCCAATCACAGAAAAAAGAAGCAGGTGGACCCAGGCTCGCGTTCCTGACCACGTTAAGAAAGATCCAGCTTTTCCTCCGTTGTCCCTCACAAGTGGTACAGGGAACAAGTGGGTCCTGGAAACAGCGGGGGTGAGATGTTTCTGGGTCCCAGGCCTATGGTGGACAAATGTGCTGTGAAAATTAATAAAGGGAAACCTCATGCAAAATGGAGGTGGGGGAGCACCCTGATGGCACAGTCAGTTAAGCAACCAACTCTTGATTTCGGCTCAGTCTGTGATCTCAAGGTCCCGAGCAGAGGTCCTGCAATGGGCTCTGTTTGGGATTTTCTCTCTTCCTCTCCTTCTGCCCCTCCCCCCACAAGCATGTGTTCTCTCTCTCTCTCTAATGAATAAATAAAACTTAAAAATTTTTTTAAATAAGATGAAATGGAGCAGGGAAGCCAGAAGGGAGAGCTCTGGCGCCCTACCACTTGCAGACCCCAATGGCACGACACAGTACTTTGCATTCTGAGCAGGAAGAAGCCTACACTTGAAGAGCTGTAGGAGGAAGATTTTCTTCTCTCCCAGGAATAGCCCAGCCAATGAGAGACAGTCACAACCCAGCCAATGAGAAGCCACTATACTTGGAACCGCCAGTTTACTCCAATGGATATTTTGCTTATAAACAGCCCCTCTCCACCTCCCCGTACCCTTTATAAAAAGGTATTGCTCTCCTTTGTTCTCAGACTTGCCTATTGTTTTCGCCTTGTTTGCGTGTGCTGAATGCCAGTGTCTCCCATTCCTAAATAAACTTGGTTTTGCTGGTAAAATAACTGACAGTTTATTTCTTAAGGTGAACGGTGTGGGTGTGGGTGTGACGGTGATAGCAACTTAATTAGGGTGATATTCGATGAGCGCTCTTGTTTGCCAAGCCAAAACAAACAAGACAAAGGGGCAGGTCATTAATGGTAATTTGTGATGTAGATGAAAAAATGCTATAGAAAATCAGAGAGGAAAGGAGGGGAAGATTCCTGTTCATCAAGGAGTTATGACTGGTGTCAGAGCAGCTGGTTTGAGCTGGTCCTCAGAAACCAGGGGTGTGAAGTCTATGAGAATTTTTTTTTTTTAAAGATTTTATTTATTTATTTGACAGAGAGAGAGATCACACGTAGGCAGAGAGGCAGGCAGAGAGAGAGGGGAAAGCAGGCTCCCCGCTGAGCAGAGAGCCCGATGTGGGGCTCGATCCCAGGACCCTGAGATCATGACCGGAGCCAAAGGCAGCCACTTAACCAACGGGGCCACCCAGGCACCCCAAATGAGTAGCTTTTAAAATAGGTACTTATTTTTGAGTGAGTTATATGGCCTTGTGGTTGGAAAGTTAAGATTAAAAAAGCTGGAGAATGAGGGGCACCTGGGTGGCTCAGTTAAGTGTCTGATTCTTGATTTTGGCCCAGGTCACGATCTCAGGGTGGTGAGATTGAGCCCCCGCTTTGGACTCTCCACTCAGTGGGGAGTCTGCTTGACATTCTCTCCCTCCCTCTCCTCTGCCCCTCCCCCCTCAAATAAATAAATCTTAAAAAAAAAAAATCAGGGGCACCTGGGTGGCTCAGTCCTTAAGTCTGCTACTCCCTCTGCCTTCGTGCTCTCTCTCTCCCTGACAAATAAATGAATAAAATCTTTAAAAAATGCCCTGGAGGGAAAGCAAGGTAGAGGAGGAAAAACAGACAGAGGGAATCAGGAGCAGCCAAGAGAAAGGGCCACGTTGAAGGTGCAGGTCCTGTGTAACAATAGGCACCAAGCTAAACCTCAGTACTGGCTCAGCCTCCAACTGCTGGGTGACCTTAGAAAAGCCCCTTCACCTCTCTGTGCTTTGTCTGCCTCATGAAATAATAGAAATGAAATAAAAAGAAAGACCTAGGGTCTCTTTGCCACCTCAATGTCTGCAATGTGCCTCCTGTCTCAGGCTGGTGGGAGGGAAGAGGGGAAGCCAAAGAGAGGAGGAGAGCAGAGATACTGGCTGGGCCTCTCCCCTCCTGTCTTTGCCCTGCTCTGCACCCTGCCCTCCCCTTGAACCCTAGGTCTTTGTTCGGCTTTCCTCAACCCTGGAAGTCCATGCAAGCAGGGGAGAGTGTGAGGGCTGGGTCAGGTCACGGTCACGAGGAGGCCCGGACAGGAGTCTCACGCACAGATATGAGTCCACTTTCTGGGAGAGATGATCGACCTTGGGAAGGAAGGAACTTGGGAAAACAAATGCAGAGTGAAGGCACATTCCCCCGGCAGAGAGGTGGTTTTCCATCTGCTCATAAGGACAGCTTGGCCATCATTAAGATTAATTAGCATCTTTTAATATATGGGAGGGACCTGTACCAGATGACGTACGTGCATTATTTTTATTGGGGTAGCATTTACATAAAATGTACCATTTTAACCATCTTTAAGTGTGCAACCATCCCTGCCATCCATCTCTACTTTAAAATTTTTAGATGGAAGTAGAAGAAACAGAAGCTGCAGGAATCCTAAGTGTTCCCCTCCGTGAGCGGTTTACATGGTACATCCCCAGATGACAGCCGTCCAGGTCAAGCTACGCCCTGCTTACAGAACTCCAGAAATATAGAACTACCTCTTGACCCCTGCCATCAACCATAGTTTGTTTGTGCTAAGTTTAACTCTTTGGGGGGAAGAAAAGGTCTACTGCAAACAACCTAGGTGGTTTCGCAAATTGCATAGTCAGTATCTCCATGTTTCATTCCTGAAGGTTCAAGGCCTAGTGCACTGGGGCAGGAAGGCACTGTGCTAGGTCAGTGAACCCACTGCTCTCCAAGAAGATTTGCTCGCCTTCAGCGAGCTGGAATCCCCAGGCCGTGCATCCGGGGGCCAGTTCAGGGACTGAAAAGTTCTCGCTGGAATGTGCTCTAAATTTTCAGTGCCCATGGAACCAAGGCGACCAACTTTCTGTGAAACAGAATGCAGACACGTTTTCCTCTTGCTGCAGGTAACCTGTCGGGGGAGGTATCCAAACCTGTGACCCATCAGGGACCTCAAAGTATCTGATTGTTCTGCAACTGCTTTAAAAGGGGCATTGCCTCGCCAATTTCATCATTCTCTAGCAGAAGCTGAAAGCTAAGGTTAGCAGTAGCCTGTGATTTTTTTTTTTTTAGATTTTAAATTTTCATTCTTATCACAATGTAATTAACAAAAAAAAAAAAAAACCATTCATTTTAGCTGTGCGCCATAAAGTTTCCAGATTTGTTCACCTTGCAAAATGATCACCGTGATATGTCCAGTTAATGTCCAATCGCCACACGTTGCTTCAATTTTTTTTATCGTGATGGGAACTTTTGTTAAGATCTTCTCCCATAACAACTTTAAAATATAAAATACGGTATTATAACTGTAGTCTCCATGCTACACATGACATCCCCAGGACTTACTGATTTTATAAGCGGAAGTTTGTACCTTTGACCACTTTTACCTGTTTTTGTTTTCAATGACATGGAGACTGGTTGAGGGAAGAAGCGGAGGATTTAGGGAATAATTCATCAGACTAAGAAAGCAGCCCGTAGGAAACTAGGGTAAACAAATGACTAAGGAAGCTTGAAGGACAAATTGGAGGAGCCTCAGAGAGAGAAAGAGTTCACAGAGCTCTGGTCAAGGAATCCAGAAGAAGGCAGAAAGAACTCCCCGCTGATCTGCAGCTCCTACCTGCAAACCCGTTTTGCATTTTGTTACCTTGGCCAGAAGGTGGGTTTTGCTCACCACCGAGCCTCACCCGGGGGCCTGGCACATAAATAACAGTCAAGAACCAGGGAGCAAAGGAGGAGGAACCAGCTGGGATGGCCCCTTTCTAACTAGAGAAAATGGCGAAGGCAGGGAGCGTGGGAGGCAAGGAGGAAGGGTCACCAGGATAACTGTCACCTACTTAGAGTGAGCTGGACTGGTGCTGGGCTTCCCAGGGTAGCACAGGGTACATGGGACAAAAAGGAGATAAGCCTTAAAGGATTTTTTTTTGGTAAAGCTAGGGAAAAAAATTGTAGTTATGTGTGGGGACGGATGGTAACTAGACTCAGGTGCTGATCAATTCACAGTATATGCAAATACCGAACCATTCTGTTGTACACCTAAAACCAGGAGAGTGTTACTTGTCAACTAATCTCAATCAAAATAAATAAGAGCAAGGGAAGTGAACATTTATAATGAATGAGGCAGATGTGCCCAGGGAAGATGAAGAAAAAAAAATGCCCTTTCTTTCTTTTTAAAGATTTTTTTATTTATTTATTAGAGAGAGAGAGACTGAGAATGAGAGGGGAGAAGGTCAGAGGGAGAAGCAGACTTCCCGCAGAGGCGGGAGTCCGACATGGGACTCGATCCCGGGACTCCGGGATCATGACCTGAGCTGAAGGCAGTTGTTTAACCAACTGAGCCACCCAGGCGCCCATGCCCTTTCTTTAAATCAGTGGAAAGGGGTGTCTGGGTGGCTCTGTGAGTTGAGCGTCTAACTCTAGATTTCCATTGAGGTAGTGATCTTGGGGTTGTGAGATCGAGCCCTGAGTTGGACTTTGTGTCAAACCTGCTTGAGATTCTCTCCCTCTCCCTCTGCCTCCCACCTCTGTCTAAATAAATAAAATCCTTAAATCAATGAGAATAAGGCAAAAGAAAAATCTAAGAAAAATAAAGAAAGGGGAAGCAGGTCATATATTGGGATTTTAAATATTTAGCCTCCTTGGCGGAAAGTGGGGAGGAAATGGAATCATACCCACAAGTGCGGAATGTCCTTGGCAAATCAAAACCACGGAGACAGGTTTTTAAAGTGAATGCTGTAAGCCTTCTGGCCACAGCAAAATGAATGTAATTTGGTTTTCCTAAAAATAAATTCTAATTTTTAGAATTTATTAAGCTTTTCTATGTGACTTAATACATGATCAATTTGGGAGCATGTTCTACAGTTATGTAAAAGGACTGTGCTCTACTAGGTATTTACCCCAAAGATAGAAATGGGGTATCTGCACCCCAGTGTTTATAGCAGCAATGTCCACAATAGCCAAACTGTGTGGATAAAGACGATGTGGTGTGTATGTATGTGTGTATATATATATATATATATATATATATATATGCGCCATGGAATATTATGCAGCGTCAAAAAATGAAATCTTGGGGCGCCTGGGTGGCTCAGTGGGTTAAGCCTCTGCCTTCAGCTCAGGTCATGATCTCAGGGTCCTGGGATCGAGCCCCGCATCGGGCTCTCTGCTCAGTGGGGAGCCTGCTTCTCCCTCTGCCTCTGCCTCCCTTTCTGCCTACTTGTGATCTTTCTCTCTGTTAAATGAATAAATAAAATCTTAAAAAAAAATGAAATCTTGCCATTTGCAATGACATGGATGGAACTAGAGGGTATTATGCTAAGCAAAATAAGTCAATCAGAGAAAGATAATTATCATATGATTTCACTGATAAGATTTTGAGAAGCAAGACAGAGGATCATAGGGGAAGGGAGGGAAAAATGAAACAAGACAAAACTAGAGAGGGACACAAACCTTAAGAGACTCTTGATCTCAAGAAACAAACTGAGGGTTGCTGGAGGAGGCGGATGGGAGGGATGGGGTGGCTGGGGGATGGACATTGGGGAGGGTATGTGCTATGGTGAGCACTGTGAATTATGTAAGACTGATGATTCACAGACCTGTACCCCTGAAACAAATAATACATTATATATTAATTTTAAAAAAAAGCCAAACTGTGGAAAGAGCCCAGAGGTCCATTGACAGATGAATGGATAAAGAAGGTATGGTATATATACAATGGAATATTACTCAGCCATCAAAAAAAATGAAATCTTGCCATTTGCAACGACGTGGATGGAACTAGAGGGGATTATGCTAAGCCAATCAGAGAAAGACACTTATCATATGATTTCACTCATATGTGGAATTTAAGAAACAAAACAGAGAAGCATAAGGGAAGGGAGGGAAAAATCAAACCAGATGAAATCAGGGAGGGAAACAAACCATAAGAGACTCTTACCTATAGGAAATAAACTAAGGGTTGCTGGAGGGGTGAGGGGTACAGGGATGGGGTAAGTGGGTGATGGGCATGAAGGAGGGTACGTGATACAATGAGCAATGGATGTTGTAGACAACCGATGAATCACTGAACTCTACCCTGAAACTAATAATACACTATATGTTAATTAGTTGAATAAAGAAAATTAAATTTAAAAAATAAAAATAAAAAGACTGTGCTACTTCTGGGAGGTGCAAAGTCTGAACATACACTCAAGCTTAAATGTACATTCAAGTTCATTTTGTTTTCATATATTCCACAACCTTACCTTACGCCCTGTGATCTGCTGATGTCTCAATGTGCACGAGTGTCCCTATAACCACAAACACACATCTGTTCATTTCACCTCTTGTATTTGTTGGGTTTTGCTGTCTATAATTTGAGGCCATGGCTCTGGGGACACAAAGACTCGTGAACTCATGATTATTACATATCCTCGGTGCACTGTACCTTTAATGGAGAGTGAAATAGCTTTCCTGGTCACTTGCAATGATTTTTTTTTCTTGAATTTTGTTTTGTCTGGATCAATATTTTCTACCCCTGATTTTGCTGTCAGTCCTGGTGTATCTTTTCCCACACACGGCTCTTTCATTTCTACTTTACAGAGCAAAGTGAACCAACATCAAAAACACACCCACAACTTGAAAATCTCCATTAATTGTTTTTTTTTTTAAGAGACTTTATGTATTGATTTTCAAGAGGGAGAGAGAGCATGAGCAGGGGAAGGGGCAGAGGGAGAGGGAGAAGCAGACTCCCGCTGAGCAGAGAGCCTGGTGTGGGGCTTGATCCCAGGACCCCGGGATCATGACCTGGTTCATCTAGTTGGAGCGTAAGTGGCTTCCAAATAGGGGGTGACATTTCCAGATATTTTTTTAAAGATTTTATTCATTTATTTGAGAAAGAGAGAGCAAGCACAAACAGGGGGAGCAGCAGAAGCAGAGGGAGAAGCAGGCTCCCCAATGAGCAAGAAGCCTGATGTGGGGCTCAATCCAGGACCCTGGGATCACAACCTGAGCTGAAGGCAGATGCTTAACTATCCGAGCCACCCAATACCACTCATTTCTAGGTATTGATGTGAATTTAGAACTAGGGTTTCCTGAATGCCTTTTGAAGTAAATACTTGAGTTCATGTCTGATGAGAAATCCTTTTTTAGCTTCTTTTTGACCTCTGGGGATTTCTCTTATTTTCTGGTCAGTTAGGAATTTATGGGATATCTATAATATTTTATCCGGAATTTATAAGTCTTTCGTTGTGGGAAGTTGTTCCAATATGTATGCTGCCTTTTCTTTTCTTTCTTTGTTTTTTTGGAGATGGGAATCAGCCAAGAACTATGTGTTTATCAGTCTTTGCATTTTCCTTAATAGTCAAGCCAGTACCATAAGAGGCGGATGTTCAATCATAAGTAACAGTCACGTGAATGTCCATGCTATTGCCAAGAGAAGATGCATTAGCACAGGAAAATGGGTTCGTGTATCCTCTTTTAATTCTGAACTGGTGCCAAATTCATTCTCCCAAGGGAGATGACACACGGTGGGAGTTTTAGTGACTAGTGGGGGAGACTGGGGGGGACAGGGGGGAGGTGGGATTCAAGAGCACGGAGAGCCCCTCAGGAAGGCCACGCCCAGGCAGGCTCCTCAGGGGCCGGGGAAAGGGATGGGCGTGTCCCAGGAGACAGGTCACTGCAGGCCAAGGTCACTGTTGTTCAACAAGAGGGACTTCTGTCAACCCTGCCCTGACTTTTGTGAGTTTTTGTTCCAAGGGCAGTTCCAAGGGCAGTTTCTTGAGCGTCATTTTTCTACTGAGTACATCTCTGTAGTTTTATTAAGAAGATTAAGCGTGGTGTGAACAGAAGTTCAGTGTTCTTTCCTCCTTTTGTGTTTTTTTTTGTTTTGTTTTAAGACTCAAGGATCCTTCTGAGGAAATTAGGAAGGGAAAATTCAACCCCAGCTTTTTCTTTTGAGTCTTGGGGAAGAGGATCTTAGGAGGGACAGGCAAGTTAATTCACTTTTAATAAATATTTGTTGAATGCCCCCTAAGTGCCAGGCCCCGTGCTGTGAACACACAGATGAGGAACAGGCCGCCTGGAACTTTCATTCCAGGTGCGGAGATAGACATTTTACCAAGAATCACAGCCATAAATGTCTGTGTACAGACTGTGAGGAGTGTTATGAATGAATCCACTAAAGGGACAGATTATAAGCAGGGATTTATGCTGATAGGAAACCTAGGAGGGCTTCTCCGAGGAGGTGACTCTATGCAGAGAACTGAAGGATAAGCCCAGGTGGTCAGGCTGACCTCCAGCAGAGGGAGGGAACAGCTGGAGGAAAAGCATGTGTGCAGTTTCTCCTTACTGACGACCTCTTTGCAGAAAATACTGGGGCTTTGGCCTCTTTATAATAAGACCTGACGTTTGGTGGCACTTCCTGCCTTCCTGAGTGTTTTCCCGGAGTGGGGGCAGGCTGGCGCGGTAATCACCACTCTCACCATGAAGGAGGCCAGGCTCATTCACCGCCCCGCCCGGCTCACACACGGCAGGGAGGACGGAGCCAGGGGCTGGGCCCTGGCTGTTTTAAAGGAGCTCATGTTGAAGAGGAAACTTTGAAAGGTCCCTAGACACAAGCGGCTTTATTTCCGGCAGCAGTCTGGCAGCTCATTTGACGTTCAACGGAAATAACTAGCTGTTTCTTGAAATAAATGGCATTTTGAGTGGGGCAGAGGCCTAGGAGGAAGAGGCCTTGGCTGTGGATTTACCTGTAAACCATCATCATCAATACGACTTGTTTCATCAGGCCTGTAATAAGGTTCTTCTGGGCAGAATGAGCGGGGATGCGGCCGCGGAGGGGGCAGCTTTGAGTAATGGGCGAGCGCACCAGGCCCCCGACACCACCCGTTTCTATGGAAATTACTTTGAATTTTGAGTTACTACAACTTAATAGCCACATTTTTCTAAAGATTGCCTAAATCACGGAACGTGAACGCCTCTCATCATTCATAAAATTAAAGATGGAACAGCAAAAAGGGTCGAAGCCAACCCACTCAGTGAGGAATGCTGTATGGCACCTTTCGTTTCCTGGCTAGGGCCATTAAAATACGTCCTCAGAAGAGTCAAGGTTAGGGTTCCTCACCTTCGCCGTTCACGATCACCCCCCCGAAAGGAAACTATTTTAATTTAATAAATGCAGGTCAATTAGTTAGGCTTAAATAAGTCGAACTGTATAATGTGAAATGTATGCTATGCAATTTAACTTCTCCCTAATGAGAAAAATTAAAGGAATGCTGAGGAGTAAGTTTCCGTCAGATTGAGTGGGACTTTGGGGGAACACAAGTCTTTGTAATGTCTAGGAATTTCTTTGTCTCCCAAGAAATCAACTGTTACCTCTTTTTCTCTTGAGAATTCAAGACCTAAAGGAGAAGCAAGGAAAGAAAGCACACACACACACACACACACACACACACACACACGCCCCGCCACATACACAAATGGTAGAGCTACATTATCCTACTGTCTTTAAATAGGATAATGTAGAATTCGAATGGTCATTGTGCTGGTTAATATAATGTGTCAACTTGGCTAGGCTATGGTGCCCAACTGTTTGGTTAAACACTAGTGTAGATGTTGCTGTGAAAGTCTTTTGTAGATATAATTAATATCTACAGTCAGTCGACTTCAGTCCTTGCTGTGGGTGGATCTCACCCAATCAGTCGAGGCCCATAAGAGCAAAAAGAGTTTTCCCTAAAAAGAAATTCTACCCAATGGCTCCAACACAGACACCTGTGCAGGCGTCCAGCCCGCTGGCCGGTCCTCCAGAGTCTGACGCATGACCTTCACAGTTGTGTTAGCTGCTTCCTTAAAATACATCTGTTTCTCTCTCTCTTTCTCTTTCATAATTATATCTATATATTTATCTATCTAGCTATCTATCCGTGTATCTACCTATCTAAAATCTTGGATTCAAAAGACGAAAATAAAGTTAGAGCCTCCTATGGGATCGCCATTCTGCTCTCACTGGACCCTCCTAACAGGCCCTGTGAAGTAGGTGTAATCACCTCCATTTCATGGGTGAGAAAACTGAGACACACAAAATTCACGTAAAACTTGCTCAAGGTCGTGTAACCATGAATTCACAGAATAAGATCTGAACCCCAGACGTCCTGACTTCCAAGTTCCTTGCTTTCTAGACAGCACTTGCTCCCCCCCTCCCCGCCCCTGACCCTCCCATAGCTCCCCGATCGAGTCAAAGGTTTCCGCTCAGCCTCCCAGAGCATGGGCGACAGAAAACCTAAGCAGCTAACAGCGTCCGCCGCTCCTACTGTGCCCGGGACACTCCGGGGCAGGGAGAAGTGTCTGCTTATGTTACGTGCCTACTCCTCATCACGACCTTAGCAAACATATCCTGTCCCTGTTCACCTTGTTTTGTTCTTTTAAGATTTATTCATTTCAGAGAGTGAGAGAGTTAGGGGGAGGAGCATAGGGAGAGAGAAACTCAAGCAGACTGCACGCTGAGTGCAGAGCCCGGTGTGGGGCTCGATCTTCCGACCCTGATATCAGGATGTAGCCAAAACCAAGAGCCAGAAGCTCAACCGACCGAGTCACCCAGGCGCCCCACTGTTCCCCTTTTCTGAATGAAGAGGCTCTGCGCGGTGCCGTGCCCCCAGCTGTCAGGCAGCAGAGCTGTGACTCCTACCCGGCTGCATCGCCCCCAGGGCCCCTCTGGAACCACAGCACCAGACAGCCTTCTGGAAAGTCGTCCTTAGGGCTGTGGCAGAGTCTGTCCCTAGGCCCACATCACCCCTTCCCCCTTCTCTACCCTCCTGGCTTGCTCTTCCCGACTCCCTTGTCTATTTCTCGCCGCAGAGGCTACTCCTCCTGCCGCAGGGATGGCCAGCAGTCTGATGAACAGTCGCTATTTTTGGCTGGACGATTCCTGGCGGTTGGCCTTCACACAAAGGACACCCAGAAACAGAAAACCTTAACTGGCAAACTGAATGGTGGGCCCGGGGGGTGGGGTGGGGTGGGGGTGGGGCAGAATTGGAGCAGGCGGGGGGAGGGTCTGGAGGCTGGACCCTTCAGGGTACCGACAGGAGGGGGACGCACCCCCAGCGGGGAATGGGGACCTGAATAAAAACACGCTTTACAGGGGTGCGAGGACAGTCGGGAGAAATCAATATGGGATGACACAGCACCCAGTGGCTGGCACTGCCCTAGTCCTGAAGAGGGGTGGGGAGGAACGGCCCTGGGAACCCATGAGTTGCCAATGCCTTGGAGAGGGCCTCCTGGCAGGGGCTGTGGCTCAGCAGGGACCGAGCCAGCCTCTGGCCACCAACAGGGAGAAAACCAAGGAAAGAGGTACTCCTTCTCGCCCTTCTGCTGCCTCCCCAGGCTGTAGGCGCACCTCGCACTGACCACAGCCAAACCGAAGCGGGAGAGTAAGGGGCCCTGCGGATTCAGTCCCCAGAGGCCAGCCTCCCAGGACGCGGGGCAGAGCGGGAGAGGACAGGCAGCCTGGAGTGCAGTGCCCCAGCCCAGCGCGGTGGCCCTCCGTGACAGGTGGACACAGGGTCAAGTTCATGCCCGGAGCCTGCAGGCAACTCAATGCTCGCTGAGGAGCTGATGGGATAGCGGCGAAGAGCACGGGCCTGGGGCCAGACGGCCCGCCTGGGTGCCCGGGGTCGCGTTCCTCCACCTGTATCCGTCTGTGAGGTGGGGATGGTACTATCTGCTTGCCGGGCTGCCGCGAGGACCCGGTGAGTTAGGGCACTGGAAGGAAATCCGCCAAAATCAGCACCAGCATTATTCTACTCCGGGCTCAGGAAGCGGGTGCCCCTGGGGTCCTTGCATGCTGCGGAGTTGGCGGTGGGGACAGATGCACCAGCACCCAGGGCCAGGTGGGCTGTCGGCCGGGAAGGACTCAGAGGGAGGGGGGCTAACTCCGCCTGGGGTCGGTCAGGGCGGGCTTTGCAGAGGGCGCGCCTGGAGCAAGTCCTTGCACAGAGTCCGTTTTCAGAAGGTCCTTTTTGCTCCTAGAACCGGGACTTGTGTCCAGTGAACATCAGTTGGCAGCCCCGGGCCTTTGAAGAAGGAAAGAAGGAAGGAAGTCCGATTGGGGCTTTAAAGAGATTAGAGGGTTTGTAGAAGGTCAGAGGATGAGAATCGACCCGCCTGGAAATCCGGGCATGACTCAGCAGTGCAGCCGGAATCCAGCAGGGGGCATAAACGGGCCGCTCATTTGGAGGGACTGACATTCCTCAAGGTCTTTTTTGCCATTTGGGGAATTTTTTTTTTCCTTTACTTTTCACAGCCCTGCGCCCCTTATTTACAGAGCCGGGAAAATCCTTTTCAAAAGGCCCACTGAACAATCCAAATACATTTTTTTTCTCCTTATCTTCTCTTGAGTTTTCTGATCAAGATTCATGGTTTCCAGACATTTCCAAGTGCATCTATCACCTGTTCAACCAATTACATACTGCCCATGTCATTAATATAGCAATTCGAAGTTTTGTATGATCTTTATTTAATGAGGTTAGATTATTTTTTAAAAATCAAGACAAAATACAATTGCTCTCATAATTCAGCACCTTCTAGGGGCGCCTATGTGGCTTGGTCAGTTAAGCGTCTGCCTTTGGCTCAGGTCATGATCTCAGGGTCTTGGGATGGAGCCCCCCTCCCCCCCCATCAGGCTCTCTGCTCAGCAGGGAGCCTGCTTCTCCCTCTCCCTCTGCCTGCCGCTCCCCCTGCTTGTGCTCTGTCAAATAAATAAATAAAATCTTTTAAAAAAATTAGCACTTTCCTGAAATCCATACAGAAGTATGAGCCCACAGTATCTATAGAAAGGCTGATTTATGTTGAGATGGAACTTATTTATTTATTTATTTGAGAGGGCACGGGGTTGGGGAGGAGCAGAGAGAGAGAATCTCAAGCAGCTGCCCAGCTGAGCGCAGAACGGGACTCCAGGTTGGATCCCACAACCCTGAGATCCTGAGCTGAGCTGAAATCAAGAGTCAGAAGCTTAACTGAATGAGCCATCCAAGCGCCCCGAGGTGGAACTTCTAAACCCAGTTTTGATTATATAGTATTCCAAAATAGAATAGTTTTGAGTGATCAGTTTCTCTCTGAGTTAGCCCTAACATTTCCAAAATCTGATGCAAATGTTCTGACTTTCTTTGGGCTCTTTGGAGTTGGTTTACTAAGGGAACAAATTATGAATTTATCATAGTATAATATACAATATATATCATAATATACAACAGGACTGTGCTTCTTATGTTTATGTGGGCGTTTTGGAAGGTAAATAATTTCTTATTTCTTTATAATATAGAATAATATTACAGAAAACATAAAAATTTAGAAAAGAAGGAAAAATTGCCCTTAATTTCAGTAACTTTGTAGAAAATGCTGGTAATTGATGTATTGCCTTCCTTTTTCAATGCATATTTTCATTAGTTCGAAGAACAAATATTACTTGACCAACTTTTATTCTGGGATCTGGGGATCTACTAGTAAATGATAAGCAGAGCTCCTGATATCATAGGGTAAACAAGAAAAACAATAATGAATACACAAAATAAGAATAACTTTGGCCTTTCACCAGCACTAAGGAGAAAATCAAACAAGGCAATAAGGAAGCATGAGGTCTCTGGATCAGGTACTTAGGGAAAGCTTCCCAAGGAGGTGATATTGAACCGTGACTTGCACTGAGGAAAGAGCTAGCATGTAAGGAGAGGGAAAAGGACATTCCAGGCACGTAGAAGAGCATGTGCAAAGGCCCCGTGGTGCAAACATGCTGGGTGCATATAACTGTAAGAGGTGCTGGGGGGCTTTAGCACAGTGCAGAACCCGGACAGGGAGAGAAGCTATGGTCAGAGAGTCAGGCAGGGGGCCGGGTCACGCAGGCCTGGGCGAGAGCATGAGACTATTCTGTTCATCATTGTATGTACATTTGTAAAAACACATTTATCACCCTGATTTTTCCCTGTTACATTTAAAAAGTTCCTTCCTTCCTTCTTTCCTTCCTTCCTTCCTTCCTTCCTTCCTTTTAGAGAGAGAAAGCATGTGCATGTTGGGAGTGGAGGGGAGGAGCAGAGAGAGAGGAAAAGAGCGAATCCCCAGCAGGCTCCATGCTTGGCATGGAACCCAACACAGAGCTCAATCCCACCAACCTGAGATCACGACCAAAGCCAAGATCAAGAGTTGGATGCTTAACGGATTGTACCTCCCAGGTGCCCCATTCCCATGACATTATTAATATACTTCTCCTATGTCCTTACATAGACTTCAAAACCGGCACTTAAAAACAATACCTCAAATTCCACTGAGTAGATCTTTGATAATTAACTAAACCATTTTCCCTATGAAAGGCATAGTCTCTTAACAAATAACCCTGTGTGGCAATATCGGCTTAATCATAAAATTACTTCCTTTTAAACAAAGAGATAATTGGCTTGATCATTATTGTTTCCAGCTACTATTGATTTGAGTTGGTTGCGATAGATCCTCTTCCTTTTCTTAAGCGTGTTCATTTGTAGTTGGAGAATGTGTGTTTACATTGCCATGAAGTAAAGGAAAAGCCGAGTTAAACAATTCTGTCATTTTAAGACCAAGCATAGAACGAGGGACCGAAGCAAGAAATTGATAGTGGTCAGTCTTTCCATTTCTCCCCGTCTGAGATCGCATCTCCTTAGGAGAGGCTAAGATCAGGATCGCTATAGTCACAGAGGCAGGAAGAATAACATTCTGGAGCTATGAGCTTTGATCTGCACTTCTGAACGGGGCAGTGAAAGCCACGGAAATCTAGCAGAGCTTTGCCTAAGAACAGAAGGAAAGAGTACAGAGTGGTTTCTCCAGTTCCCCCGTGTTCTGGGAGGCGATTAAAACAAGCCTGCCCCGGATGCTTATATTTTCACGGTTGTATGAACATGATTGTTTTAGAGAACGATTTTTTCAAGGCGCTCACTCTGGGACCTATAAGGAAGAACGTGGTTTTTAGCAATGGATGACCCTAGTCTTTGCACCCTGTGAGAGAGCTGGGTGACCTATGCATTTAATGATTAGCTTTGATTTAGTTGTTATTTCTGACTGTGGTCATGCCCCAGGCTGCGTAGCTGACTTGGTAGCTGTGCCAATGACCCTAGAGGGGGACCTGCATCCATCCTGGAGCCAGAATCCTCTGGAAACTTGGGGTCACTCACGAAATTACTGTGTGCATGACACTGGCAAGAGCGGGTCTGCTTGTTTTACTCAGCAGCTGCATAAACCTACTTTAAAATGGTTGGATCTGGGGCCCCCAGGTGGCTCAGTTGGTTGACTATCTCCCTTTGGCTTACTTAGGTCATGATCACAGGGTCCTGGGATCAAGTCCCACATCGGGCTCCTTGCTCAGCGGGGAGCTCGCTTCTCCCTGTGCCCGCTGCTCCCCTTGCTTGTGCTCGCTTGCTCTGACGAATGAGAAAATAAAATTTTTAAAAACAAAATGTTCGGGTCTTCTTCTATTATCTGACCATAAGCCCACTGTAAGATTGCATTCCACTGTCAATACAAGTTATAAATTCTTCTCTGTGCTGTGTGGGTTTAGATTTCTAATACTGGAAAAACCTTAAAGCTTATCCCAAACTCCTCATTTTTACAGATAAGGGAACAGAATCCAGAGAGATTATAGGACTCCCCCAAGGTCATTTGGCTAGTTAATATTCAGAGATTGTGTGTGTGTGTGTGTGTGTGTTTTAAAGAAATCCAACATTATTTTATTTATAAATCAGCTTTGTGTTAAACAAAGACCAGGTTCCTACTGGCAGATTTCAATGAGCCACTCCATCATTTTTCCCAGAAATCAAAGCACAGACCTCTGTTGGGAGTTGAATTGTGTCCCAGGAACTCGTATGTTGAATTCCCAGCCCCCAGAGCCTCTGAACACGGCCTGCTTTGGAAGTGGGGGTCACAGTGGGGGTCATTAATCAAGCTGAGATTCAGGGGAGCTGGCGTAGGCTGGGCCCCTCATCCAGAATGACTGGCGTCCTCATCAAAGGGGACATTTGGACACATGGATGCACTCAGGGTCAAGGCTGTGTGAAGATCAGGTCGACCAGCCGAGGCAAAGGAAAGATGGCCTGCAGACTGCCGGAAGCTAAGTGAGGGGCCGGGACAGATCTCTCCCTCTCGGCCTCAGGAGGAACCCGCCCTGTCTCTGGGTGTCTCCTCTTGGTGCTGGGCTTCGGCGTCTGGTCCGTTTCCGCGAGGCAGGAAATTTCCGTTGCTTAAGCGGCCCGCTTTGCTGTACTTTGCAGTCACACACTAATACAATACCCATGGCTGCTGGTTATCTCATGAATTAGGGAGTCCAAAAATAATGTGCTTGTGCCTTCGTGGAATGTGTAAGAACCTCACTGAGCCCACAGATACTTCATATGAATATGAAAGCCATTTGTGGCTGTGGACCTCGGTGCCACCCACTGCCACACTACGGACTACAAAGGTTTCCTAAAATCCAATGTAATATCAGTCCACGGGGCGCTTCGAGAGACCCCCGAGTGCCTTGCCTGCCCAATCACAGGGTGCTAGAGACAGGCATTGCTTCCCCATATGACGTTGTTGGGGGAAGCTAGGGACTGAATTTAAGCATTCTGGCTAATTCTTGGTTATCTGTAGGGTTTCTCATGGGCTAACTTGATTTCTGTGTAGTACAGCGCGTGATAACGACTTTAAATTTTGTTCCCTTTCTTTCTTGAGAGCCATTCTCTTGTATTATGGGAAGAGCCACTGTCCTGTTCAATTTAAAATCCTTCTCTCCTCAGTTTTCATTTCCTTTTGCATGTCCCCAGCATGTGCAGTGACATAACGGAGGGCGATGAGAGGGGGCCCTTTATCACCTTCCTGGTCCGCTCGCACCTGGCTACAGGACAACATAGACCCTTTCTCTCCCCCCAAATCCAGCCAGGTGACCCCAGGGGAGCTTGATGCTTGGCTTGTACGGCAAAATCTCTCTCGTGAGGACTCAACACGAAAGTACGAAGTCACAGCACACAAGCAAGTGCGGTCCAACCTTTCGTAGCCTTTGTCCTATTACAGACTGTTTACCTGAGTTGGCAGGTAAAATTATGGCCGGGAGGTGAAAATACGGAGGGCAGCAAATGAAAGAATTAGTGCACTGTTAAAATTAGAGTTGTCGATCAAGCAAGGAAACCCTTGCCCGCTGGGGCTGCTCAGGGCATTTTCCCAGGTCCCTGGCAAGGACGCCACCACGGCCACCAAGGAGGGGACTGTTAGCACATTTCAGCGAGGGTCCTTCCAGCATCCACCTCCACGTTCTGCCCTGGCAATAGCTCGGGAAGGGGTGGATCCTCCCCCCTCCCCCCTCCCCTACTTCCTCCAGCGCTGATTTCCTCACCTTTGGGGGTTTTTTTTGGTTTTGTTTTGTTCCTTTGTTTTGTTTTGTTTTCCTGTTTGGCTCTGAAAAGGACTCTATTTATCAGACCACCTCAGGTTGGAGCCTTCCTCCCACCGCCAATGCTTTTGCTTTTCAGAAAGCAAGGAAATTACCAAGAATTATAAAAAGGCGAGGCAAACCGTGGCATTTAGAGAACAACCCTAGGACTCCGCCTCGCCTGGCCTTTGCAGAGAGGAAAACAACTGAAGCAGGGGCCTGAATTCTGAGCGGCTTTGCATGACTCATTAAACTGCCGTTTTGAACACTTTTGCCTCGTGCTGCAAGAATGATAGAATCCTACAACAATCTATGCGTTTAAGTTCTTTTATAACCGAAAAGCCTCGTGGTGCAAGGGCTTTCAGACGTGAGCACAAACATCAATTGAAATACAAGACAGTCATAATAGACCTAAATTTGATAAGCTGCTCGAGCGTGACCCAGGCAGCCCGGCCTCTTAAATCAGGACCTACAACTAATTGCTACTCTTTTATTTATTATCTTTAATCCCTCATTGGATACAGTTGACTTGCTACTTCCTGGGATGAGGCCACCGTATGGGGGAGGGGACGGGGGGAATGAATAATTTTAAAATTACGAAGCGATTTCTTTGTTACAAACCTGGGCTGACAATGTCAGTTCCAGGCACGTCCTTTCCCCAGCACAGCGCCCTCTGAACTTGGGAAGGGCATTCGTTTTTCCTTCCTTCGACCTCTGGTGGGCAGACAGTCGGGCGAGTCCAGCTCTTGGAAGCCACTGGTGTCTTTCTTGCCCTTGCCAAGGAATTGGCATTATTTCCTGGCATCTCCTTCCAGGCACCTCAAAGGCTCATCAACAACCTATATCATATTGAAAATAGTAAACCTCTTTCCGGGGTGAACCTGCCCTTTTTACAGTGCTCTTCCACCCCTCCTCCAACTCGATTGATTTATTCCCGGTA
Organism: Nasua narica; assembly: GCA_028533885.1. NCBI lineage: Eukaryota > Metazoa > Chordata > Mammalia > Carnivora > Procyonidae > Nasua > Nasua narica. The sequence continues at coordinate 8,440,719 of CM052813.1, forward strand.
ATTTGATCAAGTTCTGCTCCTCTCAGGAGATAAGATTTTGTACTTTGAACCATCCATGGATTTTGAGCATCACCAGGATTTGATTTCAGAGGCTTCAGGAAATCTTTTTCCTTCCTGCTTCTTTAACAGCATCCTCCTTTGCCCTGATGGTAACTAAAATTCTACTGTTAGGGATGTCATCCTTTGTCTCTGTTCCCTGGTAAAACATTTTCATGGGAAGCACAACCCTTGAAGCATTAACTGCCTTTTACAGTTGAGCCTGGATAAGTTCATAGACTCCTATCTCGAGAGGAAGCCAAGTAAGGGAGAAAGGAGGCAAGTGAAAAGACAGCAAAGCAATGGTGGGGGAAGGGCTCCACACAGTGGGGAGACCAAGAGAGGAGAAAAACAACCCTTAGCCCCCCGGCTTTGGAGCAGCATTGGCCCTAATGTTGGGAGAAAAGCATTAGCATTGTTTGATACATATATGTATCCCAAGATCCTTTTTTATTAAAAAAAAACCACCCTATTTATTCCTGGTTATAAAAGTCACTGATGTCTATTTACAGAAAACTTCGTAAGATATGAAAAAAATCTAGAAATTCTCATAATCTTGTAGTCTGAACATGTCTACGACGTGGTTGCAATCTTATGTAATCAATGTCATACTTTGCGTAAAGCTGTTTTTTATTGTGTCTTTCTCAATCGACAGTACGTTGTGCGCATTTGCCCGTGGTGATTTTTCATGGCCGCGTAATATTCCAGTGCTTATTTAACTAGCTCCTATCAATCGCTGCGGTTGCATATGATGATAGCCAACGTTTACAAAGCTTTCTCAGTCTCTCTCTAAATGGCTTCCGTGGGTTAACTGACCTCATCTTCACAAGAGCCCAAAGAGGAGGTGCAAGTATTATTCGGATTTTAGAGATGAGGAAATGGGCGCAGAGAGGAACCTTGTCCCAAGTCCAATTGGCAGTAAAGGGCAGAGCCAGGATTCAACCCCCAGGGCTTGGCCCCCTGGGCTCTGGCTCTTAATATTCCTGCCCAAGTGTGACTCTCTCTTTAGGATGCCCAGACATAGGATCTCTAGGTTAGAGTTTCAAGGGCATTTTCAAGGCTCTTGAAATACTGCTAAATCGCTTTCTGCAAAAGTCACTCTTTTGGCAACGCGTTTCGATTTCTTCTCGTTCCTTGATGTTTAAAAAACAAGAAAGACAAAACCACCTGTGTTTCTGCAACTGAATGGCTCTTTTTCCATCTTGCCTCCCATCCCCCCATCCCCGCACTGGCAGCGGGAGGAGGGCCCCAGAAAACAAAGGTTAGTCTGGTCAGGAGACCTCAAGTCCTTGAATTCTGGCAGCTTTGGGGACTTCTGAAAGCACACTCAGATCAGACGCATCCTGGGCCGGCCTCCCTGTTCTTTGAGTTGCCTTGGAAATGAGGGGAATTATCAGTGCCACTCCTTGCGGGCTGCTTTTCTAGCCGCGGGTTGGGCCGGGGAGTCAATGACGGGAGTCCTCCCCACCCTGTATCTTCAGGGTACAGAGTGTGTGCTGGGACTCGGGCAGCGGGGACCGGCCGCCTGCAGGGGGGCGGGGGGGCAGCCAGGGTGGGTCGGGGCCGCAGCTGGGGGGCCCTGACGGTCACATGGTCAGTTGTTTGCATGCTGGATGTTTCTGATAGAAAAGGCTTTTCAGAGTCTCAGTAGAAGACCAGCTAGTCTCAGTAGAATTACGGACTATCCGCTGAGTGGCCTGGCGTGTATGAGGTAATCAGTATGTCCCCACAGGGAAGGGTGCCCAGAGCACGTGGTTAAGGAGAAAAAGAAAAAAAAAAAAAGAACAAACTACAGAATTGTACCCATGATTTGTTCTCATCTCAGAGTATGTATAGGAAAAAAAAAAAAGATTTCTTCTAGAAACTGGGAGGTAAAGGGTTTAGGACCTTCTATTTTTTATCTTATGTATGTTTATAGTCCTTGAAATTTTCAGTGAATATCCATTATTATTATTATTATTTAGAGAGAGAGTGTGGGGTGGGGGAGGAGCAGAGGGAGAAGGAGAGGGTTATGTTTTTTTTTTTCTTCTGGAGACAGAGCCTCATAAGCAGGCTCCACGCTCGAGGCAGAGCTGGGCACAGAGCTCCCTCTCACGACCCTGAGATCAGGACTTGAGCCGAAATCAAGAGACAGAGGCCTAACTGACTGAGCCATCCAGGCATCCCAAACACCTATTATTTTTAAAACTAATTTAAAACCGATAAGAGAATTTGCAGCAAGGTAGACTACCCGGGGTGTAAAATTTTAAAATACACAAACATAGGAACTCACATTTACAAATAGGAAAAATATATAAAGGTGAAAACGGGACCGGAGGCAATCAAGTACGATGAATACAAAACTACTTATTGCCCTGGTGTTTGGGGAATGGAAGCGTGTTCTTTCTCGTTGCATTTCCCCAATGTTTGCCGACGTGATCGCATAACTACTCCGGACTACTTTCATACTCTAAATGTGGATGTAATGAAAGAAGCGTGAAGTTGGACTAAAAGTAAACGGAGAAGGCAACTCCGCAAGGCAAGGAGGGAGTGTCCAGGAGCAGCGTGAGTGAAGCCCAGGATCCAGATACCTGGGTCGCTCCCGGGCTGGCTGTGTGATCTTGGCCAAGTCACTTGGCCTCTCTGGGCTTTGGATTCTTTAACTAGCCTGGCGTTTCTCAACCCTGCCTGCACATCGGAATCACCCGAGGAGCTTTTAGAACCGTGCCCTGGCCTCTTTGGGGTGGGGTCTGGGTAGGCTACCTGGTGATTCCGCTGGGCACACAACGGTGAGAACACCCACAAGCCTGAGCTCAGGGCAGGTCAGAAGGCTCTTGACCCAGGCCCGGAAGCGACTAGTGGTCATTGAAATAAATAAATAAGATGTTTAATGCCGCTCTTGGAGAAGAAAAGTTTGAAAGACACTATGTGGCTGGATCACCTCTTGGTTTTGCAAAGTGGTTGCTCTTTGCTCATAATAACCACTTTCTGTGGGGATTTTCCCTCAGCATTGGGCGTAAAGAGTATGCATTTTTAAAGCTGTCCAAATGCCTATTTATGCAGCAGACCATAACTCCTCTCTGGATAGGCTGCTATGCTTTATCAAATAAATGATACACATTTAAAAAACTGTCTGAAGGGGCATTTACCTGAGGGACTGTTATTGTGTTAGAATTTTTTTTTTGAGCTCTTATGGTTCATTGGGTAAATAATAATACCTTTTAACCAATTTTTAAATAGACGCGTCTAGCAAGATGCCATTTAATCAATCTTATCCACTCTCATAGCCTTCAAAGAGGGCTCTTTTAGGTTGTTTTGATTTTCAATTTTACATTAAGATACTTTACCGATGAAGAAGAAGAAGAAAAAGAAGAAGAAGGAGAAAAAGGATCAGATCTTAAAAAACAGAGCACAAGGCAGTCACCTGCCATCTGACTTTTGTTCCCCTTTGGTAGATAACAAGACGTTCTTACAACTTTGTTTTTTTCCTCTGTGGGGCTACATCAGTTTCAGTGCTAAATTCAAGACATGTTTGCCTTTGAGCAAAAGAGTCCCTAACTCTGTCCTTCAGTGAACATTCCCAATCGGATTATTTTGGGAGAAAGTGGGGGAGTCTGGGACAGTTCCAGAATAAGAGGGAGTTACTTCGATAAGATGATGAAATGAAGAACATGTGGTAGGATGGGGTTTATGTCAGCATGAGCCACGGGACTTCCGCAAGCAACAGAGCAAGGGGAAGAGACCTGACACGGAGACCCCAGTGGAGACGACGGGGCGGGGGGCGGGGATTCGGTTGAGAATTACAGGACTGTTGAGAGCATCGGTACACAAGACCAGCAACCTTGGAGGAATCAGGCTTCTCAGCTTCGGATGATAGAATCCACTCAAGCTAGTTCCAGCCACAGGGGGTTTCCCAAAGGGTGTGAACTCAGGCACAGAAACCCCAGGAAGGTTAAACAAGTATACAAAGGAACAAAGCAGCCATCGGTAGTGCACCCAGGAGAAAGGAGGAATCGGACGTCAGAAGAGGAGTTTTCCAAGTGTGTTCCCAGACCAGCAGCCTCAACGACATCTAGGAATGTGGCAGAAAGACAAATTCTTGGGCGTCACCTCAGACGCTCGGAATGGGGTCTCAGTCCTCCGTCATCTCCTGAAATTCAGAGGCCCTTTTCGGGGCCTCGGGCTCATGTGGCCTGCCCGAAGGTCACTGCCGCTCGCCCTGCACAGCTCACTCCCTGAAATGTGCTCATTTGTTCGTTTAAATGCCTGTCTCCCTGCCAAAACACAAGCTCCATGAGAAGAGTGACAGGCCCGTCTTGTCACGGCCCAGTTAGACACGGGTTCCCTGGGGCCAGAAGGATTGTTCCTTCCTCCACGCTGTTTCCAAAGGTGGAGACAGGCTGCTCTCACAATCTGGGAGCCTGTAGATCTGACCCTTTATGACATGGGGCTCCCCACTCCTGGGGGAGACCCCACTCATGGCCCTCAGGTATCCAACCCTGGGGGTTGATGGAAGTTAGCCGTGCATGGCTGACTTGAGATTCTTTCATTTCTTTCTTTCTTTCTTTCTTTCTTTCTTTCTTTCTTTCTTTCTTTCCTTCCTTCCTTCCTTCCTTCCTTCCTTCCTTCCTTCCTTTCTTTCTTTCTTTCTAGATTTTATTTATTTGACAGAGACACAGCAAGAGAGGAAACACAAGCAGGGGGACTGGGAAAGGAGAAGCGGGCTTCCCGCCGAGCAGGGAGCCCGATGTGGGGCTCAATCCCAGGACCCTGGGATCATGACCTGAGCTGAAGGCAGATGCTTAACGACGGAGCCACCCAGGCGCCTGGTTAATTTGCTTTTCAAACATGGCATTTTTAAAATGTGGACCTTGATATACTCTTTCTCTGTGTTTCGTAGTTTGATGTTTCTTAGTAGTACAAAAAGCAAAATAAACGGATAAAAGCAAACCTTGTCCAGGCCTAAGAACTCTGCACAGAGGTGGTCCGGTGCCTCTGTGGGGGTCCGTCCACAGTGCACGCAACTTCCCAGCACCGTGAGTGTCCTTTATCAAGTGGGGATGAGGAGAGTCCTCCCCCCGGGATTTTTGCGGCAAAGTAACGAGCTACTACTGCACGTAAAACCATGTAAGGCCTGGCCCAGGATGAGTCCCCAACTGTGAGGGCGGCAGACCAGAGGCCAGGGTGAAGGTACAAAGCAGCCACTCGGGGCCATGCCCCTGACTCCCAGACAGGAAGACTTTCATTCCTGGGGTTGGTCACTAGGTTGTCCTGGGCTGACTGCTATCCCCTCAAACTCATGTCCACCCAGAACCTCAGCCTGTGACCTTATTCAGAAATAGGGTCTTCGCTGATTTAATTAGGCAAGTTCAAGTGAGGTCATTGTGGCCGGTGTCCTCGTCAAAGAGGGAAATGCGGGGGCGTGTGGCAGGCGGCGGGCGGAGGGGTGGGGGCAGTTGCTTAAGCATTCTACTCTTGGTTTCGGCTCAGATCTGATCTCAGTTTCATGAGATCGAGCCCCTCGTAGGGCTCCCCGCTCAGTGGGGAGTCTGCTTCTCTCCCTCTCCCTTTGTGCCTCCCCACCATGCGCTCTCTTTCTCTCTCAAATAAATAAGTCTTAAAAAAAAGGGGGGAGGGGAGGGAAATGTGGACCCAGACCCCCAGAAAGGAGAACACCTTGGGGAGACACAGACCCAGGGACAGAGACTGGAGCGGTGTGTCCACACATCAAGGACTGCCAAGGGCAGCCAGCAACCAAGAGACGTGGAAGGATCCTCCCCTAGAGCCTTGAGAGAGAGCATGACCCCGTCATCACCTTGATTCTGGATGTCTAGCCTCCAGAACAAGGAGAGAATACGCTCCTGTGTTCAAGCCCCCCCACTTTGCGATGATTTGTCCTGGCAGGACTTCCTCCTTGCCTTCAGCTAGACCCTCCTGCTCGCTCGGAAACTCCTGCATGAACGAGGTTAAGAGAAGACTTGAGAGTTTGAGCTAATGGTCTGTAGCTGTTCCTTCATCAGGGTATTAGACATCAGGTTATTAGACATCAGATCGAGGAGGACAACAGGAAGTGCATCAGTCAGCCCAGAACTCAGAAATTTCTTGCAGGGCAGCAGAGGACGTGAGTAAAGTAAGCTGGTGTGGCCACATGACAGGCAGGTGCCCCCGAGAAATCCAGAGAAATCCAGAGATAGCGAATGAGACAGACTTGGCCAAAGTGCACGTGACTGGAGAGTCTCAGGGATGAAAAAGCAAGCACGTCTCCTTTTCCAATCATCACATCAGGGCTGCTAAGTGTGAGGGGATTAAGTCCACGACCTCTTTCTGGGCTCTGCTAAAGTCTTTGGCTTCCTGATTACACAGGCCTTTTTCTCTTTGAATTCCATGGTGGAAACCAAGGCGCCTGCCCAAAGGAAAAGCCAAGGTGACCTTGAAGGGACACTGTTGCTTTTCTGGGTCGAGGTGGTGGCCGGCCGACTCACCTACCTGGCCTCGTCCCTTTGGTTTCCTTGGGAACTATGGGGCCATCAGCACCGTCTTAAGTCATCACATACCCTCCCCCCCAACCTCGCCCGCCGCAGCAGGACAGCTTTAAAATTGCAAGTCCTGGGGCACCTGGGTGGCTCGGTCGGTTGAGCATCCGACTCTTGATTTTGGCTCCGGTCATGATCTCAGGATTGTGAGATCAAGCCCCAAGTCGGGCTCCATGCTCAGCGGGGAGTCTGCCTGAGACTCTTTCCCACTTCTTCCCTCTTTGCCCCTCCCCCCCCACTCTCTCTCTAAGAGAAATAAATCTTAAAAAAATTTTTAAATCCTAGGGCTGGGCAATTAAAAAATACTAAAATAAAATAAAATAAAATAAAATAGCAAATCCCATAAAACCTCTAAAAAGATTTCTGTTACAGGTCTGAATTAATATAACCTATTACACCTGAGTGCCGGCCAGTGGCTCCTTCCCACGGGCCTTTTCCTCCAGGAAAAGCTGCCAGGTCTGGGATTTGGCTCTAGACCGGAGTGAGCAGGCCGGTGGCACCCACCACACGTTGTGGAAGATACAAAGTCTAGCCTAATGTCAAGCCCAGGTGACTTGGCTTCTTTCGCTGGTGAAGTGATGGCTTTATAATCTTCATGCAGGTGCTGGGGAGTCCTCAATACTGGGCAGATAAATGGACCAAAGCATCTCCGTCGTCCTCCAGCTCTCAGCAGGTTGCCGTCACGGGGCCCTGAGGGGTGGCCCCCATCCTGTTTCCTGTCAACATCAGCCCCTGTTCTGGAAATATTCTCTCCGGTCTGCTCCGGGCCTTTGTTGTACGGAGAAATCTGTTTTCATCGACTTTTTCTTTTCCTTTTTTTTTTTTTTTTTGAGCGGTTTCATTCAAACCTATATTTGTAGTTTCTTTTTTCTTTCTTTTTTTTTTTTTTTGTAGTTTCTAATATGCTTATTCACAGACCCCCTTCTTGGTACACATGGATAACCAGTGAAGACAGAAGGCAGAGAAGTACACTCATCGTTCAGTCCCTTCCACTTACAAACGAAAATGCAGGCTTACTGGGCACCCGGAATCGGAGGCTATGGGAATCCCTAGTGAACGCCACAGTCTCCCCCCGTCCCCGACCCCGGGCACCCGGAGCGCAGTTCACGCTCCCGCCGTGCACAGCATAGACTCATCCCGCTCTCGCTGCCCTTGGAGCCCAGATGTGCCGTCCAGGGTCAGTGTCCAGTTCAAAATTCGCGATCTCCTGACGGCCTGTACTTTAGCAAATGAGGTGCCGTCCATCTAGCTGGAAGCCAGTGAGCTGGAGCTCCGGGCTCTCGGGGACCCCGCCCCCACCCCACACGCGGTGGCGGCAACGGGGTAGCATCCGTGCACTCGCCACTTCTTTGGGAAAGGAAAATGAGGGGCTGCAGGCCGTCCTTGGTCCACAGTGGGACATGGGCCAGACGTGGCCCTCGGGTATGCGGACTTTCCGAGCAGCTCACACCCTTCCCTCATCGCTCTCCAGCGGGCCCTGATTCCGCTCCCTGCCTGTCCCATCCGTGGCCTGTGCCTCTGCTTTGCTCTTCGATGGCTCTCCCGAATGTCACTTAAATAGGGCGCTCCTAGAGGACATCCTTAGGGGAGGGACAGCTTTCTCAGCCTGCTTGCTGCCCAAAGGGCGCAGAGGGGACCAGAGGGGATTTAAAATCTCAAGCAGCCTCAGACCCTTTGAGGCCAGGCTGGTGGATTAAGAAAAACAAAACAAAACAAAACAAAACACAGTCAACTTCTTATCTGTTCGAGTCTGGTTAGCCTCTTGCGGCAATGGCCGTCCCTATGGTTTTTTTTCTAGACATCCTCTTAGATCTGCATTAGCTACTGCCTCTCTTGTCCTCATGTCTCTGTGGGCGCTTGAGCTCTTCGGGTGCAGGTGGGAAAGACTCACCCTTAGTCTCTCTGCTCAGCCCCGGAAACCAGCAGCATTCCAGAAGGCGTTGCCCCCCTGGCTGGGGCCACAGGGAGGCCGATGATAACACGGAACAGAGCCCCTGGCAGACGTGCGAGGGAAATGTAGTGAGCGTGAAACATGAACCGTTGTGGGTTAAGAAATCTTTAAAAATGGTGGTCAAATTCCTATAACACAAAATTGACCATCTCAGTCATTTTTAAGTGTACGGTTCAAGAGAGTTAAGTACATTCACACTGTGGTGCAACCGGTCTCCAGAACTCTTTTCGTCTTGTAAAAACTGAAAATCTGCGCCCATTAAACAAGATACCCCAGTCCCTATTCTCCCCCAGCCCCTTTTACTCCGTGCATCTAGAAACTGGACTATTCTAGCTTCCTCATATAAGCAGAATCATGCAGTATTTGTCTTTTTGTGACTGGCTTATTTTACTTAGTGTAACACCCTCAAGGTTCAATCTGTGTTGTAGCAGCTGACGGAATTTTCTTTCTTTCTTTTAAGATTATTATTTATCTATCTGTCTGTCTATCTATCTATCTATCTATCTATCTATCTATCTATCTATCTGAGAGAGAGGGAGAGGACATGAGCAAGGGGAGCCCCACACAGGACTCGATCCCAGGACGCTGGGATCATGACCTGAGCTGAAGGCAGACGCTTAACCGACCGACCCGCAGAGGTGCCCCAGAATTTTCTTTCTTTTTCAGGCTGAAAAATATTCCATTGCAGGTATACACTACTTTTGTGCTTCTTCCTCTGGCGTTTGAGGATAAGGCTTCCGTGCACGGGATTGTACAAATTCCTCTTTGAGACTTTGCTTTCAGTTCTTTGGCGTGTGTACCCAGAAGGGGCCGTTGCAGTCTTTGTGCTTCCATTTGTGCAGCAGAACCGATCCTACCCTGAGCACCACCTGGCCCAGCTCCCTTGAGCTTCATACCCGTGGACAGCCGAAGACGGATTGCACTCGCGTCGCTGTTTTTTAAAACAAGGATGGGCTAAATATTCTTCCCGAGTTCCCCAAGCCGACCCTCACCTTGGGGGCCCCTGACTCAGTCCCCAGAGAGGTCTGGAGCCCCGCAAACGTGTCCCCTCCACTTAATCAGACGCTCCTGCCTCAGCCAAGTTTTCTTTCTTCCTCCTCTCGCCTTCATCCTTCATGCCCTCCTTCCAGCCGAATGGTTATGAACATTTACGTTTTTATCTCTAGTGCCCGGTAATATGGTTGAAATAGAACTACAATTCCTCCCCTACTATCAAGGATTTTCCCGGGCACCAGGGATGTAAATCTTAAATGAGGGTTGTTCTGGGCCCGAGGCGCATAAATATTCAACAGGACACCCGTGGTGCTGGGTAGCTCCCTTCGCCCGGCCACACCCACTCCCCACCTCTCCACCCTGCTCTCTGCCCAGAAGGGGGATTCTGTGGCCCACCTCCCTGGGTTCCTCATCCCCCGGCATCGGTTCACCCAATAAGGAGGCTGAAGGAGGGCGGGACGGCAGTGAGGCTGGGGACTTGATTCCCCTGGATGGTCCTTTCCTGGCCCTTTTCCACGTGACTCTCCCCTTCGGGCCTTACTGGCTCCGGGTACCATGGCCTCCTCTGTGCTTCCCACTCTGCCGGCCTTTATCTTGGTGAGTTGTCCCTTAAGAAGAGGAGGTTCCCAATTTGGCGGTGGCATGTCTTTCCCACTGAGACCCTGACGGGCCCACGGCTCTGCCTGTTGGACCCGGGAAGACGACAGAGAGGAAGCGATACTCCACATGCTAGGTTGGGACGGTAACTCTACGGGTGGGTAAGAGAAGACATTTAAACAAAACCGCCCTGTACCCGTCTCATCTACTGCTCCCGCAGCAAGGTGCCTGATGTGGGTATTTTAGAATTCAGTGGCTCACGACTGCCCTGTTCACAGCAGTGAGCAAATCTAGAAGAGATTCAGATTTTAAGACATTTAGGATTTGATAAGGAAAACAACAGCAATGACAATAGTATACACGTGCAACTGTTTCTCCCGAAGGACGCCTTCCTGGATACAGAAGTGCTGTCTAAATCAGCCCGGAAGGGGCCCACGGGGCCTTGTTCCCAAGCAGACCCAAGCTCTGCGGGGCACCCTGGGAGGGCTCTGACCACCCATGCTCCAAGACCTGAGAAGCTTCTGCTGGAACGTTGGCCACCTGCTCGCCTGCTCACTGTTGGCCAGTATTCCTGGGGTGCAGGGCCCTTTCTGAGGTTTTCAGTAACTCTCAATAATGTTCTCATTTCTGCTGTGGCCCGTGGTTCTCTTTCTTCTGCTTTCCCAACTCCTCCCACGTAGATGCCTAGCGTCGTTGTCCAAGGGGCATTTTAACATCCAGCCCGATTCCCCTCTTGTTCCTCTGTGAGGTCCGGTACTAAACCCGCACGCACTCGCTCAGGCACGATGGGCCAAAACCGGTTGCTGGAACACAAAGTAACTGGCAGAAAGAGAGGTTTGAGGGCAGTTAATCAGATACGTTGCAAAGTGCTCACCGCAGTGCGAGCTCCCGTTGAATGAAAGTATTTACGATACGAGCAGTGTACGGTCCTACGAACATGGTGGCATGTACTGGAATGGACTGTTCTTTTCTTTAAGCATCTTAATCGAGGAAACGATCTCAGAGGGCACACGCAATCAGTACGGCATTGGGGCTGATGGGAAGGGGTAAGTGCACTGCAGGGATAACCGAACTTAAGGTAAAGTGGTCAGAGAGGGAGGAGAAAGCGCTCCGGGACAGAGGGGTCACTTCATTCCTGGGGGCTCATCGCTGACACGGAATTCAAGTTGGACGTTGACAGATTGGTGAGTATTTAGGTTAAGATGTGACTGGTTTGGGGGAACATAAGTTTGGGGGCTTCAGGCAGGCAAAAGGAGGACAGCAGGGCTGCCCATGAGGAGGCCGGGAGGGGAGCAGTGGGCAGCCACGGGCTGAGTGAGCAGGAAACGAGAACAGGGCGGGAAAGGCGGGCAGAGGGGGAAGAGTGAGGGCCGTTGGCCGATATCAAGAGGTTGGAGCTCACGCCTGGGGCTGGGGAAAGCCTTCCGTGGCTTGTAATCCAGGCAGCTGTGACTTACGGTCATCCCGAGGACGGTCTACCCTCACACGGTGAGAATGTCCATGCCGCGGGCTTGACCTTCCTGACAGAAAATTCTCTGTGGGTTGGAATCATCTCTTCTGAAGGGGGTTCAAATCCTCTGGGGGTGGTAACAACACTTTGGGACCAGTGTGGACGCAGCAAGGGTGGCCGGAGAGTCTTGCCGAAGACCGGTCTTCATGCAGCAGTTTGCCCTTCGTGGGCCTCTGCCTTCAGAACCTCCAGGTTACTCGACAGCATACGCGCCAAGGCCCAGCCGTGAGGGGCTTCGGGGCTAGGGAACTAGGACACGGACGAGCCGTCGCATGTTGGAACTTTTTTTTTTTAATAAGGTTTTTCCTTTTTTTTCCTTTGTATCCTCTGATCTCACCATTCATTCATTCTGAACTTCGCTGCTTCTTTTGACCATTCTTGAGTTACTTGGGAGATAGGGGAAGGTGTGGCAGGAAAAGGAGGGGGCTTTATTCTGCAGGCGCTGGGAGCCACTGCGGGCTCCGAGTGGGAGAGACGGGATGCGGCTCAGGCTGAGTCGGAGTCACGGTGGCCGCTGGGGGGTGAGGAACCAGGAGGAGCTGGTAGCTGGCCTGTGGAAACAGTGGTCAAAGGGACCGGCGGCCGACTTGGCTTATATTTTAAGATGGAGACAATGGAATTTACCAGAGACTTGGAGGTGGGGGTGAGGCAAAGAGAAGCGTGAAAAAGACTCCTGGTTCTTTGGCTTGAGCAGGTGGTACAGAATAGCATAAAACAATCCAGTCCGTTTATTGTGCTAAAGAAACTATGCATGTGTATTTCTTTTAAAAAATATGTAAAGTAGGGGCGCCTGGGTGGTTCAGTCATTAAGCGTCTGCCTTCGGCTCAGGTCCTGTTCCCAGGGTCCTGGGATCGAGCCCCGCGTCGTTTTTTTTTTGATTACTTCAGCCTTTATTTTTAATAAAACACATTAGTCCAACAGTTCCAAGATACAAAATTAAGCAGTTCTGAAGTGATTGGTGGTAACAGCACACAGATCAATCCTTCCTCAGGGGAACGGTCTCCTCCCTGATGCCCTCCTTGGTCACAATGCTTCTCCCTCTGCTTCTCCCTCTCCCACTCCCCCTTCTTGTGTTCCCTCTCTTGCTGTGTCTCTCTGTCAAATAAATAAAATCTTAAAAAAAAAAAACTTAAAAATTCGTAAAGTGGTTTTCTACGTGTGTGTATTCTATATATGTAACTACATATGTACAGTTTTATTATCTCTAAATATATAGTTCTATGAATATTGAGAGAGAGAGAGAGAGATGGAAACACATAAAATTGTCGACAGTGTTTTTCCCAGAGGAGGGGGGAGGGGAGCACAAGTACAGAGGGGAGGGAGAGGCTTTCTTTCTCTGACCTACTTCTTCTGATTAATTATGACTTTTCAAGGATGATGTGTTCATTTTACTCAGGAAGATATCCACGAAACTGTGAACGATGGTAATCTCCGGGTAGTGAGAATAAACACGTTTTCATCTTTACATTGTCTAGCTGTACTAGTTACCTATTGTCGTAGGGCAATGTCCCCACAAACTCAGCGGCTTCTGCAGGTGGGGAGTCTGGGCCTGCCGCAAGGCTGTAATCCAGATCGGCGGGGCTGTGGTCTCATCCGGATATACTTCCTTGCTCACATGGTTCTCCGTTTCTTCTGGGTCGTCAGACGGAGGGCCTCACTTTCTCAGAAGTTGTTGCCCAAGGGCACCCTAAGCTCCTCGCCATGTGGGTCTTGCTGACGTGACCACTGGCTTCCTCACGGCCTATGATGAAGAGTCTCTTCGCAAGACAGGTGTTAGGACCTTATGTCACATGATCACAGACGTGACATTCTACCGCCTTTGCCGCCCTGGTGGGTAGAAGTGAGTCACAGGTCCCACCCACGCTCAAAGGGAGGGGCATCACAAAGGCGTGACCATCAGGAGACGATGGGGACAGCCGTGGTCTGTCTGCCACACTTGTTTCCTGGTAATAATTTACAGTACACCGATGGCTGCTGTAATGACGGACTACTCGTAAAATACTATATTCATTTTCAGGAATTGAAAAACCAGGAGAGAAGATTATTTATAAACAACCGAAAAGGTGTTGATTTCTTAGTAAAAAGGATTTAAGTTTGGATCTGCTCTGATTATGTTTCCTAAAGCTGAAACCTGTTCAATGAAGCTAATATAAAGAATAAGACCAAAAGGGGCACCTGGGTGACTCAGTGGGTTAAGCCTCTGCCTTTGGCTCAGATCATGATCTCAGGGTCCTGGGATCGAGCCCCGCATTGGGCTCTCTGCTCAGCGGGGAGCCTGCTTCCCCTTCTCTCTCTCTGTCTGCCGCTCTGCCTACTTGTGATCTTTCTCTGTCAAATAAATAAATAAAATCTTAAAAAAAATGTTTTTTGTTTTGGAAGTTTTGTTGTTGTTGTTGTTTGTTTTTTTAAATAAAAAGACCCCTGAACCTTTATCTCAAATAGGTAGGAGGTCATGGAGGATTAAAGGTCATGGAAAAACATACTAACGACCCACGGGACCATGTCTGGAAGGTGATGCCTCCAGTCCAGCTCATTGGAACTTCCTGGGGGTTGCTCTTCTCAAAATATTCGATGGGTGGGGCACCTGGGTGGCTCTGTTGGTTAAGCGTCTGCCTTTGGCTCAGGTCATGATTCCAGGTCCTGTGATTGAGCCCCACATCGGGCTCCTTGCTCAGCCGGGAGTCTGTTTCTCCTTCTTCCTGCCACTCCCCCTGCTTGTGCTCTCTCTCTCCTAAATAAATAAAATCTTAAAAAAAAAAAACAAAAAAAACCCTGACAGTTTCTTCAGGAGGCTGCCCCTTAACCTGGGGCTATGGTGCTATATTGGAAGAAAACCTCAACCAGAACGTGGAGAAATCAGGTTCCAGTTTAAAATCCATTACTTTTGTAGCGTCAACAGAAAATCTAATTTCTCTGGGTTTCCATTTTTGTATATTTGGAGGGCAATAAAAAGGATACTTGCATCGGTTGATTCTTGAGAAGCAGATGGATGAGGTTAAAAAAAAAATCCGCACCCATCAGGCTTTCTAGAAGTTCATGGTTTCGCGTCTAGCAGCAACTTTACCATCGACTTTGTTCCCTATCAGAGCTGTTCCCTTGTAAGACCTAACTCGTTATCAGAAGGGTCTTTCCCGCCTGCACCCTGCTGTCTCCACTGCCTGGTTCAGACGCCCCTGCGGTGCACTGAACACCCGCCAGAATGTCAGCCCAGTCCATGAGGACCGACCCTTTCCTCGTCTCCCCTAACAATCACAGCAGACCCCCGGCCAGATGTCTGGACCGGGGATGGGCCAAAACCCAGCTCGGCCACTCGGCTTGTCTTTAGGGATTTGGAAGTGGGACTCCAAGAGCAACCGTCAGAAAGGGCCCCGCCCTTAGCATTCCTGCCTCCCCCTCGTCTCCCTGGGTGCCTCAGAAGAGGGGCCGTCCACTGGACTGACGGACGACCTTCTTCCCACGTTCGCTCCGCCAGCTGTTCTACTCATTCTCTCATTTGTTGAGAGAGCATTCCTTGTTGGATGGCTGACGGCACGTTATGATATTTCATTTAACCTTTACAGCCACATCACACCCATGTGGTTTTCTAGAAGTTCCGTGGCCACGAGTCTGAAGGCGGGCATTATTATCACCTGCGTGCTACAGCAGTAGAAATGACGCCCCTAACAGGGAGAGTAATTTGCTCACAGGCTCAGGTGTAAAGGGGGAACCCAGGAGTCTAAGTGAGGTCTGATGCCAGAGTTCCTGCGTCTCCCCCCACCGCGCTCCCCGGAGCCCGGCTGTACTTGTTCTCTCATCCCACAGGAGGGGGCTCGGTCTGGGGTTGCCCTCAGGGTGATGACGGTAAAGAGGGAGAACTCCACAACCCTTCTGGAACCTTACCGAGGACAGTGCAGTACCAGATGCAGACACAAGGTGGCAGAGAGCCACAGGACGCGCCTTCCCCGCCCCCCACCCCCTACGGCGGGGTCCGGTCCTGGCTTCTAGATTCCTGCCTTCCTTTACCTTAAGAGGAGGATGGGAACCACTATTCAATACATACTCAAACTATAAATGTGTCGTAATTCACTACAATAAGTAGAGGGAGAACCGTAGAAGGAAAAACATAGAGAAAAAAAAACAAAGGTAGTGACAGATATCAGCACTGTAACAGACAAAGATTCACTTAAAATTGTGTTGTGTTTTATTTATTTATTTATTTATTTATTTATTTATTTATTTATTTATTTATTTATTAGGAAAGAGAGAGAGTGAGAGAGAGCATGAGAAGGGAGAAGGTCTGAGTGAGAAGCAGACTCCCCATGGAGCTGGGAGCCCGATGTGGGACTCGATCTCGGGACTCCGAGATCATGACCCGAGCCGAAGGCAGTCGCTCAACCAACTGCGCCACCCAGGCGCCCCTTGTTGTGTGTTTTTTTTTGGAGTATGGTTGTTTAGATGACACAGTGCAAGAATTTATCATCAAGTGGTATTTAAATTCCCACTTTTTTTTTTTTTTGGACACAGTGAGTGCATGGGTGTGCAAGCAGGTGGGGGGGTGGGGGTGGCCACGAGCAGAGGGAGAGAGAGAATCTTACGTAGGCTCCACGTGGTGCCAGATCTCATGACCCCGAGATCAGGACCGGGGCCAAAATCAAGAGTCTACGGTCCAGGGCGAACAGGGACATCTACGGTTTCAACCATCGGCCACCAGCCCCCCTGCTGTCCGCGCTCATGGGGTAACCGGGAAGACACTGTCTCTGTGTGAGCGCCTGGGTGCCCTGGGAAGGAACGCCGGCGACTGGGACTCGAAACGAAAAGCAGCCCGACCTCAAGGAAGAACGCCCTCACCCCCAGCGGAAGAGTTGGCCTCGCCGGAGCGCTGCGGTGCGTCTACAAAACGCCTCGTCGAGCGTGACCTCGTGGGGCTCCTCGTCGCTTGCTTTGCCGGGTGTTAAGAGGCTTGGAGTAAAGCAGCCATGGAGGCTCTTTGACTTTCCTTCCAGAAGTTTCTCTCTTCCCGACCAAGTCGCACGACCTGGATGTAATGGGGCGGGGGGTGCTTGCGTGGCTCTTGTGGGGCTGCTGCGGCCCCGGCAGGGGGCTGGGTAGCCTGCTTGGGGTTCCACCTTCCGCCGGCCCTCTCTTGCCCTAGCTCTGGACAGGGTCACGAGAACTCAAGGGGGCGCCCCTGTGAAGACTTGTGGGCAAGAAGTGGGTGTCGCCCGCGTTGTTTACGGAGCACCAGAGAGCAGTTCTGGAACTGCCGCAGAAGACCGGTTTCCTCTCCTTGACTGCGTCGCCGGGATTTCTGTGGCGTGTCACCGCTCACGCAGGAGCTGTGGGCCACCGGGGGTGGGGCGATGAGGCTGGAGAGAGGAAACTCGGCTCGGCTAGACACAAAAAACAGCAGCGCGCCTGTGCCCGCTCCCGCCGTCCTGCGGTCTGCGCCTCGGAGGAAAGGGGAGAAGCCAGCAAACTGGTTGCTTTCCAAGGTCACCTTGAAGGAGTCTTATCAAAGTGCCCGCCTGATGTTCTGTGGCCGGTAAATAGGTTCTGTTCTTGTTGACTGATCGGCCGAAGTCCTCAGACTTCCTGGTTGAAACCACCCACCACCTGGGGAACTCAGCCAGCCACACGGCAAGGACACAGCGTCCCCGGGGCCCAGACCTCCTAATAAGACGTTTTTTCGGCAGGGCTGGTCAGTAAGCGTCCTTGCTTGTTTGGCTGGAGACTGCGGGCCTGCCTCCTGTATTCTCCCTCCTTAGGGTGGGAGCGGTTTCCTCAGCACTTGCTTTTCCAATTGCAACAGACTTGGAGAAAGCAGCTCTCCCTTGGGCTTTTTGTGCTAGAAAGTTCTGTCTTTCGAGTCGACAGGTCACATGACCTAAACAGAACCGGGGCAGGGTGGTTGGGTGCTTGCGAGACTCTTCCAGGGTCTGCAGATTACTGGCCCAGCCCTATATAATTAGGCTGTGGTAGGCTGGGGTGTGAGACTCAGGGGCACATGGAAAACCTAGTAACTGCACTCGTAGTAGCAAGGGCATCCCCGGAATGAGACTTCTGTGTCTTTAACGGAGCAGATTCTAGAACATTTTAGGGAACCGATTTTGGGCCTGAAGGATGTCCATTTGCCCTGTAGCTCCTCGATCATGTGGTCAGTGGAGGAGACTGTCCCATGAGACCCACGCAGAATTTGAGGCCACAGACATCTGCTGAAAAAAGGCAGGTGTAATTCAACCCACAACCTTTTCCCTGGAATAAATTTGTTTTCCTGAGTTAATCTCAGAAAAAGGGCAGCTGGGTTGATTTCCTCTCCGGAATTGAAGTCTCTAACACTTCAAATATAACCCCAGAGAGTATATTGCTTTGGTGACGAATGCTTTTCTCTCCCCAGGAGGGGAAGTGGGTTGGAGTAAGAGCAGGGGTTCTGGAACTGGTTCTTGGCCCAGCTCTGTCACTTAAGAGCTGTGTGATGTTGGGCAAGTTCCTTAACCTCTCTGCTTCTGTTTCCTTCTCTGTAAAAAGGGGAAAGGAACGGTGGGCATCTACCTTACACCAGTAGGTAGAAAATGTGTTAACACAAAGCACTCAGAGCAGTGCCTGGTATGTAGTTAGGTGCTGTATAAGGGACTGGTACTTTTCACTGTTTGAAACCAGAGCAGAATGTGAAATAAAGAGGTGTTGGGCTACTAGCCTGAAGTGGTGGCAATCTTGGCCTAGGAGGCAGGAGACACGGCCTCTCTAATCAGGCTTCCCATTAAGTAACTGGGTAACTCTGAAGCACTCAGAGCTTCAGTTCCTTCATTTTATGATTCTTTAAAAAGATTTATTTATTTATTTAGTGAGTGAGAGAGAGAGAGTGTGTGTGTATGTGTGAGCAGGGGGAGGGACAGAGGGAGAGAGAGAGAATCCTAAGCAGACCCTTTGCTGAGGGCAAAGCCCGATGTGGGCCTCGACCTCACGACCCTGAGATCACAACCTGAGCTGAAACCAAGAGCTGGATGCCTAACCGACTGAGCCATTGAGGCGCCCCAGTTCCTTCATTGTGGGGTGGTGATAACAACCCAAGTGGCCATCAAAGGGTAATGAATGAACAAAATGTGGCATATACATACGATGCAATATTATCCTGCCATAGCAAGGAACGAAGGTCTGACACTCGTTACAGCACAGATGGATCTTGAAGACGTTATACTAAGTGAAATACACCAGACAGGCAAATTCGCAGAAACCGAAAGTGGAATGGAGGCTACCAGAGGCGAGCGCGAGTGGGAAGTGGGTCGTTACTGCTTGATGGTTAGCTCCTGTTTTGGGTGATGAGTTTTGGAGATGGATGGTGCCGAGGGTTTTCAACAGTGCGGATGTACTGAATGCCACTGAATTATAGACTTCAAAATTAAAATGGCAAGCTGCATATTATGAGTATTTTACCACAATGAAAAAAAAAATCAAACATAAGTCAAAATAAGAGGGGCGCCTGGGTGGATCAGTGGGTTAAAGCCTCTGCCTTCGGCTCAGGTCGTGATCTCAGGCTCCTGGGATCGAGCCCCGCATCAGGCTCTCTGCTCAGCGGGGAGCCTGCTTCCCCCCCCTTCTCTGCCTGCCTCTCTGCCTACTTGTGATCTCTCTCTGTCAAATAAATAAATGAAATCTTAAAAAAAAAAAAAGTCAAAATAAGAGAGGGAGAAACAAGCTTTGAAAAAGAAAGGGACTTGCTATAAACTGTTGACCTTTACAGTCCAGGAGGCCATAACTATGGGTTACCAGGGGGGAACAATGAGGTGGTGACATTGGCCCAAAAGCCCTTTCCAGCACCAACCTGCTATGAGGCCGACTCCCTTTCTTGTGGGCACTGCCCTGCCCTTTGCTTCCTTCAGGACACAAGTCTGGACGAATCTCCCCAGGAGCTCTCCTGCCTACCCTGGGCTCCGCCTGCCATCCTTTCTCAGGGGCCCGCAGTGCCATAACGTGCTTTTCTTCACTTGGGTGGGGCTGCTTGTCAACTGTATTGTCAGCCCCTCGTCGGGGAGGGGCCGGTCCTCTCCACAGGGTGCCGCCCCACCCCCACCCCGGTCCCTGACTCCGAATGAGTCATGACAGGGGCTCGGGAGGATTCCTCCCTGCATCCCTCATGAGGAACTACAGCAACCAATGGGCCTGGCTGCACCGTGCCCCGGACCTGGGTTGTGCAAACTTCCTGGACTTCTGCTCTGCTCACTGTCACCAAGGCAGCTTGTGACCCAGGACGTACAGGCTCGCATGCCTGCACGGGAGTGTGAATGCGGTTTCATTAGCTATTACTAACCATTACTATACGTGGTACAATCTGAAATTCCGGATGTGCTGGATTTTTCAAAAAATGCTTATAGTAACACTGATTTTGCAGCTGTGACTTTCTGTTGGGACGATGGGCCGTAGGGGACTGGCTCATGCAGGGGTGTGTCCATCATTGGCCGCTAGGGGGAGCTGATAGGTCAGCCTGCGCAGGAAAGAGGGTGACTGGGTTGGTGGCTTCAGAGGAAAGCAGCAGTCTCGGTGCTGGTGCGACCTCAGGATCCCCTTGCAAGCTCTCACGTTCCTCAATGCCAGCAAAGTTCATTCTGACTTCAGTTGCTTCAGCTGAGGGAGGTTTTCCCGGTTCACCCTTTGCTTGGTGAACACAACGCCTCGTGTGCTGGGAGTTGGATTTTTGGCTGTGTTCGGACCCTCTTTCTCCTGGAGCAGGACAGAACTTCTCCCCGTTCGCACAACTGCCCTTGAGATGTGTGACCAGCCACCCTGAGGCCCTCAGTCACCAGCCGCACACTCCTCCTCATGGGGCCGGTTCTAAACCGTACTCGGGGCCAGGCACCCTCCTCCCGACCGCGGCAAACGAGGCTGCTTCTGCTTGCCATCTGGGTTGTGGGGAAAGCGGGGTCCCTAGAAGGGAACGGAGACAGCGGAGCCTGGCCCTGAGGCTCCTGGGACCCACGGCGTCTGAGAACAGCTGTAAGAAGGTGTCCGTCCCCGCTGAGCCCACCGGCCACGGGGGGTTGCCTCCCTCCTCTGTGAGGGCCAGGCGGCCACCCGCGTCTGAGTTACATAGGTCTCCTTTGTCTCCCAAAGAGCTCCGCTCATTCTCCTACAAAGATGTTTCTCGTGCTTGACCCAAGTGGTGATGCAGTTGGCTTGACCTTTACGGTGGAACTGGGAACATGTGCCTCTGTATTTTGAGGAGAATCGGCAGACGGCTTATATCCAGAGTAGCCAGAAGGGTTATGCCGTCCTTAGGCAGTAAGGAGTTTCGTTCTTTCTTTTTCTTCTCCTTTTTTTTTTTTTACGATTTATTTATTTGAGAGAGAGAAAGAAAGCACACAAGCAGGGGGAGGGCCAAAGGGAGAGGGAGAGAGAGATTCCCAAGCAGACTCCCTGCTGGGCGCAGAGCCTGACATGGGGCCCAATCTCTATGACCCTGAGATCATAACCTGAACTGAAATCAAGAGTCGTCAGATGCTTCACTGACTCAGTCACCAGCCGCCCCCAAGCTCAGCACGCACAGCCCCTCAGCCGGCATAGCCAACATTGCAGCTCCGAGGGGTACGTTAGGCGGGGACCAGTCCCCAGGGGCAGGTAACTGCCCCGACACTGTGCCCGACTCACTGGGCAAGACGACCTCACAACGAGTCCATGGACGAGAACTCAGACATGATCATGGAGCCCTGCCTGGCGGCTGCAGGGGGCAACCAGCGCCTGTGGTGAAAACCCTGCTTCTAGCCGGGACCCTGAGGGGCTCTAACATGACTCCCGCCAGTCCCCTCTTGGATTCTGGCAGCAGGGAGCGTAAGGCCGCGCCCGTGCTTCCCGGTGCAGGCCCCGGGGTGGGGACAGGCTGGAGCGATGGAGGTTCTTCCTCGGTCATGTCTGACTGATGCTCCTCAAACAGCATTTGAAACCAGCTCCCAAAACTCTTGGGATAAGTCCTCTCCTCCGGCTGCTTCTGGGCAGCCACCCCATAA
Organism: Nasua narica; assembly: GCA_028533885.1. Lineage (NCBI taxonomy): Eukaryota > Metazoa > Chordata > Mammalia > Carnivora > Procyonidae > Nasua > Nasua narica. The sequence continues at coordinate 8,462,293 of CM052813.1, forward strand.
CGTCCAGCTTGCCACTTCCTGCCCGTGGCTGCAAGTTCTCACAGTCCCTGGGCGCTCTGTGGTGGGCGAGTCCAGTCGGGGGCTCCCTGACAGCGACGCGCGGCAGCGATGAGGATACGGCTGAGAATTTCCATGAGGCGTCCACTGTGGAAGAGCTCTGCAAACACCAGCTGGCCTCACCATCTGGAGGGACCAGATGTACTGTCTCCACCCTTTCCCACAGGTATTTAAGGAAGCTAATAGGTCTATTGAGCAACACCCCAAATCCCGGCCAGAACCACCAAGGGAAAGGATCTCACCGTGAAATATTCACTGCATTGTATGGCTCCACATCCTTTATTCCGTCTGAAGCCAAACGTTCTGACTTGTGGCACTGCCGTTCTTCTCCCTGCAGAGGCCGGACTGTTTCCCGGTCTCCTGGAATCTGGGCCGGTCTTGGACTCGCGTGGGCCCAGAGCAGGTCGTGGAGTGACGGGGTGCTGACACTGAACCGGAGCCTGAGGAAGCCTTCTCCACTTGCTTTCCCTGCATCTTCGTCATAGCCTTGAGGACATTCTTGGGCTACTGAGCTGGAAGGTACGAGTCACAGAGCTGAAACACCTCGGCTACCGGAGCGCAGCCAGCTTCCCTCGGCTGATGGCCCCACGTGAGACTGGCCACAGTCGGCAGCGGAGCTAGAGGTCAGTGGGGCCCCCAGACCCGTGAGCAATAAATGCTCACGGCTGTATACCGCGGAGGCTTTGCAGGCTGTGCGTTCCACAGCATCACTGTGGCCAAGGTAACTGACGTGTCCACTTATAAATCAGAGGATGACGCAGCCTTGGAAGAAATGTCAGCAGCAACTTTCGCCTTCAAATATAAAATGGGTCTTTGCTTGTGCTACCTCAAGCTGAAGGTCTTTCCCCGGCCTTCAATTCTACAGATGTGTTCAGTATCCTGGCAGAGACCACAGAATGAGCACAGCAAGAAGTGAAAAGTCATTCTTGTTAGGCATCAGAGGGACGGAGAAGGGAGAAGCAAAGCCCAGCAAAGTCCTGCCTCCCCAAGTTCCCACGGATTCCAGAGAGCAGGGGACTTCTCTGCCCAGCCCAGGTGGCTGTTTGCAGTGGTCACTGTTGTTCGTGCTGGCTAGAGCGCCTCTGGATAGAGCGCCTCTTCCTGTAGGGCTCGGCATGCGTACAGATCGCTGAGAATCTCACTGGTGAGTGGTAGCAGTGTCTGGCTTCCCTAATTTCAGCGTGGCTCCGAAGCACAGATACGCAGGAGGCAGGATGAGTTCACGAATCCAAGTCTGTTGCTCGAGCAATCATAGGCTTGTCGGCCTCCTGAGCGGAGTCCCCAAACCCTTAATACACAGAGACGCATAAAAGTACTCTGTCCTACCTTTTAACATATTACGGGGACCAGAAAACACCACAGGGGTTACAAGATCAGCACGAAGCTTCCGGCTGTACCCTGACAATGACTGAATGGGGCCGAGGGAGGAACATCACGAATGTTCTCTGGTCATTCAAGGCCTGCCATCAATCCATGTCAGCAAGTGCACTTCCTGAAAGGGAGTCTTGTCTCTCCAAGATTAATTTATAGGTGGGGGAGGATATAAACAAGTTGCCTCCAGTTTCCCTGTGAAACACTAATTTTCCTTCTCTCTTCTTAACTCATCTCAACTGAGTCTTTGACCCAAGAGTGATGGACATGCACGACACGTCCCTCGGGTGGGGAGACCCCTCGAGTTGGTTCCTGGTCCCGTGGGCCCCGGCGCCTGCCCCCACAGATGCCCCTGTCTCTCAGACCTTGGCGTGAGCCCCCAGAATGACCGCCAGCCTGGCTCTGCCAAGGAAAACCACTGTGAGCCTCTGTGCGAGGCAGGACAGGAACAGAGAGAGGAATTCAGGGATGGCAGCTGGGGGGACAGCCGCACAGGCCACTCTCTCCTTGGGGCCGCACTGGGGTTTCAGGAGGAGACGGTGAAATGAGCATTCACGGGGTGGGGGGGAGCCAACACAGAGAGAGACTCAGTGGGATTGGCACAAATAAAGCTTTCTTCCTTTCCAAGGGCAACGGGTGCGTCATTTTTCTTGCAAGACGGCTGTGATTCAAGCCCAGACCTCTGACTGGGTTCTAAAATCCAGTTCTTGAGGAACACAGGATTTACCAACACTTGATATATTATACAAACTCGAGAAAGGAAGAGTTGCCATGGGGCAACTGCACCTTTGCAAAATTTGATTTTTAAATCAGGGAGTGAAAGGCTCGCAGTGCAGGAGCGAAATGTGAAGTCTCAGTCATTGAGAATTATCAACAAAGCCTGCCAAGATTAGGAAATACAGATACTGAGGATGCCTATCCGGCAGATGCTTGTGATTGAGAGAGGAGTCCACTTGTAACACTCCTTCCCCGTGAGCTGCGGTTCTCGGAGCGTGGTCTCCAGACCGGCCACATCAGCATCACCGGGGAGCTTGGTTTAAAAATGCTGATTTCCCAGGCCTCTTCCCCGATCTCCTGCATCAGAAACTCGTCCGTGTTGTCACAGGCCCTCCTCGGGATTCTGATGTGTGCTCAGGTTTGAGAACCACACGTTCATGAGAGACAGTCGGCCTCCCCAGGTGCACAGGAAACGGCCGTCCTTCCCAGAGAGCTAGTCCTGGCGGCCCTAGGGCCTCTAAGCAACAGGCACCCTGCATCCCGGTGCATCGAGGACGAGGACGGTAGCTACTGGCACGTACCAGCCTCGGGGAAAATCAGGAAAAGCGTGCGTCGCTTTCCCGTGACCTTGACCGAGTCCACAGAGCCGCGGCCCTGCTGTCCACAGTCTAAGCCCCTCGGGTCCAGCAGCGCCCACTTCCGGAAACCGATTTCTGCTATCGGTAAAGGAGACCTGAGTCACGGCGTGCTCACAAGTCCCCCGCAAACTCCCCTCCCGTGACAGGATAATGGTAAGTTCGTGCCCCTGACGGCCCTCGAACGGTAGGCTGGTGAGCACACTGCTCCACGCAGTCCCTAGGGGACCCGGGTGGGCGCCAAGCCCGTCTCAACCCTTGCTTCCATGAGCAAGATGGGAGAAGGGAGATGGCGGCGGACTGGCTTTTCGAGCGCCTGCCGGCAGCTTCCTGCGAACGTTCTGCTGCCGGCACAACCGCATGGCTAAGCCTGGCTTTCGGTGTCGCGGGGAGTACCCGGAAAAAGAACTGGAACGCCTGAGAACAGACCAAACGACTACTCCCCAAGGCTCCAACGTGGTGGGTGGGCCAGGGCGCCCACCGTATTAACGTTAAAGAAATGGTTCCAGTTTTAGGCTCACGAGCATTCTACTCCTGTTCACTTTTTTTTTTTTTTAAACTAAGTTCTATCCCCAACGTAGGGCTCAGACTCATGACCCCGACGTCCAGGGTCTCCCGCTCTACCGACTGAGCCAGACAGACGCCCCCGTCCCTGTTCACCTTCAAATCTACAAAACCGACACCCTCCCCACCTAAGGTCTTTTCTGTTTAAACTTTTTCAAATTTAAAAAAAAAATTTTTTTTTTTTTTTTTTGAGACAGTGTGCACGTGCATGAGTTGGGGGCGGGGAGACGCATTGGGCGAGGGCAAGAGGATCTTAAAGCAAGGCTCCACGCTCAGCACAGAGCCCGACCTGGGGCTCAATCTTAGGACCCTGAGAGCACGGCCTGAGCAGAAATCAAGAATCAGACGCTTAACTGACTGAGTCACCCAGCGGCCCCTCAAATTCTTTTAAATTGAAAAAGAAATGAAGTTAATACACACACACACACACACACACACACACAAACGGGCACAACTCGTGAGCATATAGCCTCCTGAATTCTCACAAAGGGAACCTAAGAGCGGAGCCACCTCCAGGCTAAGCAGCAAACTATCGCTAGGGGCGCGCCAGCCCCTCGCCGGCTCCCTCCCGGGCATCTCCCCCTCCCAGGAGTGACGCTCTCCTGACTTTCAACACCGCCCTCCAGGGATGTTTTTACCCTCATTCATGCAACTAGTACTGGTCAGCCGGGCACCAGAACTTCTCAGGCCTGGCAGCTGAAGGCACCAAAGCTGAACTTTGGGAACTCCCTGTCGGAAGCCTGGCTTTTCTCGGGAGGAGGAGGGGTGGCGTATTTCAGACAGGATCGAGGGCCCCGATCTAACGAGTGACTATCATCTTTATCCTCTGTTTAAGCACATGGTTTCACCACAGAGCAGAGGGGGCCGGGCCAGAATCTCTGTGCGGCCCGCCCCGTGGGAAATCAGCAGCCGCCCGCTGGCCCTTGGTGTGGAGCCGCCTGACCGGTCTGGTGGCAAAGCAGCCCCTGCCCACCCTCGCTCGGGGCCCTCCCTCTCCGCCACACCACCTCCCCCTTGCAGGTGGTTCCAGTGCCAGGCAAACTGGATCTTGCTCGGTTGGGGGTGGGAAACGGGTATAAAACCTGTTTTGGCTCAAAAACAAGCCTGGCATTTGGTCTTCAGATTATTTCTTAGGCAGCTTCCAGGACCCGAAAGGAGGGATATAGTTCCCAGCCTCGCTCCCATGAAGTCACCAAAAGATCCTCACGGAGAGGCACCGGGCAGCTGGTTTTCTAAAATGCCAGCTTCTCCCCCAAACGTCCTCAAAATCAGACGTGCCCCCATAAAACATGGGATTTTGCTTTCTAGCTTCTCAGCAAAACGCTGGCAGGAATTCAGGCCGGGCGTCTCAGGGACACCACTGCAAGTGTGAGTCCCACCTCTCCCGCTCCGAGAGCCGACTGCGGCTCCCCAGCGCCTCACCCAGGGAGAGAGCCGTGACTCGGGCTGGGAGGGGGTGGGAGTGGGAGCCGTCTTGGAACGGGGTGGCCATCAGCTCAGCCACATCCTTTTGTGGCGATCGTCCTCAGCAAAACGGGCGGAAGATATAATTTTATGATCGGCTGGCTTCTAAATTATAGCCATGCCGAGTAACAACAGAGTAAACCTATGATTAGTAATTTCCTCATGGCAGAAAGTAGAAGAGTCTCTGGCGGAGGCCCAGGGCCTAAAGAGAATTTTCTTGCAGCAGAAAAGAAAACAGAACGCTCTCTTTATTCCCAAGCCAAGGCCACGGGTCGCGGCCTTCATCTTGCGCAGGAACGGCCCTGCTTCTCCAGGAACAGGGGAAGGGAGAGAGCAACCCAGGGACACACTGCACAGCTGTCTGCCTGCCCGGCGGCCCTCCCTCACGTCCCCCCGACCCCCACGGCAGCCGTGTCCTGGCCTTCTAGAAACGACTGCGCTGGAGCTAGAAATGCCAACAAACACAAACACCACGCAGGGGCTCTGTTGGCTCCTCGTACATTAAATATAAAAAAGAAGGCGGGGCGCCTGGGTGGCTCAGTTGGTTGAGCGACTGCCTTCGGCTCAGGTCATGATCCTGGAGTTCCTGGATCGAGTCCCACATCGGGCTCCCAGCTCTGCGGGGAGTCTGCTTCTCACTCTGACCTTCTGTCCTCTCATGCTCTCTCTCACTTTCTCTGTCTCTCAAATAAATAAATAAAATCTTAAAAAAAAAAAAAGGCGGCGTCCTATTTCTTGTTTTGTTCTAGCTCGCTCCATCCCGCCTAACTTGTTTGGAAAAGAACTACGGTGTTGCCGCGTCAGCCGGGGGTGAACAGAGGCCGCACGGAGAAACCCCAGGGATGCTGCTCCTTGGCGTGGGGCGCACAATCAGCACTTCCCCCCAGCTCCCACCGTCACTTCTCACGCACACAGCGAAGGCAGAAGTTTCCACAAAAGCACCGTGAAAATCAAGCTCTGTCTGCTTGCGGCCGGCTCCCCGCAGCGAAGAGCCCACGGGGACGGGATCCCGCCCGCGAGGGTTAGCACGTTATCTGCAGTGTTTCAGGGCCACAGAGTCAGGGGTAGGGCTGCTCTCCGGAGAGTACGGGCACCTTACACGCCCGAGCCCTACGCTTGGTTTACCGGCAGACTCGTCTAGACAGCTCGCTCCTGGTAGCGCTCTCCAGCAGCACGCCGCCCCGACCCAACAACCCTCCACAGGGCTTAGTCCATGATGTCACAACGGCAGCGGGACGAGTCCTGTTTCACTTTCTTAACGTTAAAGTCTCTAAGCTCCCACCGCTCTATTCCTTCTGTCTGGGCGAGGAGGCAGGGACTGTCCCAGGGTTGGCAGTGTAGACAAGGCCCACGCCAGCAGACCCAGGAACTAGACACGGACTGAACGAGACCTCACTCCACAATAAGATCACGCATTCTGTTCCGTACAGTTAGCATAAGAAACACGAACTGGGGCACAAAGGCGGAGGAACTCTTTTCCTCAGGCACAGACAGCAGGAATGCCTTCCTTTCTCAACAGAACCAACCCCCAGGACCTCAGACCACCTAACACACGGCCCTCCCTGCTCCAAAGGCATGCCATGCCGTCAAAGGGCAGAAGACTCGCAGACCTACTTTGCTTCAAACACCAACACTCTTCTGCCTTAATTTACTGTGCTGGCTCAGGTCTGAGGGAGCCCGAAAGACCTGAATGAAATGTCGCCCTGACCCCAGGGCCAGGGGATCTGTCCCAGGACAGAGAGCTGCTCACGCCCCCAGGTAGCTGTGACCTCACTTATGGCTCAAGGAAGAGGACGGCCCTTCTGCCCCAGATGTCCCACCATGGGTCCGAGTGGGGGGTGGGGTGGGGACATCTCTTACCGCCCCAAGTTGGCTTCCATTACGAGTGCCGCTTTTCACAGCTCCTCAGAGTTCTTTTCTAAAGGACGCATTCCTCCCAGCCTGTGAAACAGGCCTTCCGGGATAGGCACTGTGATATGCACCTGCTGGAAAAAAAATCTGTCCTTTGGTCTCTTTCTTGAGCTCAGCAATGCATGAACAGAACGAACAGACGAGGGGAAGGAAAGAGGAACAGAGGAAGGTGTGAGGAAAGCCTCCGTGATATTTCTCCCGTGCACCTGGCTCTCGCCAACAGTCTAGGTTAAAATCCACCACCAGTGACTGTGCCCAAACACCTCATTTGCATTCTGGCTGCCATGCTTGTTTTCTAGAGACAGACTCAGTCCCCTTTCCTGTGTAAAAGGGGCCGCGAGGCGGGTGCCCGCACCAAGAACCAGGGCCAGAGGCCAGTGCTCCGCGCCTGAGAGCAGCTCACTCGGTGCCTCCGCCTGGAGATTACCTGTGTGATGAGCTGCTTGCCTAACGAGGTCCTAAATTTTCGAGGCCTGCCGGGCAACCCGAGTACCGGGCAGAGCTGCGTGAACAGAGTCGTGCTCTCCTCTCGGCCAAGTGCAAGACCAGCGGGCCGGCTCCCCCTGCCCGCGTGGTCCGTCAGCCTGGGATTCCAGGGCCGTGAGTCAACGGGGTCGGGTAGACAGCTGTCAGAGACAGAGCGGGGACACGCAGAAGAGCTTAGTGAAATTTTATTTGGAAAATATGGCAAGAGTCTAAGGCACTTCAAACATTTAAATACACAAAGACCAGAGTAAATGTGGCATGATAGAAAGGAATCCATAAATACGTGGAGAACTACACTAGGTTTCCCTAGAGGCAAACATATCGCCAGTTCCTCTAACGAGATCCAACCTTTGCCATTAGAGGCAGACTTGGGCGATGATTAATAAACACATGGTAACATTACACGTAGTTCTGCGTGTCTCGATGACTATGGAATATAAACGTTGAAAATACTGTGTCAATTTCATACAGCTACCTTTTATATAAAAAGTCATATAATACATCCACCTCGATTAACCCACCAGAAAAGACCTCCTTTTGTAAGTTTTCTATGTGTCAAGAGTTTCGTTTTTGATTTTTAAACCAGAAACCTACCAGACCAGGCCCAAGGTGCTGGTGACGATCAGTCATCTCTATGGCCTTACTTGACAAGAGTAAACACACACACACACACGAATCCACAAAACCATCCTGGAATGGAATTTGCAGAGAGCTTTCCAATGGCTCTGCATTAAGTCAATATAAATACTCGTGAACACGTTTAAAAACGCCAAGCCAGTGAGGAGCTGATGCTCCCTGGCGGGGGCAAGGCGGGGAGAGGAGGAAGGGACGCTGCCTGCTCAGGTCAGGTTATAAGCAGCCCCACGCGGCGGGAAGAGGGCCAGGAGGGAGGCGGCAAGCGCCGGCAGCCCACTCCTGCCCGCTCAGCTTCCACCGCGCACCTGCAGGCGCCGGCCCTCCGTTCCGAGCGCTGGGGGCGCAGGCACAATGCGCGTACATTCAGCAGCTGTCAGCCCAACAGGAACAGGGAGCGGCTTAACGGTGGCATGGAAACGGACGGCTATTTGCAGAGAATCAATCAAATGAACTTCGGTGGGTGGGACCAGGAGATGTCTTCCTTCCAAGCCTAGGGGTGCCCTAGAGACCAGGAGAGGAGAAAGAACAGGGGGGTTAATAAGTGGCCTTGGGCAGATGCGTCCTCTGTGACAATGGAAGCCCGTCCAGCAGAGCCGACAGCCACGTGAACGCGGGATCCAGCCCCAGCCCCAGCCGGGCTCAGCAGCGCCGCATGCGGCCGGCCCGGGGAGGCCGCGTCCTGTGAAGGGCGGACTCTCGGACCACGGGCTGCTGCTCACTGTCTGCTTGAGGAAAAATGGCAGGAACGCAGCAGTGTGTGTTCCTGGGCGAACCAGGTGCCATTGGATAATTCTGCCCGGAACTAAGCCCCCTCATGGGAGCGTGTCAGCGAGACTGTCTCCTGAGGACAAGCAGAGGCCTGGCCTCTGCCGAGCTCCCTGCCGGCACACCTGGCCGTCTCGGGGGGCAGAGATCATAAACCCTTCAGTTCCAGACTAAAACTCCCAGTTCCCTCCCCAGAGAAGGGGGCCCACGGGCCTGGTGGACTTGGTCACAAACGCCACACGCACAACACTGACCGGAGACTGGGCCTTGGCGAAGTTGACGTGGGCGTACAGAAGAACCGCGATGTCCTTGTGTCCGGCCTCCAGCGCTATGGAGAGTGCGGTGCTGCCGTCCTAAAGAGAGCACGGGAAAGAGCAAACCAGGGTGGGTTTCCCAAACTTCCAGACCGCCGAAAAGGAGCAAAACACATAGTCTCCAAGATCTGTTGAGTCCCCAAGTCTGTTCAGTCCCTCGGGAGACGGGTCTGGACCTCCGCGCCAAGCCCGAAGGCTACAGGGAGGCACCGCGCCCACCAGAGAGGAGTCACGTCGGCGGACAGACGCCTCATCCCCGCTGCACCTCGCAGTGGACAGGCTGGAGGCGTGCGCCCCGGGCCCCGCGACAAAGGCGGGCTGCCCGCGAGGGACGCACCCAACTACCCTTCCCACCAGCTGGGAGCAGCAGCAGCAGATGGGGCCGAAACCCAAGTGTCTGTTTCTTTACGGCGAGCGGACCCCACCACAGTGGGTGTTCTGACACCGTGCCGCTTGCCGAGGGTCTTTTAATGCTGCCCTTCGGGAGGGAGCCACTTCTCCAGCCCCAGGGCCCCCACCGAACAGTGCGAACGCCATCCACACAGTCACCACACCCTGCGGGCCTTGCAGAAACACATCTCACGAAAATCCGAGGGGAGACACCAAAAATGGGGAAGTCACAGTTTCCAGTTACATGTTTGGCTTTCACGAACTTGCCAGGCTTTGGATGCAGGTCAAGGAGGGACAAGGCAAAACCCACAAGCCATCACCATTTACTCTCTGTCTGGTCTTGGAGTAAGGATGGCCTTCTGATCACTAGCAGCAGGAAACAATTCTTGTGTGGTCAGCATCTTAGGGTCTTTCCCTCCCACCTGGAATTCTTGGAGCTACTTGCCCTCCCCCTTCTGGAAGTGACCAGCATTTCTGGAAGCCACTGTAGTTCTGGGGCCTCTTATTACTACATCTATCAGCTGTTCTCTGCTAAGAGAGAGCAAAAGTAAAAACAAACAAAAATCAAGACACATGCAATGCACAGTACTCTTGGGGAAGGGTAAGTTGGAAGCTCTCCCTCTGCTCCCGCCAAGTTTAGGGTCCGTGGGACAGGCGCAGTCTCTTCACCCCCATGGAGCCGTGGGCCGTGCGGAAGCTCACCGTCAGCCCCCCAGTCCTTGCTACGAGTAAACGCCTGCACTGGTTTGCTCCTCCTGCTGCTGTGGGCCCACCGAGATCTGACGCTTAGTGCAAAAAAAGATACTTTCCTTCGAACTTAAGGAAGCTCTGGGCCAAACCCATGGAGATAAACCTTCCAAAGCAGCACTTTGACCCACGGCACCACACAAATATTAGTTCCTGTGCCTTCAGCTGTCGGCACTCCTCCCCTTTGGCCTGGAGACATCCAGAGGCAGCAGCGTTCCTCACAATGTTTCCCAGGCAAGGGGTTATCTGGAACAGGGACAGTGCGGGAAAGGGGCGAGCGGATCAGGGTTCTGATGATGGAAAAGCCAGAGCAGGAGCAGGGAGATGCAGCTGAAGGAGCTGGACGGTCCTGAGGGCCGAGCTGATGAGATGCACGGGTGAGTCCCTTTGAGGGGGCCCCAGTGAAGGGCACGCCTGCATTCATTTCGGGGGCGAGCAAGTACTTCACTGCGGTGACAACTGGCCCTAGTCATCTAGTAGTCCCGGCTTGGAACTAGCACTCCAGGTTCCCCTAGTCCTCTCCTCTTCACGGACCAGTAAGCTGCTGGCGCTCTGTCTGCTGTCTGGTGTCTGTGCCTTCCTCTGCATCCCCCGCCCCACTCCCCCGGGGGCTGGCTCTTGGCCGGGCTTCTCACCCTGCTCCTGTCACCAGCGTGGGTGCGGAGGCCTCATCTTCGCACCTTCAGCTCTGGTTACGCGGAGTGTGAGTTTGCCCATAGGAAACGCTGCTTTACTGGCCCGGACAGGGCGGTGGCCTAGACCACAGCACGAAATCCCCAATGAGCAGCGTGGAGAATCACCCTGGCCCCTCTACCAAGGGGCCCGGCAGACCCCTGGGGGGCGGGCCCTGCAGAGGCCGCGTCCGCTCACTTACATTGTCCTCCAGATGGCCGTTGCAGCCCGGCTGGGCCAGCAGCAGCTTGACGATCTCCACGTGCCCGTGCTCGCTGGCGCACATGAGCGCAGTGGAGCCCTCGTCGTCCTGGATGTTGACGTCAGCCCCGCAGGCCAGCAGCCCCTTCACCATGTCGATCCGCCCGTGGCTGACGGCCAGCATGAGCGCCGTCTGTCCCGCCTGCGGGGAGGAATGGGGGGGCGCGTCAGCAGCAGAGCACAGACCTAGGGGGAGGGGTGGGAAGTGGGGACGGCGTGATGACAGAGGGCACAGAGCAGATGTGGAGATCATCTGGCACTGGGTGGCGGCAGGAACAGAGAAACAGTTTCTTGTTCTGTGCGCAGAGCTAAGTGAGATCATCCAGTAACGTGTCAGTGTTGCTCCGTCTCTGGAAGGGCCTGTCTCCTTAAAGCGAGGGGCCGGCAAGTTCAAAGATGCTGAGAAGTCTAACTAGACCAGGGCCACTGTGTGCCCAGCACGAAGACACTACGCGTTGGAGACCGTGAGGGAGCAGCCACCACCGGGCGGATGGCAGGGACTTCCGGGCCCTCAGAGGCGGGCTGACTTACAGAGCGCGCGCACCCTGCTCCAAACAGAGGCAGTGCGCAAGGCCAAGGAGGGGGACATCCACCATGTGACGCTGAAGCCACTAGGTCACCGGCGTGTCTGGTCAGGGAGGGCGGCATGGGCCGGGCGCGGATGGGAGCCTTGTGAGCTCGGACCCCGGAGGTAAGGGAGCTCACCTGGCTGGCTTTGGCATTCACGTCCCCGCAGCCGAAGAGTTCTTCCACGACGCGCATGTCCTTCTCGGCTTCCACGGCGGCCAGGGCTGCCAGCATGATGGGGGTGTAGCCTGCCTTGTTCTGGTGATCCACATTACACACGTCTGGAGAGACACGAGTCTGGTCAGGGAGAAGCCTTCCCACAGCGACCCTTCCCACCACGAACCAAAGGAATAGAGTTGGGAAGAGGCCTGTAAAACGGCCTCCAGGGCTCCACGTCCCCGACTGACTTGGAAGGAACTACAAGAGACGTCCTCATACTCAACAAAAGAAAAAAAGGTTTTCTTGTGTCATGGGAGGCGAGAAACAGGAGAAGGGAGAGTAAGGCTTCCTGGCACCTGCTATTTGCACCTGGTGCCTGGACTGCAACAGTCCGGAGGGCCGGGGCTTGTTTTAAGTAATGGTGGCTTTGAAGAGGCCACATAATGTCGGATGGGGACATTCATCTGTGTTTGGGGGATCATGGTTTTGGAATGAAGGAGGCAGGAAGAGCTATGAATATGAAGGATTTGTAAAGGCTTGTGTAGAGAACACTGGTATCACCAACTTAGAAATCATGGCTCATTCTGAGACCCTGAATTTGCTCATCTGACTTGTGTGGGGCCCTTGGAAGCCAAGTTCCAGCCCCCTGACTCCTAGCTAGCTGCTCTCTGAACTGCGGTCTGAGAGCAAATGCAGTAAGAAAATGCCAGGGACTGAGGCACAATAGACCAGACCTTTTCAATTCCTGTAATTGTTAAGGAGGCATTGGGGGCTCAATTATCCTTTTTAAATTCCTTTAGCACTTTCTAATAAAATGAAAGCAATGGAAAGTGCAGAAAAGCAGCTTTTGTGTGTGACCAAACACAGTTAAAATGTTCAGGATGTTTCTATCATAAGGAGTGAGAAAAAAAGGGACTATGCAAATTTCTTGCCTTACACTCAAAAGTAACCGCGTAGTAGGGGCGTGACGGTATTTAAACACAGGGCATGTTTTTTTTTAACATAGAAAAGGAGAAAGAAAAAGCTGTGTGATAGAGAAGCATGGGAGTGGACGAGCTCTCTGAGGCTCCCCATTATCTGCGACGTTTGGTCGTTTGCAGACGCTGCGGTCACCTACGTTCACTGACAGGCTGTATGGGAGCCCCAGTCTCAGCCAATGACAGTGGGCAGTACAGGGTCAAGTACATTTAGTAGGGTGATTAACCAAAGCCATCCAACTGAGGCACTGAAATCATTTAATTTACCAAAATTTCTCGTCCACACAAATTTGCCAAGGGTAGATTACATTGTTACTTTCAAGAGTAATCTGAAATCTTGTTTTTGGCTCTTTTGGATACTATCCACTTCTCTGTTTAAACAACAACGTGGGCTGAGAATATCACCAGCTCTGTTTATAGTCTGGAAAGCATAAAGGGAAAGAGGCTTGGAATTCCTTCCTCTAAGATGGAAGCAGTTTTAGCCTAACGTAGTCCCATATGCCGAGAATAAGCAAACTTAGAAAAGGGGATAAATCTGCTTGGTTACTTCTCTGCATTAATCTAATTTCCCCACAACAGAATAGACGAAATTAGAGTGTTGGATCAAGAGGCAGTATGGGAAAACTGGACAAGTTTATTGCACATGCTAAATCAAATGTTCACATTGTGTTCTCACTAATTTAAGACCGAGGTACTATAAATTCTGTATCAGTCACTTTACTAGAAGCAAAAACATGTATTTCAAAAATAAATCAGAGTGACTTGGGGACTGTATGTACCACTGGGCTATTATAGTTGAGCAAGAAGTTGGAAGTTCACCATTTTCCAAAGGCCCCTTCTACACAGCACACCCTCGCTCCGTATGGGAGACTTGCAGTGGCTATATTCTGGGATGGGACATTCCAAATATAAACAAGAATTTTCACTGTTCTCATTACTAGGGCTCAGATAGAAGAATTACACTTTTTTCACTGAATGCGGAGTCCTCAGTAACAGGGTCTATTTCCGTGGGAATGGTCAGGATTCCACTACAATCTGTTAGTGGCTTTGTGGGGTCCCCATCTTGGCTAACAGCACACCTCTGCCAGGCTAGGGGATGGGGTTGTGGGGCTAGGGCAAGAGGAGCGGCCTGCAGACCCCGAAGGTGACGCTGGTCCCGGGAGGAGTGGCCGATCCGTCCCCTGGGACACCCGCCCCGCTCGCGTGAATTCAGCTCCGGAGGGACCCTGAGTCATGCTCATCACCAGGGGGACACCTCGCCCGAATGCAGCTGAACTGCAGCCAGAAGGGCCTCAAAACCTCCTTCCCTAACGGATGTGGCGCGTGTCCCCCAGCTCTGTTTCAAGTTCACGCCTCCCCTCAATGACTCAAGAAAGGTGTCCTCGGCACGCGGCGTGGGAAAGCCACAGGAAAGGGTGTGGGGTGGCCCTGGGGGCTGAGGAGAGGATCACCCGGCTTCCGTGGGGCGAGTCACCCCTGCACGCTGGCGGGGCAGGGGACGGGGCGGCGCACGCACCGGCGTCCAGGAGCAGCTTGACGATCTCGAAGTTGGAGTGCGACACGCTGTAGTGCAGTGCCGTGTTGCCGTTGCCGTCGGCCATGTTGATGACGTGGCGGAGGACGTCCGGGGAGACGGCCGCGAACGCCGCTATGTAGTCCCCGACCATGGCCGGACTGGCTGCCTTCTGACTGGACACGCGGAACCACTCGTGCTGCAGGGTGTTCAGACAGAACCGCTGCCGGAAACCCCGGCGAGCGCCAGTTAGTTCTTCTATTTATAGCTCTTCCCGAGGCCCGGCTGACAGCCCGAGAAGCGCGGCCTTTTATAGTCAGAGTGCACGCAGCTAGAACTGGCTCTCAAAGAACCACCCACGAAACCCAGAGCCCGCAGAGGAGCCTCCAACTCCAAACTGGAGCGTCCCCTCCGGCCTTCTAGCTTCTACAGGAGAGGCCACACAGCACTGTTCAGGGGCTCCCTCCCAGGAGGGTTCCGATTCTGGCTCCGCTACATGTGAGCTTTACTCTCTCCTGGGGAAGATAATTTTCTGTGCCTCAGTACCCGCATCTGCAAAATGGGGGCAATTAAAAATACGCTTTCCCCACAGTGCTTGCGATGGGGACAAACGAGGCAGTACACACAAAAACACGCAGGACTGCCTCCATTGATTCTTAAAGGATTACGGAATTATGCTGGCCCTGGCCATGATTTTCAGAGTACTCAGGACAGAAGAAATTACCTCGCCCACACTGAACGACGCTGCTTTCTTCCCAGGCAGACCACCCTTAACTTCTTCAACATGCCCCCAACACTGGGCTGAAAGACCACGAGGGGGTAGTCACCCCAATTCCTGCTCCATTCCCAAAGACAAACGATCAACCACGGAAAGGGATTGAAAAGCAGGTTCAAAATAAATTACATTTCTCACTGAGAATCGTCTGCATCTGATCACGAGCCCCGGGCATGCCTTCCCTCAGGCTCTGGACACACAAACGTGGGGCTTATTTCACGAGCCATCAGGTCAAGATCGGACCACCACGTGGCGTGCGACGCAGCCGGCGCATGCGCACTGCTGGTGACGGGAGGAGCCGGACTACTTCCTCCAGGAGCCCTTTTTACACGAGTTTACCACAACTCTGTTTTGTTTACTCTTTAAAGGTTTAGAAATATACTAAAGAAAGATAGAAAGCCTACGTCAACAGCACCAGAACCCAAGAAGTCCCCTTTCTACAGAGAAGTGGGAGCTGGAATTGTGCTGGCTTTTGTATCTTTTTTTTTTTTTAAAGATTTATTTGACAGAGGGAGAGAGATCACAAGTAGGCAGAGAGGCACAGAGAGAGAGGAGGAAGCAGGCTCCCCGCTGAGCAGAGAGCCTGATGCGGGACTCAATCCCAGGACCCTGAGATCATGACCTGAGCTGAAGGCACAGGCTTTAACCCACTGAGCCACTCAGGCGCCCCTGGCTTTTGTATCTTTATCGATGATTTGGTTTTAGCCCCTTCAATCATATTTTGTGGCACTTGATGAAAAGGGTCCTGCGTGGGGAGAAAATTCATGTACCGTTTTCTCTTCTTCTGCTCACTCTTCTACATATTCAGATTTCCATTCCTCCCTTTCCATGTGGAAAGAGGGGAACTTGTGCCACTTGGGTGTTGAATTCGGTTACTGCTGTGTTTGTGGTGCCATTAGGGTTCTTGGCCCTGTGATCGTGGGTGTCTCTACCACTTTTCAGGACACAAGCCCTTAAACACGTTTTCACCAAATGAGTTCAATTTAACCAAGGAACCGATCACAGAGTGTGTGTGTGTCGGCAATCTGGAACCACAGAAATGGACAGTCCTCCCCGAAGGCCACATGACCTGGTATTTTGAGAATGGTCAAAGAAAAAGTCTATTATAGCTCTGAGATATAGGGTCCAGAAGCACCAGTTTTAAGTTCAGGTTCCACCTTGTGGGAAATATTAAAAACTGCAGTGACATTTCGTGGTTTTGCTCTCTGTGACTGAGACTTCCACAGAAATTTAGTTTATACTGATGGAGTTCTGTGTCTGCCCCCCCCCCCCCCAGGGATTTTATTTAGTATTTTCTTCTGTAAACTTCACCACCCTGTGCCTTTCTCAGCACGCTCATTCACTGTCAGGACACAGCTGGCTCTGAGAAATTTAGTTTCTATAGCAATATAAACAAATCTGAGATGCAACCATAATTTTAAAAAAGGAAGCCGTATGATCAGGTGATGGGATTCAGAGAGGATAAACAAAACATGGGCCAGTATTCAAGAGGTATCATCTAGCCCCAGTACTAACTAGTAGCTAGTTAACTAATTCTGGACAAGGCACCTAATCTTTAGGGCCTCAGTTAAAACAGAATAGATGAGGATAGAGTGGCCTCACAGGCAGGCACGCCCACGCGCCTCTCACGCCTGTGACAGCTGTCACAGGCCTTCCTCAGATTGTGCTTGTTGTCCACGAGGAAAATGGTGCCTTTCCAACATGAGAGAATCCCTGAAGTCCCTTCTAGTTCTAACATTTTGGTTTTATCACTCTATAATCCTGTGAGACTTTCAAATCAACTTTCTCACTTGCTGCTGCCTTTGGCTACGCAGCAGAAAACTTCATGTTGAGAAGATGCCAAGATTCAAATGCCAGTTCTGTCTAATGTAATAGGAGAACCTCTGTTTTCTCAACACGCTGAAGAGAACTGTCAACCAGAGCGTGGGTCTGACCTAGGAGAGAAGCTGCACCTCAAAACTTCAGCAACCCCTGGGGGAGAGTGACATACTTCGCCATGGTGTCAGATTCACCATCGCCCCAGAAATGCTCCTCTGTTCTGAGCCGTGTCCTTCCTGCTCCCAAAGCAGCCACCAGCTTCTCGCCTGTGTGCTTCCCAGCCTCTCAAACTGGGCAGAGGTGACAAGTGCAGTGACTCTGGGGTTTAAAAATAGCGGCTGCCTGCATTCCACATGGGAACATAATATGTACTTCCATAATTGAGAGGAATGCCGACCTCAGCCCAGATAGGTTGCTTTTTAAAAACCATAGGCCAACTTAAAAAAAAAAATTCTGGTGGCTCTTCTGCCTGGATCACAAGGTTCTATGAACGGAAGCAGAATGTGTGGAAACCTGATGACCAACCTCAGTCAGCCCTCCCTCCCTGTGCAAGTGTGCGCCTCACCGAGCCGGCACCGCTGAGAAAGTGCAGGGCGGGGCCCGAGGGAAACGCTCAGTGTGAGCTGGGCAGCACGGGGCTCACTTTACTGACACGAGCTGGAAACAGTTCAGGGCCAAAGCACGTGGGCAGCAACAGTTCAGGGGCAGGCTAGAGACCCCCTGACTTTGGTGTCCACTCGGGAACTTTGTACAGACTGGGGACAATGTCTGGAGGGCAGACTCACCATATCCTTGCTGGTCAAAGCTTTGGGGTCATTTATATTGTTTTTCAGCAAGTTGCAGGCAGACAACATCTTTTCACTTAATTCATACCTATGACAAGATAAAAAGAAAGAGAGCTCACGAATGGCCACCACAGGAAAGGCATTTTTACTGCAGACTCTGTACCCCTTTAAAAGACAAGAGGTCCCGAGCGGACCTCAGCAGGTTCGTGGTGGTGCCAGGTGCCTGCTTGGAGGTCGAGCAGGCTTCCCTAGGCGTCTGAGGACATAAAGAGCCACTGTCTCCGGCCAGAGCTCGGGCCTTGCCATACGGGCACTTTCAGCCTCACCTGTTTGGCCTTTAGGACATTATGGAATAACATCTGGAACTTTCTTACTCCTTTTATTCTAAGTTCTTAAAAATGTTTTTACTCTTAAGGGGTTGAAGAGGTCAGAAAAACCACATATCCATTATGCTGCGCAGTAAACCACACGTCTGAACTCAGAAAGTGTTTAATCCCCATGAAAATCTACACTGAAAAATCAGATGACATACAGTCAATAAATGGTAGCTCAACAAAGCTGTTTTTTTTAAAAAAAAAAAAACCCTGGATGACAAGATCCTGAGCCATGTGAAAATAATTGGAAATATAAACTAGAAACACTTACCTTGTGTTAATGCAGCTAAACTTTCATTTGCAAAATTAAATAGAAGTTTCCTGAAATGTTCTGTTTATACTCCACACAGTGAAAAACCACCTTGAATTTTCCATCTGTCCTATTCTCTGCTTTACCAGCACTGATTCCACGTTGGCTAGTAGTCTTTATATTGTGCTACACTCTTAGGTATGTGTTTCAGCCCACGAGAGTGTTTACTGGGTATTTCAGTTGTCGTTAAGGAGATTCCCAAGCCCATTCTTGTGGGGCTCCCTATCACCCAGTGAGCAACAAAACGCAGACGTGTGACCGATTACATCATCTTTGCAGTAAATGTGAGCTTTGGCTGAGGATAAAGAGCCGCTCCTTTCGCACATGGTGATCCTGAAATAACAGTACTGACCTGTGTCAAGATGAATGGCTAGTGATAAATCTGAAATTTCAAGACATGGGCTGGTCACACAAAATTCGAATGTGCCTTCAACTCTAAGGTGGGTTGTTCGAACACTAGATGCCTTAGGGGAACGGAATATTCTGTGGCTGGTGGCTCCACACAGAAAATTAGCTAGCAAATACATTTAAAGGAAACAAAGGTGGCAGCCTGATGAGGCCCATCTTTCTGCTCCTCTGAGAGATTTAAGAGTCACCTCCCTCTGCACCTATATTGATTAGCATCACGACGCGATGGTCGTACCTCTGATGACGAAGTTTAGCTTTCCTTCAGGGATTGGAAAGCCTGAACCAATAGTTACAATGACGAAATGTCCTAGGTGGCCAGTTCTCTTGCCAAAGGCACATTAAACGTGGGAAGGGTTAGGGAGGGGAGGGGAGGGTACCACACCTCTCTCTGATTTCCACCTTCTCAGGTTCACTTTCTGGAACCTGCATCTCATCTTCCGCCCTGGCGGACTTGAAACCTTCAATATTAACGGCATGGAGCCCTTCCGCCATTCCCCGAGTGTCTTCATCCTCCTCTTCCTCCTCCTCTTCCTCAGGAGGGTACTCACTGACATCACACTCGTCATCTGACTCGGAGGAAGAGCTTTCATCCGAGCTGGAATCATCACTGGAAGTTGTTTCATACCTAGGTGGCAATTGGGAGTTCAGGAGATGCAAGGTGCGCCCCAAAAGACCCCGTGACAGAAACTCTCAGGCAGGGAAAGCGGCTGGCCTACTGACATCTGACCAGTGGTTTTAGACTCTGCGTTTACAAGTTCCAAGGAAGGTCTATGTAAAAATCGGGTGGTTTTGAATGGGTTCTGACTTAAAAGGGATAACTTGACTTGCCAGTTGGTAACACTCCACCACTTGGAGGAAAAAAATATATGTCTACATAGCACCTCTCGCCTAGGATTCATCAAAGGAAACTTACTTCATGAAGCCAAGTGTGTAGCGCTTCATTTTTTCTGGTCCTTTTTTTTTTTTCTTTCTTCCCCTGACATTCTTCCTATTTCTTTCCATCAACTGTCTCCATGTCATGGTAAACAGATTAGGTAAGTAATCGATTGCTCCTCTGGGACAAGCCCTCCAAAACCTCCTGGGCCACACCACTCAGCTAGACTTCAGATTCAGAAACTAGGCCCCATTCAGTTCAATCTGTATGTAACGCTCTGCCGTAAATCTAACTCAGCTAACCCCACTATTGCTTTCTTGTTGCGGCTGAGGCCGTATGTGGCTGAATAGATTAGCTGCCCTGAACCAACCGCAGGATGACAAATAGGGTTCGCTATTTATCTGGTCCCAAGGAGAAGGAATCAACAGCTAACAGGCATCCTATTTAGAAAATAAAGAACTGAAGGCACAGCTGGATTACTGGTCAAGTGAAAGGCCCTCCAGTTTTGTACGTAAACATGGGGAGCTAAGCAAAACAAGCCGTTCTGAAGGAGTGGATGCCCATCACCGGCCCGTGGAGTGATGCTCTCGCCTCTTTCTGTTTGTTCCTGAGTCTGACACAGGTAAGAACAAGTTGTCCAACACCGTGGGACACCTGCCGCCCGCTGCTGTTGTTGAAGGCTACTGTTTTCAGATCAGAGGTGGCAAGGTGTGAATCGCTCTGCGTCATCAGGTGTCTTTTCAAGAGTGACACATCCTTAAAGACAGCAAGGAGAGGAGAGGAGGGAAGCCCAAATGCACCTTTCTGAGGGGATCTTCCGTCACCAATATGTGGCTGCAGCCCAGACTGGGCACCTTTAAATGGGACTTGAGGAGACAGGAGGCAAAGGAGACAGACAGATCACGTACAGACTGGCTGGTATCACCATCTTTCCTTACCCTCCGTTAATGCCGACAAACTGAAGATTCTTCTTGGCTCCATTTGAATCTTTGTTCCCGTCCTTCTTCTTCATGATAGACTTCAGTGTGCTTTCACTGTTCGTACATACTGTGAAAAATGGAATCAGAGTGAGCAAAATTAACACAACTCACACCCATACAAGTTAAGGGACCAAGAAATCTTTCTTCATGTTCATTCTCCCCCTCTCATTCAAGTCAGTTTAGATCTTGGCACATGCATATGAGAAGCTTGCACAAAATCCATCGGAAAGACACAGGGAAAGGAAATAAATGTGAAGTTCTTTAGATGGGGAAAAAAGCACCGTTCGTACCACCAGACATAACGAAAGGGCTAACAACTAGCATTTGTATCAGGCTTCACTGCTTATAAAGTGATGTCATATCTTGTTTGGGCCTCAGAAACCACTTAGGCACTAAAATGGGGATTATTATTGTTCTTGTCCTTCAGCTGGGAAAAAGTTACGCCTACCAGACTGCAAAGGAGTGAAATGCTATTTAAAATATTTCATAATTCACAAAATCAGATGAGTTTTCTTCAGGGGACGGCATACTCCTTTACGTTGAAATCTTTTTAAAGATGTTCTAGGCCTACCCTCCTAACATTTCTTAGGTCAGTGGTCCTTGCAGGTCAACCTAGGAGGCACTCTGACAGCAGACTGGAGCGAAGGCAGCACTGGTCCTAGAACCCTGAGGCCGAGAAGGGCTGAGTGAGGAAGGTTACCATAGAGGCCGGCGGCTATCTGGTCGTCCGTCAGGTTCACAGGGGACAGCGTGCTTTCCTGAGAGGGGAAGGCATCCTGGCCGCTGAGGGGTCTCCCTTCCGTGGTCCCCACTGCTTGCTCGTGCCAGGAGGTCTGGGTGGGGAACGCAGCGCCCGCCTGAAGGCCTCCGCACGTACAGGTGTATTCTAAACTACTGCCTGTCAGGAAGGAGACGGGCAGAGAAGCACGTGATGTTAAGACCAAACGGAATGAGCTAAATTTTTTTTTTTTTTTTTTTTTAGTTTTTGCAACTCTTCATTTTCTTAACTGCTTTTCTCCCCGTACTTGCTTTTTACATATATGGCAGTATTATGGAAGCCATCCAAACTCAAACCCCAAGGCCTTCTTGACCCTTACGCCTCCCTTTATCCCCACATCCGGGTCTGCCCACGCCTGTCCCTCCACCTCCCTCTCTTCCCTCTGGCCCAGCTGTTACCGCCTGGGTCAGGCGGGCAGCACAGCATGCTGACCATCTTCTTCCTTTAGGACGCCCCCTCACACACACTGCCAACGAGCAAAACTCCAACCCCATCTAATCTAATCTGGCTAAAACAAATCTGAGCGAAGCTAAAAAACACTCCCCTCTGCTCAGGAAACGCAGCCCACGATGCTTAGCGCCATACTCTCTAGACCACCCGCAACCTGACACATCCCATTGCTTCTCCACCTTTATTTGCCATCAAGCCTGGGGTCCCTTGAGGGGAGGACTGCCTCCCAGTCGCTGGGACGCTGAGAGTGGGCGTCTCGCATTTTCCTGACAGCACGTCATGGCAAATGCTCCTCGACATGGAACTCGCCTTCCTCCCCGCCTTCACAGGGTCGAGCCCTCAGTCGCCCTCTCTTCTGAGCCCTCCCCGGCCTAACTAAACATGACTTTGCTTTCTCTGACTCTCACAGTCCGGCTCTCAGACACCCTTACAGGGTCTGTAAGACAAAGGACCTGGGACCGCCTAAGGCTCCCTTCTAGTCTGTAAGAATTTCGAGGGCACCAAACTGTTCGAATCAACTTTCTCCTCACATCTACTAGGTTGCTTTTGTGTAGTTCAGGTACCTAATATTCGTTCACTGACTAAAGCAGAAGAATCAGATCAATTCATTCCATATAATTACTGTATCCAGGTACATCACAGGATCTTGAAAGTGGCTGGCACGGGAAGATGTTTACAATGAATGTATGGTTAAACGAGAAAAGCAAATAATAAGATTCTATGTATGTGGTCCTATTAAAAAATATATAATAGTTATATATATATAGTATACATAAAAATTACATATATAAAAGTTATTGGGAAGCTATGGAGATTTTAACTTTTCTTCGTATTTGCCATTTTTTAGAGTGAATATTAACTGTGTTCAAAACCACTTTAAAAAAATAAGAAAATTCTTTAGGAATTTGTTTCTAGGAATTTTAACCTCACGATGTACAAAAAGATACAGAAGGATGTTCATTGTTTCCATGTGTAAAACAGTGGAAAGAGGCAGATATCACAGTCCAACAATAAGAAACCAGTGAAATTAGGTCTGGTGCGTTTATACAAAGGCATTCTACACAAGTTCCTAGAACTTGTCCCATTAAAAATGTTGATGTACGTAGACATTTTTAGCACAGAAAGATAGGCATAATGTATTACTGTGTTTTAAAAATAGGTTATTGAAATCATTTGGGGAAAATAAACCTATTTTGGCAAATAATTATACCTTTATGTGTATATATTAGAAAAAGTCTGGAAGGATACACAACAAACCTATTTAACACTGCTTTTCTAAGGCTAACGAATTATAGCTTGCTATAATTTTTTTCTTCATTGTGTTGACTTCCTAAATTATGTATTATAAATAGGAGTTACTAATTCAAATAAATTTCAATCTACCCACAGTGATGTCTTATGATCACAACTTCCTCTTTTCTAAAGCTCTACAATCGCTTACATCCCCAGAAGAAAAGAAATTTAAATACTGATAGTATTTTGAGGCAATTAGGTAAAAAAAAAAAAAAAAAACCCAACCGTGATAGATTCTATAACTGCTCTCTTCAAACTCCGGTTCAAATGCACCATCTGGGGATATCTGCTACAATGCAGATTCCCGAGCACCTACGGCCATAAAATCATTCTGTAGCTCTGAGGCGGGGGCACAGCGGTGGGTCTCTCGGACACCCCCACTGACCCGTCCACAAGGCACTCTGATGCACGTGGCCCACTTTGCAAAGCACTCGTTTAAAACAACGATCCTCTAAATTTAAAAAAGCGGATGGAGGCGAAATGTTCACAGTGAGGCATTAGGGATCAACTAAATTTTAATTCTCAAATACGCAAGCTAAGAATTCTTTTTTTTTTTTAAAAAAAGATTTCATTCATTTATTCGACAGAGAGAGATCACAAGTAGGCAGAGAGGTAGGCAGAGAGAGAGGGGGAAGCAGGCTCCCGCTGAGCAGAGAGCCCGATGCGGGGCTCGATTCCAGGACCCTGAGATCATGACCTGAGCCGAAGGCAGAGACCTCAACCCACTGAGCCACCCAGGCGCCCCCGCAAGCTAAGAATTCTGAATGCCTGGGAGGTTTGGCGACTTCATAGGTGGACCAGAACCCACATTTCCTAACTGTGTGAGCAGTTATTTTGTCCGTGAAACAGTAGCACAAGTGCCCTCCTCTAGCTCTGCGGGCAAGGGGCCTCCCAGGTGACTCCACAAGTCTCCCCCCCTCCCTCAGCACACACTCGCCACACTGTAAGCGGCCCTCCCGATAATATCCAGTGCCCTTGTGACCTGATGTGCTCCCCCAACGGCAAAAACAAAGCATCGGAGAGTGCCTCTGACTTATGTTAGCAAAGTGAATCAACCAGGACGTTGGCCTCTGTTCCTCCTTCTCCATCCGCACTCATCAGTACGGCCGAGCTGGCGGGGAGACCTCCCCAAAGTCTCAGCAGCTATGAGTTCCATGCTAAGAGCCGGCACGCTCTTCCTGGAGATACCCTCTCACTGGGCATGTTCCTATTCAAGAACCAGCAAGGACTTTTAAAATGCAAATACCCCAACCGTTTTTTATTATTTTTGAAACCAGAGACCTATATAAAAGCAGACGGCCGTGGAACGAATCCCTGCGTGCCCATCATGGGCTTCGAGAGCCATCAGAGCTCTCTGGCCCCAGCTAGACGACTCCATCCACTCACAGCGGAGGGCTGGGAAGCAAGAACTAGAGGGTCTACAGTTCCGTCCATAATGATTTTAGCAGATTTTCCTCAAAGAGCTCTTAAAAAATAATTACGGCGCTAAAAAAAAAATAACAACCTAAACAATTTTTTTGTAAAGATTTTTGCATATTTGGCCAGTAGTCACATTTCTCCGATGGTCTCAGAAAAACTTTTGTAAGATATCTGAATCAGAATCCTTGTCACAGATTTCCACTGGTTGCTCTGGGTTTTAAGTGTTGGGATCCATAGATTTCTCTTTTTTTTTTTTTAATTTTTTATAATATTTTATTTATTTACGGGGCGCCTGAGTGGCTCGGTAGGTTAAAGCCTCTGCCTCCGGCTCAGGTCATGATCTCAGGGTCCTGGGATCGAGTCCCGCGTCGGGTTCTCTGCTTAGCAGGGAGCCTGCTTCCCCCTCTTTCTCTGCCTGCCTCTCTGCCTGCTTGTGATCTCTCTCTCTCTCTCTCTCAAATAAATAAATAAAATCTTTAAACAAACAAAAAAAAGATTTTATTTATCTGAGAAAGCACAGGCAGGGGGAGCGGCAAGCAGAGGGAGAAGCAGACTCCCCACTGAGCAGGGAGCCCAACGTGGGACACGATTCCGGGACCCTGGGATCATGACCTGAGCTGAAGGCAGATGCTTAACCGACTGAGCCACCCATGCGCCCCTTTTTTTCTTTTTGAAGACAGCTTTCAGTGCATATTTGTAAACTGAGGTGTAACTTATGTACAGGAAAATGCACAATTGTGGGGTTCAATGAGTTTTGGCAAATGCATATGCCTGTGTGACTACCTCCGTCACTAAGCTACAGAACGTTTCTAACAACTCAGTCAGTGCACACCGCCCCTGCCCACCTTTGCAGACGATCTGCCCCCCGACGCCCACCCCCACCCCAGGCTACGGTTCCTCCTCCCCAGAGCTCCGCTGTGTCAACGAGGGCTTCCTAGAACTTGCCCCATGCGGGGCCAGCCCCTCTGGCAGGCCCCGAGGGGATGAACGGACCCCGTCGTCTGGCGTGTGGGAGTTCTACTGCTCTACCCTCCCCACACCGTACGTGCTCACAGGGCTCACGCGACGTCATCACTCCCACCGGGGCCCTTCTTGACTGGACCATTCCACCTGCCTGGAATCTCAGCAAACTTCACCACTTGCACTCCAACCATACTCTTCAAGGTCTGGCTCGGGCTCTACTTCCTCTACAGTCTTCCTCCTGTGGCACTGTCCACAGAGGTGTCTTTCCTCCCTCCATGTCCTGCAGCACTTAAGCGTCCAGACCAAAGTATGCCCGCCCTCTGTTTTCTTGGCTTCGCTGGGGTCTCCTCCGTAAGAACGCGAGCGCCTGGAGTCCTTCCGTGCTCTGCTCTCGGTTGGGGCCTCTCAGGGCCCAGACCAGTGCTTGGGGGAACGGACAGCCTTCCCTAAGTGCCTATGTGACTCGATGGAAAGTCACCAGAGTTCTGTTGCGACTGACTAGCAAGGCAAGGAACAACGTTAAATGATAAACTAGTCCTCGTTCGCTGGGACCAGAGGGAACATGTCACCTCTATTGCCAGAAAACGTTTTTCGGATGGTGCCGAAACTCCAGCTGCTCCGGAATGGCCCATAAACAATGGTCTGAACTCGATGGGGACCCACAGTCGTTAGATGGTCGTTAGAGAGCACTCGGAGACCGAGACGCGTGCCAGCCCAGGGCCGCTGTGTTCAAGGCAAACACAGGAAACATGCAGCCGAGAAAACCAAAATCAAGAGGACAGCCAAACCCAACTGGTCTTGACCCTGGCTGCACTTAAGGACCAACAAACCTGGGGGTGGGGTTTTTAAAAATACAGATACAATGAATTCTCCATAGGGGGCCCAAGTGTTAGTACTTTTTAAAAAAGCTCTTCAAGCTTTTCTACTGTGCAGCCAGGATCGAGAACCACTGAATTATTTCACAAATACAAAACTTGACAGGGGTGCCTAGCCGGCTCAATTGGTAGAGCATGCAACCCCTGATCTCAGGGTGATGTTGTGAGTTCGAGCCCCATGTTGGGCCCAGAGCTTCCTTAATAAAAACAAACTTGACTGTTGAAACAGGAGCTTAGACTTCCCTCTAGTTGCAGTCCATCAACTTGGACCATGCGAATTTTTAGAATTTACTGGAATTTAGTTTATAGGCCTGGACCATTAAGGATAGACCACCAGTAAATGCTTCCCCAACAACGTGGGTAAAGCCACAGGAGTAACACAAGACACCTGCAGAATTCAGGCACTCTGACCTAGCTGCTCCAAGCTCCCCCCAGGGGGCCATGGTTCCTACAGGCACCGCTGGGGAGCTCGAGATGGGGAGAGGGTAGCTGTCCTTTGTGGTCTTTACTTATAATGACCATAAATGCCAATAAAGCATGAACCTCATTTCACAAGCTGACCAGATTAGTGATAACTGAAAGTCAGTGAGTCACAGAAATCTCAGGGCTCTGGAAGATAACAGCACCTGGAAGCATTAATTCTAAAGTACATGTAGCATTTACTATATGGATAATTAGGCTACCTAAGGCAGACTATAATGAAAAATCAGCCACTTTATTAAAGTGAAAACTCTGTGTATGTTTCTGACTTTAAAATATTTAGACTGCAACATTCAGGAATGTTAAAAGCAAACTATTTTATAAAGAAAAGCCTT
This sequence comes from Nasua narica, assembly GCA_028533885.1. NCBI lineage: Eukaryota > Metazoa > Chordata > Mammalia > Carnivora > Procyonidae > Nasua > Nasua narica. Next base: position 8,489,416 of record CM052813.1, read on the forward strand.
CAATGAAAAACAGAGCTGGAGGAGTTGGTTTTTTGTTTTGTCTTTTTACAAGATCATCCTCTCCAATTTCCTCTGTGACATTTCTCCACCTAGAGTTTGTATTAGTTCTTGGTATATTGCACTGTGTTTCTATATTTGTTAGAAAATTGATTTTAAAAAATAAAGTGGGTTTTAGAAATTGCTCTGTTCACATATCCCAACCCTTCTGCCACACCAACCCATGCTTTTACTCCTAATGCCAAGTGCTTTCTGAAAACACACCTATGAACACTGTGGCCAGCTACTAAACATGTATTTTGTCAAAATTTCAGCTGAACATTCTGATGTGATTTTTATTTTTTTATTTTATTATGTATTTATTTTTCTGATGTGATTTTTAAAAAACATGCAGCTTGTTTGCCAAGAAGCAGGCCTGAGATTTCTGAATCATTATGGAGACCATGCAATCATTTGGGTATTTTCCCCAAGTAAAACTACGAATTCAAAGGGATCTGAATACATGTACTTTTTCCATAAAGAAAAGGGCTTGGGGACAAATTCATCCTTTTCAGGGCACGTATTGGTTTGGGGAACAGACATTAGAGATTATTCCTGAAGGATCATCTGCTTTTTGGTACATATTACTTCTGGGAGAAGGTACGCATCTTTGATGGGGGAGAAAAGGCAATCCCGTCCTGATTCAAGGTTTGACCTTCAGAACTCTGCCTGAAGGCCAATGGGTGTGGCCACCAACACAGTCAAATTTGCACTAGAGAGCTTCAAGGGTCAGAGCTGCAGTTTAATAATTTCTAGGGCCATTTTAATATTCTCCTGGGTACATTCCAGTCAGCTGTCCTGAGTGTATCTCAAAGTAGGTACTTAGAAATTACAATGCTAGAGTGGACGAAGAATCAGATTCTCCTTCATCACAACCCCACCTACATTTAATTACAAACCATCCCAGGACCTGACCCAGAAAAGCCACACCGACAGGCTGCATTAACTACAGTTAGGTTAAGCATGGGTGTGCTTCCAGATACAGCCAAAGACCTCATCTCCTCCCCAGTCTCAGAGGGCCTGACTGCAGCTGAACTCTGGGAGCACTTTCTGTTTGTACATTATCTGGTGACTAACATACTGCCATAGGTGATCATTCATATTTCTGGTATACACGTCTTGGATTGGTCCAAGTGGATTGCAAGTTCTTCAAGGAACAGACCCCATTACATCTCTGTTGCAGTACCACACTTTGCATAGAGTTCACGGCCAAAGCATAGCTACCGAGTGATTGGAACAGAGAAGGAGACAGAGCAGACTGTAAGTATCTTTACTGAGGGGCACCTGGGTGGCTCAGTAGATTCAGTGTCTGACTCTTGGTTTCAGCTCAGGTCATGATCTCTGGGTCCTCAGATAGAGCCCTGCATTGGGCTCGGCACTTAGTGCAGTCGGCGTACCCCTCTCCCTCTGCTCCTGCTCTCTCTCTCTCTTGCATCTCTTTCCAGAGTGGCACGGCCATGACACCAATACTCACTAAAAACAATAAAGCATCAGCTTAAAAGAGTAAGATTTTCACACATATGTCCACGGACAGGTTCACAAAGGTGGTGAACAGATTTTAAACGCTTGTAAAAGATTTTCCTTTGGGTGGGGGTACTTTTCCCCAAGGTCTGTAACAAATGTCCCGGATCTGCAATTTCAATTTTTCGGAGTGTCATCGATCTCTTTTTAAGAATATGATGAAAAGCCTTCAATTTCTTCACAAAACTGTTCACAAAACAATGGTCCCCAGATTAAGAGGCTTTGCTCTACGGAGGTTTATTCCAACAATATTTCCGCAAAACAGGGCCTGCGTGTGCCTACCGGGTGGCGGTGGTGGTGGTGGTGGGTGGCAGCAGAAAACCCATGAATTTTAGAAAAATACTCTCTCAGCTGAATCTGATGGGTGGTCTGGTGAAGACCTACTTTTAGAGACTAATTCTGCTTTAAGAGCTCCAAGCAAGAAATATGGCGCCCAACCTTCTCAGGACACAAGAGGACATGGCAGTCCTGACGCTTCCTGTCTCAACCGATACTGCAAGTTCCTGAACCACTTCCGGGTCAGCTCTTCTGACTCTCGGGTCGGGTCATAGGCCCTCCCCTTCATCAGGCCTTTAGACACCGCAGGGTTTCAGAAGCACTTTGTCCAGATTATAAGATGCTCTTATACTATTTAAAAAATTGTGATTAAAAAAACCTCAAAATCCTTGGACAAGCAAATGGTATATTATTTGAGCTAAGAGAAAACTCACTAGAAATGGTATCTCTATAACAACTGTATTTTGTATTTCCCTGATTGTGCTTTGGGTCAGATCTCTGTCTACAAAATTGCTTTCACAGTTATGGGAATGAAAGTTCATACTTTTTTTTTTTTTTTAAATAAACCCAAGATAACCAAGGGTGCAACTACGGAAGCTGATTTAAAAAGCAGTTCTTCTGGGCCACTTGGGTGACTCAGTTGTTAACGTTAGGCTCAGGTCATGATCTCAGGGTCCTGGGATCGAGCCCCACATCAGGCTCCCTACTCAGCAGAAAGCCTGTTTCTCTCTCCCACTCCTCCTCCTTGTGTTCCCTCTCTCGTTGTGTCTCTCTGTCAAATAAATAAATAAAATCTTAAAAAAAAAAAAAAGCAGTTCTTCTGAGTATGAGAGATTAAATTTTCTACAAACTGTGGCAGGCATTTAAATTATTCTGTTACAGATAGTTTTGTTTGTATTTGCTCAAAGACAGTTATATAGTTTTGGAGAATTTGTAAGTGCAAGTCATTTATTTACGATTTTCTCTCTCCAGAGGGAAAAAGTAAAAAAAAAGAAAGAAAGAAAGAAAGAAAGAAAGAAAGAAAGAAAGAAAGAAAGAAAGAAAGAAATATTAACTCATTCCTCAACTCAAAACAATCCTACTGATTTACAGGAAGAATAAACACTTGTTTTCCCAAGGTTTGTGTGAGAACAGAATCTTATTAACTTTGTGATTAACTTTGTAATTCCATAAAAGAAAATATTAAGTACAATAAGCTTATACCATGTGGAATCAAAAAGTGCTTTATGGATAGATTCACCCTGATGTTTGCTGCAGCATTAGCAACAAGAGACAAATTTCGGAAGCAGCCCAAGTGTCCCTCGACCGACGAATGGATAAGGAAGGTGTGGTATATATACACTCTGGAACATTATTTAGCCACGAAATGAATGAAATCTTGCCATTTGCAACAAATGGATGGAACTAGAGAGTATAATTTTAAGTGAAATCAGTCTGTCACAGAAACACAAATACTGTATGATTTTACTCACACGTGGAATTTAAGAAACAAGACAAACAAAGAAAACAAGAGACAAAAACCAGACTCTTAAATATAGAAAACCAATGGTTACCAGAGGGAAGGTGGAGAGGGGGTGTGGGTGAAATACGTGAAGGAAATTAAAAATACAACAAGCTTTAGTAATGTATAGAACCTGAAACTAATATAACACTGTATGTTAACCATACTGGAATTAAAATTTATGAAGGGGAACACTGAGGAAAAAAAAAAAGTACAGAATATCTTTGGTCATCAACAAATTTCAGCTGCATCAAAATTATGACAAGGTCTCTTTGATCCTAGAATAATGTCTGTGACCTTTCACGTGAAAAATACATAGATAGAATATGTAGGATTCAACTTTTGTTAAAAAAAATTACATCTCTAAAATATAGACACACACACACACACACACACACACTTGGACCCACCAAACACACAAGGGGTTACTCCAGGAGAGCACGAGGGAGTCTTTCACTCTTTATTTTAAGTTCTCTGAACCATTAATTTGTTATAAGTACATATTCCAGTTATTATTTTAAGAAACTGAACAGGGGTGTTAGGCATTATGGCGCTACAAAAAAGAATGCTCTTTTGCTTGTGAAAAAGGGACGTCCTCGGGGTACCCAGGAGGCTTAGTTGGTTAAGCATCTGACTTTTTTTTTAAGTACAGTCCACGCCTAGCGTGGAGCCCAATACCTGCAGAGCCTGAACTCACGACCCTGAGATCAAGACCTGAGCTGAGAGGTCAAGAGTAAGAGGCTTAACTTAAGGCACCACCAGTGTGGAGCCCACTTAAAAAAAAAATTTAAAAAGGGATGCCCTTGGGTGCCTGGGTGGCTCAGTTGGTTAAGCAACTGCCTTCAGCTCAGGTCATGATCCCGGAGTCCCAGGATCGAGTCCCATATCGGACTCCCGGCTCTGCGGGAAGTCTGCTTCTCCCTCTGACCTTCTCCCCTCTCATTCTCAATCTCTCTCTCTAATAAATAAATAAAAATCTTTAAAAAAAAAAAAAAGGGATGCCCTTAATGCTGTGAAATGTGTAAGCCTGATGATTCACAGACATGTACCCTGGGGCAAATAATACATTGTATGTTAATAAAAAATTAAAAAAAAAAAGGGATGCCCTTAAATGTCCAACCTAGAAAAATTGAGAAGTCTCTGGATTGGGTACAAATGCATAATTCAATTTAGGCTTTGTTTTTAGCTTTTATACGGACTCAGAATGACTCAGAATTTTAAATTTATTCTACTTCTTTTGTGTTTTCCCATTTGTACTAATATCTTTCTCTATCTTGATAAAACTCTTACTTGGGGAGGCGTAATTGAGGGAAAAAGGTGACAGCCAGAATGATGAAGATAAACATTTGGATGAAAAACAAGAGACCATTTGCGCAATTTTTGTTTGGCAATTTGTTCTGTACCTACATTTCCATTTCTGGAAGCAGTAAAAACAGTGACAGCAATGACAGCCAGCATTTACTGAGCATCTACGCTCTGGGCTGCAGACTATTACAAATGGTTTACTCACACTGACCCATTCAGTGTTCACTTTGACCCCAGGAGGGAACAAAGACAACTTGTCCTAGGGGCACAGAGAGAACCTGAACCCAAAAGGTCTGGTATCAGAGCCCAAACCCAGCTTTTTTTTTTTTTTTTTTTGGAAGAGAGAGGGATCACAAGTAGGCAAAGAGGCAGGCAGAGAGAGAGCAGAGAGAGGGGGGGAAGCAGGCTCCTGCCAAGCAGAGAGCTGTATGCAGGGCTCGATCCCAAGACCCTGAGACCATGATCCGAGCCAAAGGCAGAGGCTTTAACCCCCTGAGCCACCCTGGCGCCCCCCAAACTCAACTTTTTAAAATCAAATACCAGGTTCCCCTGTAAGTGATCATTTATACGCTCTTTTGGTGACGTCAAACTCCAATTCCACATCATTTCATTTGAGGGAGAAAATGTCTATGCTCTACATGCCTTTTGGTAGAGAAACGTATTCTAGACCGAGCGCGAACAATACTCTATACCGGTCGGAGCCTGCAGTAAGCCCCCGTGCATTTTGACACACCTTTGCTCTTCACAGCTTCTGAGCATTGAAGATCTCTACCGTATCAAGCTGCTTTGGTTTTCAGTCCATACAGCAAACATTGAATAACGAAAGTTTAATGCTCTGCCTTCACTTGACTCCTACGTTAGGATGTTAGAATTCAAATGTGAGGCGAATGACAGAAAAACTTTAAAACTGTTCTCTGGGAGGGAGCTGCCACCGTGACCCCCTAAGTACTATTAATAATATTTATACTTCCAGAGCGCCTGGGTGGCTCGGTCAGTTAAGTGTCTGCCTTCAGCTCAAGTCCTGATCTCAGAGTCTCGGGATCGAGCCCCGCATCGGGCTCCCGGCTCAGAGGGGGGTCTGCTTTTCCCTCTGCCTCTCACCCCACTAATGCTCTCAACTCTCTCCCTCTCTCAAATAAATAAATGAAATATTTTTAAAAAAAATTTATACTTCTGTTTGAATGCTATAAGTCTCCTCCATCTTAGCTGATTAATTAGGTGTTCATTTGCAGGTTCGGATCTAAACAGGGATGTCTGGAATGTCGGTGTGACTGGAAAGGGACCAAAAAGCACTGTACCACAGCCAGATAAAACCTTCCCCCTGTTCCTGACGCCCAGGGTGTCAGGCAGACGACCGCAAGGGTACAGCTAAATATTTTTGGCAGGAATGTGAAACGGAAACCCCGGTTTGGGGAGGAGGGAGGAAACTGGCAGGAAAATGTTCTTATAGTGCCCCACTGTGCCATCTGTGTCTGGGGATATTTAAGACTTTTATTTTCACTCCACATCTGACCTCAGATTTTTAAAAAAGAAGTGGAAACAGACATATGATTACTTACGACTTCGCTTCAGTTCACATGTCATTTTTATCCTATTTACTCTAAAATGACCCCTCTGTACACTCACTAGACTTGACTCTAAAAGGCAGAAACCCCATCCCTCGATCGTCATTGTCAGGTTCTACAATAAACTCTGCTCCATAGCATGCTGACTAAAAACTAATACGAATCCGGGTTTGGAAGTGGACACGTGGGAAGACAGAAAAAGAATCAATTTCAGTCTGTTTTAACCATGATCCTTTTGAATGTAAAAGGAAACAAAGAGTGTAAAATTTCTGTCAATGGTTTACTCACGATTCAGTCCATACTGCACCTTTTCACAACCAATTAAATTCAGTGTGCTCTCATCAAATCGCCCAAAGCATTCACATTCATTTTACCTGAAGCCTTTGGTCAGAGCAGAGGGTGTGGTTTTGGTAGCTTCCCAAACCTCAACTACAGTTTAGCTTGCCAACGAAAGAAGCCCCACAAGACGCACTACTGGCGACACCTCCAATGACAACAAAGGGCTATCCCGACCACCTTTCAGGATGGGTGCCCTTGGAAGCCCCACTTCTCAAATGAAGCATAAAGAAGGGTGACTTTTCCTCTCCAGGTCATGCTGGTTCAAGCGAGCGGGAGGGCCAGGAACTGAGCCCCGTCCGAGGAGGACATGATGACCGCTTAGAGACACGTGACAGGGAAGGCATGTTAATGAGGCTCGCGGGGAAATAATATAGGTCATAAAATCTTCCAGGGTAATTTCTCAACTAGTTTCAGTTTAAAGAAAAGCAGGGGTGAGCAGGAATCCCAACGAGTAAAGGATGAGAAAGACAACATCTTAAGCACCTATCAAAATCAACCATGAGAAAGGCTCCCTTCTCTGGCTCCGGAGGCCCTTATCAGAGAGGCCTTCCTGGACCACCCCATCTCCAGCTGCCCCCACCCCGATCATCAACATCACTCTCCCTATAACTGGAGTTCTTTTCTTCATGGCATGAGTCACCTCCTGACATACTGTGTCCTCAACTGGAATGTGAGCACCGTGAGGACAGAAGCCTATACCTACGCTCGGAAAAGAGCAGCAATAGAATTGTTATTTGCTGAATTAATAAATGAATTAATGCAATCTCTCTCCCTCCATCCAAGTTTTAAGAACATTTTCATGCCAGTAATTTTTACCGAGCATGTACTGTAACTATGGTTGCGAGCACTGTGGGACCTCTGCCGGCTGTCCTGTATAAAATGAGTAAATGCAAAACTAGAAGACATCGTGACAACCCAGCAGCCCCAGAAGACAGCCATTAGGCCCAGGCAACCCAACTGCTTTTCTGCTCCTAGCCACAGCCCTCAGCCAGGGGCCCATGAAACCTCAGACAATGGCAATCAGCAGAGCTCCTGGCGGGTTTTGATTCTTGGTGTTCATTCTACCCACAACCATTCTAAAGCTTCCCCCATGGTTCCAAAAACTGGTTCAAGCAGGGAAAAAATCCACACCTCCTGGAAGTACACTGTCCCCACCCTTCCTCATCCCCAGGTCCCTCCGTACACTGCCTACCTGCGACTTTACCCAGACTCATTTTCGGCAAGTCAGGGCCCCTCAGCTCCTCCACGCTTGCAGACTTCATGACGGAGGTGATTGAGGACAGGGTGCTAATAAGCTGCGAGTTCAGAGAGCCCATGTGTGAGTGCGGCTCCCCGAAAGCTTCCGCCAGCTCGCTGTAGTTCTCAGCCAGCAGCTTCTGCTGCTCTGCCAGCAACTTCTGGACGCGCTCGATGTAGTGATCCAAGCCACTCATCATTCCAGAAGGAGCCTGGGGCGGGGGGCCCTCCGCGGACTCTCCAACGGGCTCGTCCCCAACACCTACACTCCTCCTGCTGGCTGCCAGCCCCAAAGTCAACTGGGGAGGACCACAAGCGATGGTCCTCATCTTGAGACCAACCAGGTAGTTGTCGTGAATATTGATCTGCCCCACGCCCAACTCTTTGGTCTTCACAGCCGATGGCCTATCAAACCCAGAGTTGCCAGAGAGCACGGTTCCCACTCCAACGGACCGCATCTTGACGGAGGAGTTGACGTCCTTCACACGGCCTTCTCCGATGGCCACGGTCCGCATCTCCACGGTCTGGGTGCTGGTCTGCTTGTCCGAAGTGCTGAGGGACGTGTTGGTGGAGGAGTCCACAAGGGTGGCCGCCTCGGTGTTGGTGGACTGGTCCACCTGCTCCCAGACCGTACTGGTGTGCTGGCTGGAGGTCGGCGGCACGGCCATGACGGCGGCCTCCACCCGGCTAATAGTCTCTGTGCTCACGCCCCGGGACACGCGCTCCTTTGGGGGGCAGACGGTCACGTCAACAGAACAATCTCCGCAGCCGATCGACCGCACCTCCTTGAGATGCAGGTTGGTCTTGAGGAGCGAGAGGTCGTTCACAGACTCTTCCGTGTTGCTGCCGGTTTCGCAGACGCTGGTTTCCACACCCACGCTCTGGTCGCACGTCTCCACGGACCTCCCGGCACACTGGTCCCGCATCTCCACCCGTTCCCTGACGATCCACCAACTCATGGGCAGCTCCGGCCCCGCGGCTCTGCTCTCACAGCCCGGCTGGCAGGAGACGGCCACGCTGCACGTCTGCACGGAGGTCCCGACGCCCGCGTCGGCCACGTCCACGTGCCGGCCGGCCATCTGGTCTCTCGTGCGCACCACGGCCTCCACCAGCTTGCTGCACACAAGCGGCTGGGCCGTCACGGCCTTGTCCACCTTCTTCCTCGAGCCGGCGGCCTGCAGCTCCTGCTTGAGTTTTGTCATCTCGCGGTCATGGGTGGTTTCCTTGAGTTGGACTTCCAGGCGGTAGATCTTCTCCTTCAGGGCTTCTATGGTCTGCTGCTGCAGCTCAATTTCTTTGTCGGCCTCCGTCGTCACCCCCAGCATGGCCTCTGTCACGCCGACCCCACAACTCCTCGTCTCCACGACGGTCCCCACGGCGGCGTCCCGACAGGCCCCGGGGCCCCTGCGGTACACGACCACGTGGTCCATGCGCTCGTCGGCACCCACGGCCACCGAGCGGCACTGGCGGTCCTCCCGGACCTCCGAGGAGGCCTCGCCGCTGCTGTCCCGGATCTTCTGCTCCAGAGCGCGCATGTCGGCCGCGAGCTGCCGGAACTCCCGGATGCTGTGCGCGCTCTGCTCCACGCTCGCCATCTTGTCGTCGTCATCGTCGTCGTCGTCTATGTACAGCTCCCCGCCGCCCCGCCGGGCCCTGGACAGCTTCTCCAGCTGGGACGCGTTCCCAGCGCTGTAGGACCGCGGCCTCACGCCGCCGACATCGTTCTGGGCAGGAGCTCTCTGGCTTTTCAGCTGCGAGGCCAGCTGTCGCTTCTCCTCTTGCAGGACTGAGATCTTGACCTGGAGCACGGGGATGGTTCGCACCTGCTCCTCGAGCTCCTTCAGGCGCTTCAGGGCGATGGCCATCTGCTCGCGGATGTGCTGCAGGTGCACGGGGCTCACGTTGGTCACCGGAGTGGAGATCCCTGAGCTCAGCGGGCTGTGGCGGATGGAGCTCCCCATGGATGACGTGGTGGCAGCAGCTGGGACACAGCCACCATAGTCCCCGTTGCCTTGATATCCATTCTGAAGTGGGTGCACTGCGGCATTGTGGTTTCCGGAACCCATGAAGGAGGAGAGCGAGCTTGTGGAGCCCAGGCCTCCAAAACTGGCCAGCCTGGGCCTGCGGAACTCACCCGGCGCCACCTGCATGGTGACTCTCTCCTGTTCCAGTCTTCTCCGGGTCTCCATCAGGGTCTTGGTGACATGAAGGTTGTGCTTTGGGAGCTGTGGCGAAGGTGGAGGCAGCTGCCGACTCTCGGGGACGGTCAGAAAAGTGGGCGAGGTCTCCAGAGGGGCAGGGGGCCTTGGGGTTGGCGTCGATGTCACTTGGCTTCTGGCGAGGAGGAAGTGGGGACACTGCTTGTTGTCATCACTGTTGGAGGAGGAGAGGGATTCAGTGGAAGTCCACACACCCTGTTGGCCTGGCGCAGCCCTGCTGTCCGGGCATGGCACAGAGGGCTTCCGCCTCTTCTGGATGTTCAGTTTCTTGATGGTGTTTCCTTTCTGTATGTCATCCACATACTTGAGGAAATCTAAGTCTAGCTGGTAACCGTAGGGGGTCTCCACAAAATAAGGATCTTTCTGTTCCTTGTCATGATCTCCATTCAGAACACCCTCTGCTTTGCCTAGGAGAGCGAGAAGAGAATATTATAATGCCATAGAATATACTGGGTGATAACAACTAGTATTTGGGGGCGCCTGGGTGGCTCAGTCATTAAGCATCTGCCTTCGGCTCAGGTCATGATCCCGGGGTCCTGGGATCGAGCCCCGCTTCGGGCTCCCTGCTCAGCGGGGAGCCTGCTTCTCCCTCTCCCACTCCCCCCGCTTGTGTTCCCTCTCTCACTGTGTCCCTCTGTCAAATAAATAAATAAAATCTTTAATAAAACAAAACAAAACCACTAGTATTTGTGTATGGTGCAGTGAGGCGGACTGGTATGATTTAGGAGTTGCCAGACTTCTTTCTGTTCTAATCCTGGATCTACAACTTAACAGCTGGGTAAGTTAATAAACCCCTCAGAACTTCAGTTTCTCCCTGAGTAAAAATGGAAATACAAGTATTTACCTCATAAGGTTGTTATAAGAATGTAATGAGACAGTGGTTTTTAAAGAACCAGGCATATATTAAATCCCCACTAAACACTTTATTTTTGAAAAGAACATATTGGAAAGACTTGAACACATCTTGAGGAGATCATTTCTTTTGTTGTCTACACTTTGCTCAAGTCTAGAGAGCAGTCCTTAAGGCTCCTATTTTATAAAGTGAATGCCGAGGCACCAAAAGTGCAAAGTCAGGACAGACCAAATCAGCACAGATCCAGGAAGCCTGGGACGGGAGTTCTCATAGCAATCACTCTTTTGCAGGCTCTGCAGCCTTTCTAAAGGGTGGCCAAGGGCAGCCCTGGTGCCTGACCACCTCCAGAAAATCACAGTTTGCCTTGAGCCCTTCCTTGCTCAGAGAGCCAGGACCCAGGGGCCGCTGACTGATGCAGGAACACAGAGAACAGACTTCAACTCTATTTTGTGTCTTCCCGTTTAAAACCACCACCACCACCAAAACCTTGCCCCAACCAGAGGAACCGTTTTCTCCTCTTTGACTTCTTTTGGACAAACTGTTCCATACTCCAAGAATACCTCGTTTTGCATTTTAACATATCCAAACAGATGCAAAAGAGAATGAAAATAAAAGCAAACCTATACTCCACACACTGGATCCCTGTGGCATTCAGTAAATGCTACTTCTGGCTAAACCAAACATTTAGAAAAGGAAACAACTTTTTCAAGGCACAGAACTTGCTAGTGACTTGAGCTGTGCATTTCAAATTGAAAAGCAAGGCCATTTTTGTTTGTTTAAATTGTAGGATTAAGTAATGTGTTTTCTTCAAAATCATAACAGGCTCTGCAGTTTTTGAGCTATGGAAAATACCCAAAAGCAAGGAGTGAAAATGCAAGCCATTTGTACCCCTGCTCCTATCCTGGGTATAAAAACCCACCCAACTGCTGTGAAGACCTTCCAGCACTGTGGTTTGCCTGCCTGCCCTTCCCAGTCCAAACCCTGCTGGGCATTTCCACCTGATCCTGTGAATGCTCCGACTAAACCTTTCGCCTCCAATTTGCCCTCTTTCCTCTGAAAAGTTGGAAAGAAAAGTGCAAAAAGACTTCCAAGCAGCAGAGTTGTGTATTCTTCATGCCCTGATTTAAAACAATATTAAACTGTTCTCGCTGTTAGCATCCCGGCACCCGATTTCATTTCTAAAACATAGAGAATTCTACTGGAAAGAGGTGCTCAGCCTGAATCACTTTCTCACCTAAGTAAGGGTGAGCTGATGATGGATGAGCCCGGCACCTGGAAACTTGTGCTCAGGCTACCAGAACGCGTCTCTCCTTCCCTCTTTCTTGCCTTTTTAACT
>CM052813.1:8501702-8511775 GCA_028533885.1 Nasua narica
CCTCCCCCCCCCCCCCCCCGCAGCGCTCAGCTGGCAGCTGGCCACACCCCCCATGGCGCTTGCTCCGCTCCCCACCAGCCAGATACCCACCTGGTGCCCCAACACCCCCATGGGGGGGACCGCGCTCCCTGCGCTCTGCTCCCCGCCGGCCGGATCACAGCCGGCCACACACCCACCCGGAGCCCGAACACCCCCCTCCCGCGCGGGCGCCCGTTGCGCTCTGCTCCCCAGCGGCCTGATCTCCGCCAGCAGCTCAGCCCTCCTCCTGGGCGCCGACCGCACTCTGCTCCCCGCGGGCCTGATCCGGTCGGTCGGTGGCTCACCCCCATCCTGCGCGCCCGCTGGGCTCCGCTCCCCGCTGGCCGCACACCCCGGTCTCGGGCGCCCGCTGCGCTCCGCTCTCCGCTGCCCAGACCTCCTGCCGGCAGCGCAGCCACCCGGCGCCTTCCCGGCCCGCCGGCCGGCTCCCTGTTCCGCGCCCGCCGCACCGCCCCCTGCCCCCGGGCGCCCGCCCGGCCGCCCCGCTCACCAGCTGGCTCGCACCGCGCCCCGGCCCTGCCTCGGACGCCCTCCGTCGGTCTTCACCCCATAAGGAAGGGAGGTTCAACATTCGTGCACACTTCGCCGGGCCACGCGCGAACACCATAGGCCCAGGTCTCACCAATGAAGTTTTCCTCCGGCTCCCGGGACACCGCCCCCGGCCCACTCAGCGGCTCGGCATTCCCTGCTTTCTTAATGGAAACAGGAAACCAGGACCTTGCGAAAACGTGTGTTCTTCAGGCCAGTCGTGGCCAGGCGTACAAATGCAGCCGGCAACTCAAACATCTCCACACAGAGGCCCTGTGTCCGCGTTCCCGTCACTTCCAATGGAGAGTTTGTGTGCTCCTGCCCTCGGTCACCTGAGGAAGTTCCAGGCACAATAGGGCCACTGTCCCCGGCAGGTTCTCCAAGCGCCCCGCAGTCCTGGCTGGTCTGGGGGCACTGCGGGAACTCTTTGCCCTTGGGTCCTCACCAGCCACAAGCAGTTACCCCTTAACAGTAGTAATCCCAACCGAGTTTGCCCTTGATGAGTTCTTAAAACACCCCACTTTTTTCCAGCTACAAAAGTAGTCCACGCTTATGTTAAAAAAAAAAAAAAAAAATCACCTCCAGGCCATTTAAAGTATGAAAAAAGTCACTCAGCTCTTACCCCTTAGGAGAAATATAAATATTTTTGTATAACTTAGATTTTCCTGTGTATTTCTTAACATACTTATTTTACCCATTTTCAGTAGAAAAGGTTAATTTTTGTTCTATTTCGCTTCAAAAGGCTTCTTTTTTTTTAAATGCACTGATTTGATGTCTAGATTTAGAACACAACAAAGCACATCACATTTTTCAGTAAAACTTAACTGGCCGGCCCATCTTTAGTTATTTCTGAAGTTCACAAAAGTACAGGTCATGCCGAATTTTCCCCTAAATGATCTCTGGACTTGTAAATCTGGGACTCGGGAAAGGTTAGAATTTAACCATGTAAGGCTTGACGATTTCCTAATGCTGCTTAAAACACACTATCCTAAGGACCTTAGCAAGCATTTGAATGTCATACCCAGCACCTAAAAAAAAGCAACCTGTGTTTCTCAAGGTGTCATTTATTACAATCAACTGTCCACTGTATGTTCTACAATTAAATAAAGACACCCACTGTCATTTTTACGTCCTTTCTGGTGTACCTTCACATACAGTAACACAAATAAGGCGTTTTATAAGGCCCTGATTGATTTCCCAATTTCTCCACATGTGTAGGTCTTTTCTCTGTGCTTGATCTTATCATCTTAAGAGCAACAAATTTGATTTTTAAAATTTCCTTCACAGCTCTCCCTTTCCAATCATACACATCACTTAATAAGATGTGGGGGAACTATGTGGATGTTTAAACATGTTTCCCGAAGGAATAACTGAATAATGAATTTTTAAGAATATCTTAATATTCTACAGGCAGAAGTTGCTTGCTCTGTGTTAGTGTTAAAGACAATTCTTACATGAAGCTGTTTCAGCGGTTATCTTTAGGTTGTGGAATCATGGATGGTTTTTATGTTGTTTCTTTCTTGTTTTTGTTTTTTTTTTAAGATTTTATTTATTTATTTGACAGAGACAGAGATCACAATAGGCAGAGAGGCAGGCAGAGAGAGAGGGAAGCAGGCTCCCTGCTGAGCAGAGAACCGGATGCAGGGCTCGATCCCAGGACCCTGAGATCATGACCTGAGCTGAAGGCAGAGGTTTTAACCTACTGAGCCACCCAGGCACCCCTTTAGGTTGTTTCTTATATTTTATACATTTTTATAACACAGTTATTTATCTTTTAAAAAATATTTATAAGATTACAAGAAGTTACCAGAAAGCAAGAGAAAATGTATTGAAATAAACTCCAAGAAAGTTTGTTCAGGAGAGGGATGAATGGGGCAGCCATGGAAAAGATAGCCAGATGTTCCTCAGTATGTTTTATCCCATCTTGGAAACTAATAGGACTCCTGATTTAGTTGTGCACATATAAAGACTATATTTTCCTGGCCTCTTTTACTGTTAGTATGGCCATATGCAGAAACATCATAAAGCGACCCCCTAGAACCTCCCTTAGAAGACACAGGAATAGTTCTCTGTCCTCCTTTCTTCTTTGTCATTTCCTCCATCCTGCTGTCTGGAATGCAGATGTGATGACGGGAACACTAGCTGCTTCACTGGATTGTGAGTTCACACATAGGGATGGAAGAACAATGTGCTAGAAAAATCCTGGGTCTTTAAGAGCTCTGCAGATCAAAGCTATTATACTACACCTGGAAAGCCACCTCTATATGTCTATGTGAAAGAAAGATAAACTTCTCTTCTGTTAAGCTACTCTGTGTGTTTCGTCTCTGTTACTTGGATCTACACTGAATTCTAATGGATACAGCAGTCTCTCCTCTGTGTCCACCCACTCCCCCCAAAATTAAGACCAGATCTTGAAAAGTAAAAAACATTAAATGATTAACTGGGGAGATGTTACAATAAAATTTTTTTATTACAGAAATTTTTATTAATTCAAGAATAATCAGGAAAGAATCAAAACAACACTTTTTAAAAAATCTCTGAGTGGGTTATAAAGAGACTCTTAACTGCCTAAAACCTTTTTTTTTTTTTTTTTTTTGGACTAACAGGGTTATGCCTGTTTATATATAGCCAAAAACCACTAGCTATGTCTGCAAATGGAATCCTGAAAGTAACAGCTTCCAACGAAATATTCTGGAATCACAGGGCTGTCCCCTGGGGTTTACAAGAATTTTCTAAATGTCTGGAAATCCAGTGGTGGAGACTGCTCCTGGCACCACCTCTGCCTTCATTATATAGCATTTATTAAAAGCTTAATTGGGTACAGCAGAAAATGGTCCTATTCAGTGGAAAGAGTAGGAGGAAGGATTATAAGAAATAAAAGGAGGTATAGTCTAGCTTGGAAATAAACGTCAAACATCCTAAACATAACACTAATTGAGATCAGTTACAAAGGCATATTATCAACAAGAACAATACGATCGTATGTGAATAATTAATCAAAAAAGAATGGAGTTAACTGAGAGCTGAATTTTTAAGGGAAAGTAAGTGATGACAGAGTAAAAGGAAACAGAAGGGGAGGGCCAAGGGCCAGGGCAGAAACTACTGGTACGGCCGAGGACAGATGAGGTCAGAAGAGATGGGATGGTACAAAATGGGCCACCAGACTCAGTCCCAGACCAGGGGGATCTGGTCCACTTACAGTCACCGTGATGGGCACACCCGGCCCCACACTAGAGGCTAAACAGGCCTTGACTTAGACTGTCCTGACACTGTGTGTAGATTGGAGCAAGGTAGGCAAAGAGATTAAATTCAAAGGGACCAATTGGAATGTTATCATCCTCAAGTGTGACATCCAGACCAGCCAAATAATGTATTCATACATTCAACTTATTAATGTTGATAAAGAAAAACAATCTTAGTAATAACATCCATCCATCCATCCATCCATCCACCCATCCATTTATCTACAGTCACCATTTACCAGGCTCTGTTCTAAGAGCTGGGGACACAGTGTAAACAAGAGATAAGGTCCCCACTTTCATAAGGCTCACAGTCTAGTGGGCGGCGGGTGTGCATGGGGATAAAACCCAAGTAAAATACAAGGCAAAAATGAAACAAAGTGGAATCATCAGAATTTATACTGTTGTGTCAGCGTAAGGAGCCGGGCCGCTAACAGCTTCTTGGGTTGATATCATCTCTGAGTTGACCTACTTCCTTATACATCAACGGTATCAGAGTCCCTTTTCCTGCTTTTCTCTCATGACCCACTTTCTATGGTCTGCAATTTGGGGTAACCAAACACCAAATGAGACAACACTAAGTAGAGACAATGTCCCAAGTCCAGAGCAAATTCCCTTGTGTTCAGAGAGAAGCCAAAATCAATAAGCTGATGGTAATTCTACTCTTTATTTATACATTTACCACCTATAAAACTTAGGGTTCTGTTAAAGGGGCTCAATTTATGGCCTCAAGAAAAATTTGAAATTTCCTTGCAGTTTATCTGCATTAGCAAAGTGAAATGGAGATAAGGATATCTCAAAAATAACATTTTTTTGGGCGCCTGGGTGGCTCAGTTGGTTGAGCAACTGCCTTCGGCTCAGGTCATGATCCTTGAGTTCCAGGATCGAGTCCCACATCGGGCTCCCAGCTCCACAGGGAGTCTGCCTCTTCCTCTGACCTTCTCTCCTCTCATGCTTTCTCTCACTTTCTCTGTTTCTCAAATAAATAAATAAAATCTTTTAAAAAAATTAAAAAAATAATTTTTTTTGAGAGAGAGAGAGAGTGTGTGTGTGTGTGTAAGCGAGGGAGAAGCAGAGGGAGAGAGAATCTCAAGCAGGTTCCGTGCTCAGCACAGAGCCCCATGTGGGTCTCGATCCCATGCCCGAGACCTCCACCCCAGCTGAAATCAAGAGCCGAATGCTCAACCGACTGAGCCACCCAGGTGCCCAACTTCTTTTTTTCCTTTAAGAAAGCACTATGCCCACTGTGGGGCTTGAACTCGAGACCCTGAGATCAAGAGTCGCAGGCCCTACTGAATGAGCAAGGCAGGTGCCCCCCCAAAATAATTTCAGATTAACAAAAGGTATTATATGATCTTTACTTCTCAAGGCAATCAGACTTACTTTCCAAACAATATTTGGTTTGCATGGACAAAAAACATAACACAGTCCCTGGGAGGTGGGAGATTAGACTAGATGTAGTAAATGAGTCACTAGATTAATCGAGTAGTGGAGGTTCTCAACGGAATGGGGGGGGGGATTTCTGCCCCCCAGGGGACATACAGCAATACCTGGACAACTTTTTGGTCGTCACCACGAGAATGCTAGTGGCATCTCATGGAGAGAGAGGCCAAGGTCGCTATGAACATCCCATAGTGGGCAGGACCGCCCCACCCTCCTCAATGGCGGATTATCCGTCCGAGAATCTCCACTGCGTTGGGTGGAGACGACCTGTGTCAAGGACTGGGAGCAGGGTCAAAACTCCCCGTACCAGCGACTGAGAACTTGGGCCACAGAAGTCACAGTCTCCAAGGCCCCCACTTCTCAGGGGGGCCATAACATCCTGCTCCAAGGACAGGGTAAAAAAAAAAAAATGCCGCTTTCGAGGAAGAAAACGCTAACCACTTTTCTACACAGGCTGCCCCACTGAGGAGGCATTCTTTAGTCTGAGCAAAACCCACCAGAGGGTTCTGGACTAATATGTCCTGGTGGACTTTTCAAGGGACAAAACTTTGATATTATTACTCTATCCATGCGGGAGCATCCAATGACTTCTTCTGGTATCGCTGCTGCGCACTCTGGGCCCAATTACTGAGTGACAGCACCACGAAAAATAATTACACCCGTGGGCCACAACTTCCACGCTTTTTATGTGTTTCTCTTCACCAGAAGCTCCACCTGAACCGCCGGAACTGAAGAGCTCGGCTAATTCCCATAACCGTACTGTCTCCACTCCCGTGATGCGCGCAGGCTTTGCCCCAGAGGCTGAGTCAGTCCCTGAGCAGCACATAATTATTATGGATTCCCATATTTAAAAGCAGCAGACTTGCAAGCATCCTGTTGTTGGAAGCAGTCGAAGAGACCCCACATCACCTAGGGCTGAGAGGCAAGAAAGCAAACCAGAAAGATGAGAGAGAGAGAGCGAGAAAGAGCGAAGGAGAGAGAGAGAAAGAGAGAGAGAGAGAAGTTTCCACGATGTTAATTACTCAAAGTATAAGAGCAACTGAGTTAGCAAATCAACTTCTCTAGGCTCGGATGAGTGGGACAAAGAAAACAGTAAAGTGGACAGATCCTTCCGGACAGGTTTAACAGGAAAGCTCTGCTGATGGCACTGTTGGCACTAAGACTTTCAGACCCAAGGACTGTCCCTGTACCAAATCTACAAGCAACCCCATTTGGTGCAGAACACACAAAAAGGAGAGCAAGGTAAGCGTTCCTCATTCTACTTTAAGATGACGGAGGACGTATGAGATTTCCTCCTGCTCCCCCTCCCCCGTTAGCACACCCGCCCATCCAGTCATGCACACGATGAGCACCTACTAGGTGCACAGCCTTTGCCCATAGCCACTAACCTGCACGCCATCCCCACACCTTCCCCAGTCACCCACCACTACCCCTTTCCATACTGGCTTCAGAATCCCACACCCCAGAAAAAGCATGCTGATCTAGGGAAGGCGCAATGACCTGACTGAAAGAAGGATTTTATTCTTTGATTCCGTAAATATTTATGAAGTACCTACTGTGCACCAAACCCGGCTAGGAGCTGCTCAGCAAGTGAGACGCAGAGCCTGTAGGTGAACTTGCGAAGTACAGGAGGGGACAGACAAGGAGGAG
The DNA here is from genome assembly GCA_028533885.1 of Nasua narica. Lineage (NCBI taxonomy): Eukaryota > Metazoa > Chordata > Mammalia > Carnivora > Procyonidae > Nasua > Nasua narica. The sequence continues at coordinate 8,508,602 of CM052813.1, forward strand.
CAGAAATGAAGGGCCGGCGGTGCGGAGCTCGGTGAAAGTCAAGCACAGGGAGCGAGCTGGAGAGAGCGAGGGCGGTGGGGGTTGGGGGGTGTGGTGCACGCTGCTGCAGGCCTGGATTTGAGGAGTGTGCGGGGGACCGTGCAAGGCGTGTGCTTGCAGGGGAGAAGGGGACGGGAGAAGGTAAAGGAAACGCACACACCCAACCTGCCACGTTTAGACATTGAACAGAGGGCTCTGCCCCAAGTGAGGCAGACAGGGGGCCACACCCCAGCCAGGCAGGGCCCCAGGAGTCAGGTTTTTGGCTCCTGAGCGCCCTGAGAAGCTATCAAAGGGTTCTAAACGAGGGAGTGAAATGATCAACTTCGCGTTTTTAATAGGACTGCTCCGGCTAGGTGCTGGAGTACGGACTGAGAGTCCCTCCCGCACCCTCCAGGAGCTCTCCATGGATTGCACAAAGTCCCCGTGAATGTTTCTCCTGGTGTCACAAATTCCTTTGCACGGAGTGAGTTTTAAAACAACTCGATACCAAGGGCCATCCTTAGTGTTAAAACCCCCAGAACCTGGAATCTGCATTCGGGGTGACCTGCGGCCCACTGGGAAGGCTTGCTCTGAGCTGGGCTGGGGACCAGGGTCGGCTCTTGGGACTTGTCCTTGGGGGCTCCCTCCATGACCTCATTATGCTGTTAAAAAGGAAAATATTTTTCTTTAAGCCAGTGGATGACTCACTGCAGAGAAAATGATAGGATTTCCTTTACTGAAGGTCATTAAAACATGATAAATCTAATCCGGGAAGGACACGTGGGGCACGGGTGAGGGTCTGACTTGGAGCTCTGGGATGCAGACAACAAACGGGCTCTGTACTTGAAACCCGAGGAGGGGACCTGCAGAGACTGAATGCGTCTGTGAAGCAGGAGCACTGTCCCTGACAGCCGACAAGCGTCTCTGCACAGGAGGGAAGGCCGCTGGCCTGTTACTACCCCTGCCCCCCGCCGCCGCCGGCCCCTGCCCACCCCCCTGGCTCCTACCCCCCCCCATACTCTCCCCACACCTGCCCAGGTGCGGACTGAGCGGAGGCAAAGGCTAAAGACAGAGGGTAGGGTCTGGGAGAACCCGAGCAGTCTTCCAGCTCACTAAGCTGGTTTCTGACAGGCTCAATTTCAGGTCAGTCTGTCCCCAGAGTCACTGTCAGAGTCGGCCTGCCTGACAAGGATCTCGAGGCAGGTGACCCCCCAGGCCCGAGGTGCAGACAGCATCAAGAACTCAGAGAACACGTGCCTGCCGGTGAGATATTCTCAAATGTCAGTGCACCTCGCATCAGCTCCTTAAAGACGGGGTCAGGATGCCTGGGTGACTGGGTGGGTTAAGCGCCCGACTCTTGGTTTCGGCTCAGGTCATGATTTAGGGTTCATGATGCTCGTGCCTTCAGCGTCTTTAGGGGACAGAAGTGCAGTTGGCCGGTCACCGGGGGCCACGGCCAAGACTCCGTGGTTGCTCATATATGCAAATGAGGCAGTCTGTTTTTTTTAAACCAGGCCTGATGCCCCTGCTCTTCTCTATTACATATTCTTTGAGGAATGTTACATTTGTTTGAGGTATCCCTGGAAACATGAAGGGCTTCTCAGTTATTAATGTTGCCGATTGATATGCCAGGAGCCCCATTAGAGAAAATAAAGTCTAAACGCTCCTTTCTGGGGCGCCCGGGTGGCTCAGTTGGGAAAGCATCTACCTCTGGCTCAGGTCATGATCCCGGGGTCCTGGGATAGAGCCTGCTTCTCCATATATATATATTAACGTCCCTTTCTGTAGCATCAAAAGTCGTCGACAATTTGGCCCGAATCCAGCACCTCCCAGTTTCCTTCCCACCCTGCACCCTAATCTATGGAACAACTTTCAAGCCCAGCCACCGTCGCTCATTCTGGTCCCTTCTCGTCCGGCAGGATTAGCTGCGCTATCTTTGGCTCAACCCCAACAGCCCATCGGTCGTCAAAGCTTCACTCCTCCCCAGCTGCTCTGTCCCAGGAGGAACCAGTCACCTTCTTCCCTCGGTTCTGAAACACTCTGCCTGCACAGCCTGATCAGCAAAGCACGTGTGGGTTTTCCCCCGCCAGACAGTGTCTTGGGCAGGAGGGGGGAGCGCAGGGATCAACTAGAATTTCTTCTCCTATCCCCAAGTGCTTGGGCGCACAGTGTGCTCACTACACGCTGACATGAAAAACTCTGCGTCGAGGCATCTAGAGATTGGTCGGGAATGGTGGGGGAAGACACGTAAGGACTGAGAGCCCGCACTCTGGGGCCTGATGGCCTGGGTTTGGATCCTAGTTCTGCGACTTTCCAGCTGTTGGCAAGTTAGATGCTATTTCAGCTGTGGAACTGGGAAAATAACAGACCTGCCTGCCGCACAGTGTGGTTGTGGGCTGCTTAGATCCATGCCTGCAGCCTGTTACTATTATTTGCTGGGACTGGATCGCCCTCCGTTGTCGGAGGAGGCGTCCCGGATGACACAGAGGGCCTCCCTGCCAACCTGCTGCTTCTCCCCGGCTCTGAGAAGCCAGGGCTTAAGGTGTTGAGCAGATGCGGTCGCTATAGCTTTGAGGTCCATGCCGGACTGTGCCTCTGGGAGTGGGTGGGAGAGGTGCCGGCTGGCCGGGCAGGGGACCTACGTGTGCCTGTGGGGGCTCACCAGGCGCAGGGAATGTGTGGAGGAGGTGCACTTGGGCGGGAGAGGAAGGCCGGGTCCAGCATCAGCCATGCAGGAAGGAGGTAAGCTAAAACCAAAGCCAAAACCAACGAACACCCCTAACCTTTAGAAATAAAGTATGGCCAAATCAAAACATCCTCTTCTTCTAATACGGAGACATGGGTCTGCACTAATTTTTCCGAACAACCTCATGCTTTCAGCTCTACTGAAGTCCTAAGAGGAAAGCGCGCTTGACCACACGGTGCAGATGTGGGCTTTACCCCTGGGAAGCCCGTCTCCGTGACAGTCGAGGCCGGCTCACCTAAATGGGGGAAGGTGTACTTTTCATAAAACAAAAACAGGAGCTCTAAATACTTCCAAGTTCACGGACAAGGGACGGGGCTGCAGGGTTCTGGGATGGCACGGTGCAGAGACAAGCTGTGCACGCATACAATGAGAAGAGGGGTGGGCCTCGGGAATTCCCGAAAGTTTCTTCC
>CM052813.1:8511875-8600537 GCA_028533885.1 Nasua narica
TGTTGCTGCGGCATCAGTTCTGCTCCGGGCCTCCCGGAAGAATCCAGACGCCAGGCTGCAGGTGAGCTGCTGGGAGGGAAGGACATGGAAAGGGAATCGAATGGGCTGTGTCTTAACAGAAGGCACTGCGCGTCAAGGAGGCACGCGCCGCGGCAGGGCCCTCTCCTCGAGCCCTCCGTGCGCTCTGGCGCAGCCACCCTCCACACCAAATCGGTGTCGAAGCATCCGCGGCCTGCCGTCAGGCCCTGCCCCGCACCCACTGAGGCAGTGCTTGCTCGTGTTCACGGTCTCGTTTGGAGAGATACTACTGAAATGCAGCCTCAACTGGCACGCATGCGCAGCAGAGAGCCAGCCGGAGGACTGAAGGCCGTTTTCCAAACTTTCTTAAAAAATGAACTCGCCACTCTAAGGGTAAATAGGAAAAGTGGCAGTTCTAAGGATAATTCTGTAGAAAGCAGAGGAGGAGCACAAGCTGGGGCAGTGGGACAGAAAGGGCTTTCCTAATAAAACAGCACTTGTTTTTTGGGGGGTGGGGAGGGGAGGGAATTGGAGTGACGGTATGAACCACAGCCCGCGTTTGGTTTTATAGTGTTTATACAAGAACATGAAGCCAGCTTCAAGGCACACATCAGAGCTCCCCGTTAGAAAAACAGAGCTGGAAACAAATGACCAAAAATGGACTTAGCCACACAAAAAAGGAAATTCTGGAACTTAAATAAACCATAAACTCAGAAGCGCAAACCTTAGCCTCTACGTACAACCCTTCACTCCCACGACAATGACATCTTTATGTTCAAGCTGAAATGATCAGTGAACCAAAAATCAAGTACCGAGGTATCCTTTCCAGCCTGTAATAAAAGCAAACATTTTTCGTAACACACAGAGCTTGAGTTCATACTTGACTAACCCCCCCCCCCCCAAACCTCAGGCTCTCCTCTTCTTTTTTCCTTCTTTTGGGCTTTCTTACTTACTCACCTCCCCAGGAACAAAGTAACTGATTTTCAGCAAGCAGGAAGCCAAGTCTCAAGCATACTTCCCTGGTCATTAAAGGGACTAACACACACGAGCAGGCAGGGAGCCCAGGAGCTGCTGCAGAGAATTTATTTATACCCATTTGGAATTTCCTGACCAACTAACAGCCTTTTGGCTGCAAGATTTAATTCCAACACTCCAGGCGCCAGAGAGACAGCAAAATGTACCAACCAACAAAACTGCCAGCAAGGATCTTAACAGCAGCAAATAAAGAGGTGAAGGCAGATGGCTCCCATGCCCCTTCTGATTTTTGGAGCATACTCTCATTTTCTTTAGACACCGGAAATGCTGACCTCGAGATACAGTTGCAAACCTGCTAATTCGAGGAAGAACAGAGAAAAGCAACAAATGCTTTCTGTTTCCCCCCCTAACTTCTTCCCTTCCCCAAAGCCTCCAGTGCAGAGAAAGGCTCCCTGTTATAACCCGAAGTATCACTCAGCAGCCGTCAGCTGAAAGAAATGACTCAGTTGTGCGCTGAGCCCGGGCTGGGCTGCAGGCGAGTGGTTCCTCTGCTCGCTTTACTCTTCTTTACTGCAACATGTAATCTGAAGGCTAAAAACACTCCTGGCTGTAAACCACAGACCCAGGCTTTTGTTTTATTTTTTTCGTATTCTCTTACGCATTTTTACCCAAATTTAATCATGTGACTCTCACAGGCACAGACTTAAGTTCCCAAACAAGTGCATCCTGTTTCAGGGTGATAACATCCTTAAGCAACATCTGATTTCTGCTTTAAAAATATAAGAATGGTATGTTCCTCTAAGGGCTTAAATACCTCACCTAAAAAAGAAACAAAAAAGAAAAGGAACGGTACTTTAAGACATATTCTTCCCTTGGCCTAAGAACACTGGCTGAAAAAAAAAAAGAACACTGGCTGAAAGTGACTCTAGAAGAACAAGATTTACTGAACTCTGTCTATGGGGCAAACAAGCAAAACCCGTTCTAAACGATAAAACAGATTAACAGAGATTAGAGATGACTCGAAATTGCCTGCTTTGCAAAATCCAAAACAGGATAGAGCTGCAAGGAGAGAGGCAAAATTTTATAAGAATCCACTGAATTTGCCTTCTTTGACGGGCTCATCTTGGTGGATGTGCACACACACCTCCCTCCATTTACCTTCTGGCCCAGGTCTGGGGGCTGGATGACTATCTATGGGACACACATCTTTCTGTGTGAAGCTGTAAGGACTAAACGTTTTAAGATGATATGGGGCCCATGTGTGCTGGTTTTACACCAAATAAATAAACTGATTCTGAGACAAATAATGAACTAAGTACAAAACTTCAAGTGCTAGATACTCTGAAATAAAGGGTCCAAATCATTCCAAGTTATTTTACCCAACGACACCTACGTTAGGTAGGAGATTTGAGTTAGGTCTTTTTTTTTCCTTTTTAAGGGGAGGAGCTTTTAAAAAAGCTTTATTGAGATATTTACATGCCATAAAATGAACCCATTTTTAAAAAGTGACTCGTCTGATGAGTTTTAGTAAATGTATACAGTTGTGGCATCCATTCCCCAAAAGCAGTTTTAGGAAATGGCCATCACCCTAAAAATTCCCTAAGGCTTTTATCATTTGCTTTATTAACAGAGCAAGTTTTTTCTCTGTACTCGTGAGAAAATTCTGGTACTATTCAGTCACGTGATTTTATTCCAAAGGAGGTCTTATTATCCAAAGACTTGTTCTTAAGAACTCAATGGAGGGGGCACCCAGATGGCTCAGTCATTAAGTGTCTGCCTCCGGCTTAGGTCATGATCCCAGGGTCCTGGGGTTGAGCCCCATGTTGGGCTCCCTGCTCTGTAGGAACCCTGTTTCTCCCTCTCTCACTCCCCTTGCTTATGTTCCCTCTCACTATGTCTTTCTTTCTCTGTCAAATAAATAGATAAAATCTTAAAAAAAAAAAAAAACCTCAATGAAGGAAAGTATCTGAATGTAGAGTTTCTTAATCCTGCAAAAGAGAATACTGCTGAGTTTTTATATCATCAACATTGTGTTCAGGTAAGAACACAGCTTATCCTAAAAAATCCACCCCCACCCAAGTACCCAAAAGAATATAGCTTATTCCCAAAACAGCTGACAGTAGTAATTTTGTATGCGTGCTTCCTTTAGGGTGAGGTCTAGCAGAAGAAGTCATAGTGTACAAGTAAGTATCTAGTCCTTTATGAAGGAGGGCAGTTTGGGAGGGAAGAATAATTAAAGACAGGCGCTCTTTCTGCCTGGAACATGCCAGTCACACAGGCTCCCACCGTCCGGAGAAAGATACCCCTGCCTGCCTTTATTCTCTCTTAATTTTGGTACAAAAGAAGCATCCAAGTGAGATGTGGGAGGACAGGGACATACTCAAGGCTTTCCCTCTGACGGGTGCAAAGGCTCCGGGAAGGGTGGCTCCCATCGAGAAGACAGACAGGCTGTGGACAGAAGCCTTGTGGTCACCAGACTGGCCGAGGGCACCCCCATCCCCTGGGTGGCGGCTGCAGGGCTCTGGGCTGCAATCAAGCCTTCCTGAGCCCACAGTTCTGATGCTAACTGAACCGGATCACTACACCAGTGCCTCTCCCCTGGGGGGCGCCTGTGCCCGAGTCTGGAGAGAAAACTGGCGTTCAATGTAACAGTGAGTTACATTTTAGACGTTGTGAGATGCAGGTTTCCTGACACAGGCTGAACATACTTCCTCCTCCGGGAGGGTCCTCTTCTCCCGGTCAGCGGTTGTGAACCGCCCTTCAGCCTCAGCGACCCAGCAGGGACCCGGCACCAACCCAGCACCCACCCGGCGCCATAAGGTGAGGCTCTCAGGGTCCCCAGCTCCGCTTGCTAACATCCATCCCCACATACAGATGCGAACTCATTTCAACTCTGGAACCGCCCTGGGAGCTAACTCGGAATACTGGCTTTTACAGATGAAGCTTATGTCATCTTGTGTGAGTGCCACTTCGAAGTGAGGGGCCGTGTGGGAGGGCCATGCTTTCCTGCACCTTTGGAGGACCCAGAAAGGTAGAGGAGGGGGACGCAGAAGGGAGCTGGCATCTCTGGAGGGTGAGGAGGAGAAGGAATACACTTCTGCTTCAATTGTTCTTTCCCCTTCTGATGTCTTTCCTGACCTTCCCAGACAAAATCCTCCAGGTTTGCACAGACCTGCTAAGGCATCATTTCTGCCTGAAGTTGTCCCTTATGGTCGCAGCCGCCTCTTCCATCCAAACTCTCAGAAGAGCCTCTTTTTGCCTTCTCTTCCTACTCATGCACACATCTCACATCCCAAAAGACTCATCTCGACGAGTGCTGTGCCCCCGCCCACCCCCAACACTGCAGGTGCCCGGGGCTCGGCCAGTCCATTTAATTCCCTCCGGAGGAGCCAAAGCCTGCAGGTTACTCTTTCCTTTTAAGAGATGAACGAAAATGCCAAAGATTCTGAGTCCGCATCTTGGTTTTACAGCGGAGGCAGGTCCCTGGGCCAGAGGGGTCACCCTACGAACATCACTTTTAGCATCCGAGGTGGAAGGGCCGACGCTGGGACTCCCCCCGCCCCCCCCTCCCCCGCAGCCCGCACCCTGAGTTTTCAACCCCACTGCACAATTAAACGGCCCGGGGCTGTTTTTAAAAATGCCGAGGGGCCCGCCCCTCCACCCCGATGAATCAGAGTGTCTTTCGGAGAAGGAGCTAGGGGCACGATCCTGTTTAGAAGTTCTCCAGATGGCTCTAAACTGAAGCCAGGGAGGGGAACCTCCACCTCAAACCAAGCAAAATGTGCAACTCCTTTACTCTTACGGGAAGCCGAGGGCCCCACTGGGGGCAGCCCGTGAAGCAGACGCGTACCCTCAGGGTCCAGGGCAGCTGGGGAGAGCAGAGGGCGCGTGACCCCACCAGCTAGCTCGCTTGCCTTGTGGAAGGACACGGCCCAGCGACACCACCTCTTTCGACTTTCCAAGGGAAATGGAAGAAATCAGTAGTTTTATACGAAATTACCTAACTTAAAAGATCCTGGCAATTAACTCCAATTAAAACAAAACCTTGGGTTGCTCAAATGGAACACGCTCCCTGGCCTCACTATCCATCTGGATCCAAGTCCACTCTTGTTCCCACCCCCTTCTCCTTTCCCATGCTCCAGGTGACTGATTTTTTCACTCCCATTTTATTATTTTTTAAACGTTCTGTTTTTAAGCAATTGCTACGCCCAACGTGGGGCTCGAACTCACAACCCTGAGATCGAGACTCACGTGCTCCACCCCCCGAGCCAGCCAGGTGCCCCTTCTTCCCTTTGTTCCTTTGATGGAACAAATCATAAAGCAAGTTAGAAAAACTATTTTTGTTCTGCTGCCTACGGACTGAATCGCTTTGGTTGCATTTGGCTCTCTTACTACCACGAGGTTTCATTAAAAAAAAAAAATAAAGACCAGGGCGCCTGGGTGGCTCAGTGGGTTAAGCGTCTGCCCTCGGCTTGGGTCATGATCCCAGGGTCTCCCTGCTCATCGAGGAGTCAGCTCCCTCCTCAGGCAAATCCTCTTTCTCGCTTTCTCTCAAATAAATAAAATCTAAATAAATAAATAAACAAACACCCAAAACAACAGCCTAGGATCCTTACCACCATGTCTCCTGAAGGTAAACCTAATGTGCAAAAACCCTCCCTGTAAGTATTCATCTTGAAAAAGACACAGACTGAAAGCAGGATGCTCTGTTATCAATCTCAGGGAAGGCCTGGGTCATTTCTGTGATATGTTAGCCTCCCCCCAGCAGCCCCTAAAGAATCCAAATACCTCATGGTGCCACTTCACCCCTCCTGGGCTCTTGGACGGTGACGGGTGTGAGAGGAAAGCCGCTGTCTACGGGAACCCCAGGGAGGGAGAGCAGTGGGGGCGGGGGCGGGACTCCCTTCCTCATGCCCACTGGCTCCCATGCTACCTAGCCCCACCACAGCCCCAAGGGTGACAGGACTGGAAGGGGATTACAGGACAGGTTCAGCAAGGGCTTCTAGCTCTTTCTTGTCTTGTTAGGTGTGTTCGGCGTTGGGTATTGGAAGTGGGCTCCTCCTTTACACGCCCAGATTGGAAGAATCTGCTTTCTTTTTTTTTTTAAGATTTTATTTTATTTTATTTGACAGAGAGAGAGACAGCCACAGAGGGAACACAAGCAGGGGGAGTGGGAGAGGAAGAAGCAGGCTTCCCATCGAGCAGGGAGCCCGATGTGGGGCTGGATCCCAAGACCCTGGGATCGTGACCTGAGCTGAAGGCAGACGCCTAACGATGGAACCACCCAGATGCCCCAGGATCTGCTCTAAGACTTAATGTAAGAGGAGATTTTCCAAGGAGAGGCCACAGCCCACACGGGGAGGGTGTGCCCAGCAGAGGTGTTAGACTCTGGCCAGGAGAGCGAGAGGAGGACAGGACGCTATGGGGGATATGGGCCTATGGAGAAACGCCAGGAAGAAATCCTCGGTGGGCCTTATACATTACTCAACGGAGCACCTTTCCTCGGACACATTTAAGTCCTAACAGCACAGTCACACTGAATTTCTACACATCAGGCTTTCTTTACATTCTGGGGCGCCTCACGATTATTACTTTCATCAGATTTGGACGAAGAGACTGTCTCATAATATATTTTCACCTGAGTCCGGAAATCGGCTTTTAAAAAACCCGTGGTGACAAAATGAATTGAGGCATGAAATGTGGGGATTAAAACTTTAGGTTAGATTGCCACAAAGACTATGAACGCTGCAAACACTGTGTATATAATATTTATTTATAATTTATAGGTTATAATAATTATGACTTATTAACGATCATTTCTCTAATAATTATTTATTTAATTAAGTAACTGTGTATTTGCTCCCATCTAAGAGGGGGCAGAGATCTGTAGAGACCTCCCCGAGAACCGTGGGAAAGCCGGCCGGCCCACCACACTCCCAGCCTAATAGGCCGCCAACCTGGCTTCTCACCCACGGTCCCAACCAGCCCGGGGCACACGCCTGGGGCAGAAGGACTGATGAGAGCTCCGCCTCCTCTCTCCGCCGGGGTCACTAACAGCAAAGTAAGTGGTCGCGGGAGCCAGAAAGAAGTTTCCAAATGACCTTTGACAAGAATCTTCCCCGGACAACCACGTTAAAACGGCTCCCATCACCCTGGAATGCGAGGCACCGGACGGACGGTATCATTTTAAGCCTACGTCAGAGCACGTGATGGAGGGAAGGCAGATACGACCACGTGCACTGAGTGGTGCGGTGAGAGGAGCAAGGCTGTCAACGAGTGGGTGCCCTGGACCGAAAGCCACCTGTTCGTCTGGGAAAATTATCCAGGTGCGCAGGCTGGGCGACAACTGCTAAGGGAGGGACAATGCAAGACAGGCCGACAGCAGGGCTCAGCTCAGTCACCGAGAGTCTCCGGCAGGCACTGTGCCCGTGTCCCGCCCCGGATTCGCCGACCAGCGCCGTGCGGGCACAAAGCAGGTGTGCTGCAAATACGTGCTCAAGGGACATGGAGCCCGCGGGGACCCCAGGCAGCGTACGAAGTGAGCGACAGTGGGTACACCGGGGTGCAGGTGAGGGGACTCCCGCTTCCGGAGACTTCGGTGCTTACAGACTGGTCAGGCACACTCCCCTGACTCTACGTGAAAATACACAGCTCTCCAGGAACTAAGAAGAGGTAGGGGTGACATTCCCCTGGGAGTCCTTGAGGACACTGGCTGGAACAGGTCAGGGAGGAAGCAGCTCCTGAAGGCTAAGAAGGGCTTGGGAGGTATGGGAAAGCCATCCAGACCAAGAGACTAGGGCTTTGAGCAAGGCCCTAGGAAGGGAACAGGGTGGGTGGGTTGGGGAACAGCAGCGGGGACAGTGCAGAAGCCCCCTGCTGGCTTCGGGACCCTCTGCCCAGAGCCGGGCTCTTGTTGCCTGGAGCCTTGGAAGGCTGGGAAGGCCTACCCAGATTCCTGCAGGCCTCAGGACTGAGGACACAGAAACAGATCACGACGCCAAAAGCAAAAGCCCAGGGTTAGGAGCGAACAGAGATGAAAGTTAGTGAGAGCCAACCATGTTTGGAGAGACCGAAAAAATAACAAAAGCATCGAAAGCTCGGCGCTCCCTCATCTCGCCGGCCATCCTTAACGAAACAAAGTCACGAAGAAATGACAGTAAGGCAAAGAAAGACCCAGCTTCACAGGACCTCAGGGCTGGTCCGTGCCACAAAGAAGGGAAACAGCTGCCCTCTGGCAAATATGTTTCCGTGCGGTCATTTAAAGGTGAGCTCCTGAATGAATGACCTCGCGGCGCTGAAGGGTTTTCCCTTAGTTCTGCATCCTTCCTTCTGGTCGTTCCAAAAGGACCCCCTGATTTAAATTCACCACTATTTGCAAAGTCTGCCTTTTCGTCATCAAAGTGGCCAGAGGACAGAAAATCAAAGAATCAGAGTCCCAGAGGGAAAGCCCTCAGCTTTCGGCCCCCCCGCTTTACCTTTCTGGAAGATTTTCCGTCTGGGGATTCTTCACTTAAAAGCAGTATCGTGGGGTGCTGTAAATTCCAGAGGCGAATTTCTAGTGCCTCAATAACGCCCGAGCAGCCCGGCTCGGAGAATCCACAGTTCCTGGGTGCCCGGGGGACGCCCGAGAATGTCCAGGGCCATGCCCAGGAGCTGGTGGGATTCTTCCCCGCCCAGAAGCTTACGACCGCTTCCCTCTCACACTGTCAGGCGGCTGTGCCCGGGGCAGACGTGGAAGCCGCGTATAGCGTGGCCCTAATGGAAAAACTTGGTGGCACAGGGCTTCGGTGTTTTGCAATTTTTTTCCTGTAAGCTACATTGTTGGAATGGTTTGACATGCCTCCCCTCCCCTCCGCCCCTACCGGCCCACGGACTGCCAGGTCTCCACCCCACGGCACCGGAACAGTCGCTGTGTCACTGGGCTGACTCACCCCTGGCTCCGGGGTGGGGTCCTGGCCGGGGCACGGGGCGCAGAGAGCCGGCAGGTCCCACTACCTGCTTGGGCAGCTCTCGGGAGGACAGATGAGTCTTTGTCCTCCCAGATGGAGCTGGAGGGGGGCGCGGCACGCCAAATGTGCTGCCTCAAAAGAAAAATAAAACAAAACCCACATCTCCCCGGTGTGTCCCTGATTTGATTAATGCACCCCGTCAGTCAATCGCGAATGCGGGGGGGGGAAAGGAAATAAATCAGCCACACGTGGTGGGTGGGGAGGGCACTGGCCGCAGAGGAAGAAGGAACAGTTGTGATTTATCATTAGAAGAAAGGAAGAGGAGAGGCACGAAACTACGAGGGTGAAGACACCATGTGGCTGGGCTTAGGAATCTTCAGAAATATCACCTCTCTCTCTCTTTTGTAGTTGGAGCCTGGGGAGATACCGCCTCCCTTTCTTCTGGGAGAGTCCAAAAGGGGCCTGCTGTGGTCGCTTGAACACAAACATTTAAAAAAGCCTTTGCCTGGTGGACAGTTGTTGCAAGAGAGAAGGGCACCGAGAAAAGTGGGCAGGAATGGGAAAGTCTGACAGCGCAGGCTGAATCAATGTTTTCACAAAATTATTTGCAAAGCTGATGGGATTTATTGACTAATCCAAACATCGTGAGATGAGATTCAGGAGATCATGTGGCTGTCTTCTTGATTCTACTGAACAGAGATCATGCCCAGAGTACAAAAGATCCCGCAGACAGAAAACTTTTTCCCTTAAGTAAGGTCGTGAGAAAGGACCCGAGATAAACTCAGCACCTGTGACTATTTCAGAGCACATTTCTTCCATAAACCATCATCCTAAGCACCATTCTTTTTTTTTTAAAAAAGATTTTATTTATTTATTTGACAGAGACAGAGACAGCGAGAGAGGGAATACAAGCAGGGGGAGGGGGAGGGGGAGGGGGAGGAGCAGGCTTCCCGCCGGGCAGGGAGCCCGATGCGGGCCTCGATCCCAGGACCCTGGGATCATGACCCCAGCCGAAGGCAGACGCTTAACGACTGAGCCACCCAGGCGCCCCTAAGCACCATTCTTTAAATAAAGGCTCCTCGGGTGAAACTGTACCAATCTCTGGCCCAGCTGGGAGGAAAATCATGGGCCACTCAAATCCGGTCACACATGAGACAGAGAGAGAGAGAGTCCACAGACTGAACTCGGGGGATGAGAATGGGTCCCATCAATCCAACAAGAATCTGCCCGTCAGTCCCATTTTCCTTTATGTTCACAGTTCTGCTTTTCTATCTGTTGGTTAGAAAGGCCTCCTGAACATTATAGAATATTATTTAATCATGTTCCAAGTGCTGCTAAGATTAGAAATCTGATCACAATTTTTAAAAAGTCCTCAAAATAGTCACATACGTATTTTTAAGTTGTGAGATCACTTGTCCATACAGAACTACCAGCTGAGATCACTATGAGATACAAATGGGCTGCATATTTAAAACACTTCTCATCTTCAGGATTCACGAGGAATTGCAGCCCAAAGCAGAACCAGGCTTAGCCTCTAAAACATGAGCACACTTTTCCTAAAGCATATGGAAATGAATGAATCGGTTCCAGCTCATTCCAAAAATATCCAGCAGAGAAGCCAAAAGAGGAAGAACAGAATCATCAACATTTTTTTAAACTTAGAATTTCTACGAGTGTTTGAATGAATCCTATCAAACCTGATTTCATGGCTGAGTGTCCTACGAGGTTTTTATTAGAGAAATTTCCTCCATGCAATTTTTAGATATGCGGCCAGAAGACAGCAAGAATTTAAGACCTCTGTGAATTGGAGAATTATGCTGATATTTTCTGTGCCAGATCCAACCAAACAGCCTCTTAGAGAGAAGGACCCCAAAGCAGAAACTGTGAGCTGTAGTCGTTCATTTCCCAAGCCCACGCAAACCTTTCTCAGAAACTGCATAAAAGGAGATGAACTGGAATTATCTGAGACACAGGAAGAAGGCAAAGCCTTGGAAAGGAAGCTAACGAGCTATACTTTGGATGGGCTCAGCTGGCCCACCCAAGTCCTTCGAGAAAGAGGGGAAGTGCATAATCAGGAACAAACGCCAATACTCACGCCGGGAAGTCTGCGGGTGAGCAGGGCACAGGACATGCAAATCTTGTAGGAAGGGCTGTTTTAATCCTTTGCCTCACTCTGCACCTTCAACGGCTCAAGGCTTTAACATCGGAGCACATCTCCCTGCTGGGTTTTTATTTTGTGTTTTTTCTCTCCTGTTGGCGCCCACACAGCATCTGGGAAGAAGTCTCCAAATGAAGGGTGTATCTTTGCCCAACACCTGGTACGGGCAAGAATGTGGATTCTACCCTTCCTACACCCTGGTAGGCTGGGACTCGCTGCTAGATAAGGCACCTTTCGTCGGCTTAACGGCAGAGTTTAATCTCCTGTCTGAAATCTGAATGATGCTTAACCCATTAGGACTCCCTCATGAACTGATGCAGCAAAACTTCTTCACCGGGTGAAGCTGGCTACTGGTTAAAACGGAAGCTTCAAGAGTGTAGAAGCGAAGCAAGCCCCGACGAGGGAGGGACTCTCCAGGATGTCCCTGGGGGCTGGATGAATTCTGGGCTTCTTGCTTTAACCAGACAGGCAAGTCTCTGAAATCCATGACCTCTGATTTATAGGTGGTCTCGGCGTTGTGAAACTCAAATGTAACTGATACTTAAAAATATAACTGTCTTCTGAAACACCATCACTGTAAGAAACTGTATGATTTCATTTGTACACCTCAGAGGGAAATGAGCCTTTCATCAACGAAAAACTAACAGTTTCATTTAAAGTTGAAAGGCATCATCTAATCGAAATCCAATTATCAAGCACACCAGGTAACAGGATGAAACTGACATACTCAATACTAGTATGTTCGTTAGTTTGCTCTGTGAGATAATTCACACTGAGAAGCAACTACCTTAACCAACCTCACCTCTGTCACGGAGGACATTTGACTCACAACTGTTCTCCTTTTCGGTTTCATGGAGTTTCCTGAAATACATAATTTCCCCTTGATCTATTTAATGAGGATTTCACAGATACCACTCTTGGGATTTTTAAGGTCAACAGAATGTGCTGAGCAAAGGGAAAAAGGCCCTCTGTGTTCAACGTCCGGCTTAGCCATTAGCTAACTGTGGGCTGGGCAGCTAGGGTTTGTCGCATCTGAGTAGGGACAGGTGGAATCCTGAAGACCCCCGTTAGCCCTTTACCTGTGTTTTGATGTCAGGCAACTGTGCTGTACCCTTAGCTCTCCCGACACACCGCCGAACACAGCGCTCACAGGGGAGGGCAAAGCACAGACAGGAACACACATTTCATCCTTGGGCAGACGTTGCCAGGACGCCCTGGAGGGTCGCGGCCGGGACCCACGCATTCAAGCAGCTGCAGCGTCTCCTGAGCTCACCTTCTGCCTCTGGAGGAAGGCTGATGGAGACCACAGCTCTAAGACTCCCCAGCGGGATGCGCGCCACCTCCTGCAGATGGTCTCCGAAAACCCCGGGCTGGTTCCTGCCAGACCAGTCGGGGCAAACTTGATAAACAGCACGCGATTCCTGCTGTCGGGTTCACGGCAGTGGGCTCAGGGTTCTGTTTGGAGAAGCGCTGCTGCCCGGGAAAAATATTTGCACAACCGAGTGGGCTGTGCTGGGCAGCAGGGTTCTACCTGCCGGGCCGGGAGTCTGCGGGCTCTGGAGGACCGGGTCTTATCAGCGGCCTTTGTACCTCATTTAAGATCAGCATGGAGACAAAGCTGGAGCCAAAGGACCGGCCAGAGTCGCCACAAGACTTACTGAAATTTATCAGAGGAATTTAAAATGACAAACCAAGTTTTTAATGCAGCTCGATAAGTACCCTAAGTTACACAATTACTCAACATATAATTATCTGGAAAAAAGTATATATATATATAATGCTTTGGAAAAGAAATAGCAAAAGGGGGAAAAACCATAATAAACCACCAAAGGCAAATATTACCAAAAATAAGGCTGGCGATGGGAGGCAAAAAGTGGTCCTGTCTAATCCTCATCTATTTATTTCACTGAACTGTGACACAGGACAGTAATATAATTCTTGCCCCGACGTCACAGTGTCTGATAGGGCCTGGCACGGCGGGTGAGCAGGCCCTTTCCAGGCCAGGGCCTGAGGAGGGAGCCGGCAGAACGAGGAGGGCGGTGATTTCCCCTGACGTCTGACCAGCCTTTTACACCTTAAGAAGTGTTTTTAGGGCTCCCGTCTTATTTTCCCCTCCCCCAGCCCTCCTGCGAGAGAGGCCGGGCAGGTGGGTCCCTTGTTAGTTAGCTTCTGAAGAGAGACGAAGCTCTAATTACCGTCTCACACCATGAGTCCGTGTTTACCGAGGTAGACAGGGCATCCACGGGACGACGTGATTCGGAGCCCTGAGAAGCAGCAGACCGTCCCCGCCCCCGAAGCGCAAGGATGCAGCCTTTTCCTTACCGACGCCCCGCCCCCCCCGCCATGTACCCCCGAGGCGTGCGCAGGAACAGGGGACTGTCTCGAGCAATTTCTCAGGCGTGTAGCTCAGCACATCAACAAATGCCAGTGGGATGCTCTCCGTAAGACCACCGTCGAGGGTCGGCACTGGAGCGGTCCACGGGAGTAGGACGGAGCTGGTGTGGGAGGGAGGTGACAGACACAAAGACGTGACTGATCCCGACGGGGTGGACGGTGAGCAGGGAGACGGCGCCGGGAGCCGGCCCAAGGGAGGGGGCAACTTAGAAGTGAAGACACCCAGGGAAATTTGAATTCCAAATACGCAGTGAATTTTTTTTTTTTTTTAGCATAAGTCAGTCCTCTATTTTATCAGGAAGCTCTGTCCTCAGAAACCCTCAGCCTCTAGCAGGATGGAAGGTCCTTGGAGGCAGGAGTTTGGGTCTGTTTGTTCTCTGCTGAATCCCCGGTGCCCAGAACAGTACCTGGCACACTGGACGCGCCCCAGGATCCCTGCCATGTGCTAGTAAAGTGCATTTCTTCGGCGAGGTGCTATGCACACAGGTGCCTGTCACCTCACCTTTATGCATTTTGTCCCTCTGAAACTTACGGCAATACGTTTTTACAAATTACGGCATTGACTAACTACTCTTACTTTATTGTTTTTTCTTTTATTTTTTTTTTAAGATTTTATTTATTTATTTGACAGATCACAAGCAGGCAGAGCGGCAGGCAGAGAGAGAGGGAGAGGAGCAGGCTCCCTGCTGAGCAGGGAGCACGATGCGGGACCCGATCCCAGGACCCCAGGATCACGACCTGAGCTGAAGGCAGACACCCAACCGACTGAGCCACCCAGGCGCCCTGAACTGCTCTTACTTTAAAACCAGTACCTTTTATTCAAGTTAACTGAAGGACTCAATGGGGAAGTCAGAGGATAAAAGGCCTCTGAATGGTCCCTTACTCAGTTTCACCTCTCAATAGGGACATGAATGTGGGATTAGACGTGTTGGCAGCCATGGGCACCGCCTGGCCAAGTGGTACTTTTTTCAGCTGACTTCTTTTGCTCCTGCTCTGTCCCTAAGACTATGAGAAGTGTTTTTGGTGCCAATGCCAACTCCACCTTCATATGGGATTTTTCCTCATGTTCTACGGGATCCCAAAGAACTGATTTTCCAGGAGAAGGGCTGGGGGAGACTCGTTTTGGGCACAACACACCTAGGGGCAGTACGGTTTTTTAAAAAAAGCACACTTAATATTATACTTTATTTTTGGAAAATGAAAAAATATATACAATTTACTCCACATTTAAAACTTAACTGAACTACCCAGGGACGCCTGGGTGGCTCAGTGGGTTAAAGTCTCTGCCTTCGGCTCAGGTCATGATCTCAGGGTTCTGGGATCGAGCCCTGCATCGGGGTCTCTGCTCAGCAGGGAGCCTGCTTCCCCCTCTCTCTCTGCCTGCCTCTCTCCCTACTTGTGATCTTTCTCTCTGTCAAATAAATAAATAAAATCTTTTCAAAAAATAATTAAAAAAATAAAACTTAACTGAACTACCCAAATTATTTATTTTTCTCATGGGAAGGATCAGTAACCAGCCCTTATTCACTGTCATAAAGCCCTTTTTATCCCACCTTGATCTGCGGCCTGTAAATGTTCTTATGTTAATTACATTTTGAAACAGTATATTTATAACCAGCTTATACTTTTGCACTGTTTGAGTATGGCTTTTTTTTTTCTTTTAAACAGTGGGCAGGTATTTCTTTTGTAATACAGAGCAGTAAAAGAAAAGGGAAAATCATGATTTTTATAAGCATCATTTCGACTGCATGAAATATACAAAATTGAAAGACAACATGGAAAATAAGCAGAACATGTATTTCCGGGTTGTGGTGTTAGCAGTAATTCCTGCTGTAGTTCTTAAGAAAATATTAAACTTTTATATTTTAAAATGCTCTAAAATCAGCATGATATATATATAAATATACACATGCATATATGTGTATGTGTGTGTGTGTGTGTGTGTGTATGTCTAAAATAATTGTGCCTGGCTGAGCCTCTAATCAGATTGCTTGCAGAGGTCATGGACTAGAATAAATACTACTGTCCCTTGCCTGGTCCCGACACCTATCTACAGTAAGCATTCACCCCCGGACACCCCAGAAGTCACTAATCAGAGTGCTTCCCTTTGTTTCCAAACTCAGTGCCCAGACCTGTTAGGCAAGGGGAAAGGTTATAGCTGGGTCATCAGACCTCAGGAACAAAAGGACAAGGGACACTGTAGGACGAGTTAAGTTGAGAACGAACGGAGGGGAAACGAGGTAGGTGTCTAAACCCTTGGAGACAGGAATGAGCCAGAGATGCCAGAAGGTCTAGATCTGGAGAGACCAAACCCCAGACACCCCTTCCCTTCCTCTGAACGTGTGAACGCAGGTGAGCACAGGGGTGGGATTGCAGAATGGAGCATCACGGGGGACTGAAACTCTCCCGAAACACTCAAGAAATTTCGCGAGGCTTCAGTTTCCTCCCGTATCAACCATTTTATCGGAGAAACGAGGAATAAGCCTGACTTCTCTTCCTTGGGTGAGGGGCTGAGTCTCTCTGGCCCCACAGAGGGAGGGAGGTTGGGCGGTGGTGATCACAGTGTAATCTCCCAGCGTTCAGGGGAGGATTAAGTATGATGATGCAGGCAACGCGTCCGGGCCACCGGGGTTCACGGTAAGTGCTCACGACACGTTAGCTTTTGTCATTCACATTGTGGTAGTGACAGCAGTCCTGAGGAGAATCTGTAGAAGGCCCGAGAAGCTGGGCAGTAGAAGGGGCAAGCAAAAGAATAAAAAGAGAGAGACCAGCTGTCCCGGGACCAACCCCCGAGTCTGGACGGGTTCGGTCTGGAGCAAGCTACAGCGTCCTTGCAGAGGGGAGGCTTGCTGCCGGGGTTGCTGGGACACGAAGTCACACGCGGGCTGGGGACGCCCACTCCAGAGGCCTCCTCCTGCTCCTGGCTTGACCGGAGCTCTCCCGCTTACGGGGCGCCTCTACATCTGCTTCCGGCCCTCACGTGGGTCCCAACCGTGCAGGCTGAGGTATTTACCGACCTTGCACACACGGACAAATAAATGGGCCTTCCCCATGTTTCGTGGTTGGTGCTGGCGATGGGACTCTAATTCGCGCTCCCGATGCCAACTCCACCTCCTTCCCATGAGCCGGAGCTCAGGGCAGCAGAGTAGGACGGGGTCAAGCAGCACACGAGCGCGCCCCGCAAGCAGTTCCCGCTCGCGCACCGTCTGCTCTTCGGCAGATCACTCAAGAGTGGAGAGTGGCATGAACACCTGGCACACCGTCTGGGACAGGCGGTCGTCCCCTGTCTCAGGCCGTCTCTTGGGAGGCTTCTCTCTGCGTTTGTTCTAGACATTTCTCCCACATCTTATATCAGCCATATTGGGCCAGACATGCCAGCTACATCGGTCTCTCATGTAACCGGACAGAACGGAGGATGCAAGTCTTCATGAGATGGCTTGCTGCATATTCCTCCCTGGGAAAGTCACTTCAAATAGCGCGCTCTTCTCCAGCCCCTCTTTCTCCATGCGAGGCAACAGGAAACGAGAGCTGCCTGGGACTGGATACCGGGAACCGGCTCGAGGCGTCCAGACTCACTTCCTCTCTCGTTGCGCGATCCCTCGTAAAGAAGTTCGAGAGGAGCGCACCTGACACTGGCATCAGCATTCGGGGTTTTACATTGATCTTTCACCACTTCAATACAACTGACTTGGAGAATAATTTCCCTAACTGGTTTCTGTACGGAGAGACTCTAAAGAGAAAAGCGAACTCTCGAAGAGATTAAAAAAAAAAAAGGCAAAAAACCAGCCTCACTGGACAGAAAATTGTTTGAAAGCCTAGTTATCTAGGCAACTTGCTACTATCGATCTGTTATTAAAAATGAAATAAGAAATCAGCTCGAGCCGAGGCACACACCTCCACACACACACCCAGAGCACAGTTACCTGAGGCACAGCCGTTAACCTTTGTGGTGTGAGCCATGCTGGCGGGAATCCAGGGACAGCTCCGGAAAGGAGTGAGGAGTCATGCAAATTTTATGCACCGAGTTCCCAAATGCATTCGACCTGAAACAATAAAGAGAGCCCCATCAAAATGGATCATTTAAAAAGATGTACGACACTAAATCTTTGATGTGTGTTTGCAAAGATGGCTGCTAACGGAGGGCGCAAATCCGAGGGAGGGAGAGGCAGCCTGTGGGTGGTGGAGGTGGCTGTGTGGCCCCGCCGTCTGGGGCTGAGAGGATAGCACCCCTGCAGAGGCACCTGGGGACGGGCTGTGAGGGCAGGTCTCCAGACACGGTACTCTTCCAGGAGATAAAACTGGTTCTCTAGAAACGTGACTTTTTTTCAGGAAGGTGGCCTTCAACTGCCAGTGGCTTCCTACTGGGCATCGCTCCACAGCCCGTCACAAAACGTTTTTTTTTTTTTTTAAGATTTTTATTTATTTGACGGAGACACAGCGAGAGAGGGAGCACAAGCAGGGGGAGTGGGAGAGGGAGAAGCAGGCTCCCCGCCGAGCAGGGAGCCCGATGCGCAGCTCGATCCCAGGACCCCGGGACCACCACCGGAGCCAAAGGCAGACGCCTAACGGCTGAGCCACTCAGGTGCCCCCCATTTTTGGTTCTTAAACGTAAGCCTCTTTTCCAAAGGCTGGCTCAACACTTTCATTCACACAGCTGCACTTACAGAGTAGTTGCTGTTATTATACCGAGCGCTCACATTTTTAAAGGATTCATTCATGGGAACTCTTCTGAGGTATCTCAAAGCCTTTCACCTCCTGGTCTTTTAAAACATAAATGTGATCCAGTCAGCTCCTCTCTTAAAGAGTCTTCCATATCTCCCACTGTCCTGTCAGATAACCTTCACATGACAATGTGACACACAGTTTGGAAACATCAGGGTTCACGCTGGGCACCCTATTTCTTATCTGATATGACTCCTCTATTTGTAAGTTAACTCAGGGGCGCCTGGGTGGCTCAGTTGGTTAAGGATCTGACTCTCAACTTCTCGGCTCAGGTCATGATCTCAGGGATGTGGAATCGAGACCCATGTGGGGCTCTGTGCGAGGTATGGAGCCCGGTTAACATTCTCTCTCTCTCTCCCTCTGCCCCTCCCCACCCTGCTCCCTCTCTAAACAAAACAAAACAAAACAAAACAAAACAAAACAAAACAAAACGTTAACTGAGATCACTACCATAAGACATATTACAATCACAAAATTGAAAACAAAAAGGAAACAAGAACGGGCAAGGAACATGGCTCCAACCTTGCTTTTTCGAAATGCCTTTTGAAAAATGCTGGCAAAGAAAGCCAACAATGGTACAGATGGAAGTATTCCGTTTCCAGTGTGCCCGGATCATAACTCTAGACCCAGGAAATCCAAAGAAATTCATCTAATGAATTCCACATTGAGAATTCAAGCATGAGTTCAGAAACCCACATTGACCTCCCCAAAACAGGAGAATGCCAACATAAAAACACACCTGTATATACTGGGTTCTCGTGCAGCCACTGAAATCATTTAAGAGCTTTTTTCTTTTTTTAGGCATATACAATATGGGCTCATGTAATTACAGAGATGGAGAAGTTCCATTATCTACCACCGGAGGTCCGGGAATGTTGGTGTAGTTCTAGTTCAAATGTGAAGGTCTGAGAACCAGACGATCCTATGTTGTAAGTCCCAGTTTGAGTCCCAAGGCTCAAGAACCAGGAGCAGGAGATGAAGGTCTCAACTCAAACAGAGAGAGCAGATTCAGCCTTCCTCACCTTTTTGTTCTATTCGGGCCCTCGATGAATTGGGTAAAAACCACCCGCATTGGTGATGGCAATCTTCTTTACTCAACACATCAATTCAAATGCTAATCTTTTCTGGAAACATATGACACAGACACCCAGAAATAATATTTCACCAGATACCTGGGTATCCCTTAGCTCAGTCAAGTTAACACATAAAACTTTCCATCACAGACCTAAAGAGGAACTAGAAAGACAATCCAATTCAATCAGTGATCAGATTAGGAAATAAAATTCTAGAAAGTTTGTATTTTAAACAAAATATATCACATGTACGTGTGTCCGCCGCATGCATTTGTGGTATCCATACACACAAACAAGCAGGGAATGATTTCTTAGAAAAAAGAGAAAGGAAAAAGGCATGCTTTCCTCGTTTTTTTCTTAAAGATTTTATTTATTTATTTGACAGAGAGAGATCACAAGAAGGCAGAGAGGCAGGCAGAGAGAGAGGGAGAAGCAGGCTCCCCACCGAGCAGAGAGCCCGACATAGGGCTCGATCCCAGGACCCTGAGATCATGACCTGAGCTGAAGGCAGAGGCTTTAACTCACTGAGCCACCCAGGCGCCCCTACCTTTCTCATTTTTAATAGCAGAAAGGGAAAGCACACACACCTTTAAGAGCTTTCAATAATGCAGTAAAATACTCAAAGGACATCGATAAATATCGTATTCTTTCATAAACCTAATTTTGTTAAAAATATGGATGTACATATTTACATATCTATCTAAAACCATCAGAAGTAAATACACCAACATGTTCTTATGGTGCCCCTGGGTGATGCCATTTGGGATGAGTTTAGCTCCTTTATTACTTTTGTAATAGTAACTGTTTTCTTAAAAAAAAAAAAAATTAGAGACTTCCTGTGTCTGGCTTTATTTGCTTTAAAACGCACTGGAGGAAGAAAAGAGGATTTTCCAGATGCTATGCAGAAGGAACCGATCAGGCCACAGTCCTGGAGACTGTAAGAAGTGAGAAAGAGAAGCACATAAGAGGAGGACAGAGGAAATGGCTGATCTCCATGATCGCACGGGGTGAGCCTTTCTCCCTGCGGAGCTGGTGAAATTCTCTTCGCTGCCTGAACGGGCCTGCACTAGAGCTCGGAGCTAAGGACACCGTTCCCTTGCTTGGCTTCTCTAGCTCTGGCGACTACCATTCAGCCCCCCTGCAGACACCTGCGTCTCAGCCTCCCACGTGAGGCCTTCGGGCTCCCTGCTGGTCCCCATTTTTGGTCTGGTGGCACACCAGGAGGACAGGAGGGCTCTCCGCTGTCTGCCTATGTGGCAATCGCCTGACCTTCGGTTGCAAACAGGCCCTGGTTCAGGTCCATGGCATTGAGCTTGGAAAACGGTAACCTCTGTGCGGGCAGAGCTGGCTCTCTCAAATGGCAGGCTTTAGGGATCAAGTGAGCATTAATTCTGAGAATAGGAACGACGATACATGTCTGGCAAATGCAACTTTGTTTAAAAAAATATATATATGTATATATATATATATATATGGACTGGGACGGTGGAAGGAGGAAGAGAGGGAGAAGGAAGATAAGGGTACAGAGGAGACGAGCCCAGCTTCTGGAATTCTTCAACTAATTATACTCCTAAAAGTCAACAAAAACAAAACCTAAGCAAAACCCTGATCCCTGGTCCGTTTCTAGACCTGTGTGCTTGCGCTCTTGCTTCATAATGGCTGGTAAATACCACCACTTAAACTCTTGAGGGCAAACAGGAGGCAAGAAGAAACAGGCCGCATGTGTTCTGGGTACGTGAGGTATGCGTCAAGGTATTTGGGCGGAGATAGGCCCAGAACCTTCTGAGTCAAGCTTCTTCAACTTTGGTCCAAGGTCCTCTCCTGCTAGTGAGCCTGCTTTCCCCTGGCAGAAGATGTCTCCGTCAGATCTAAATTGGTCTCTCCCACCGTCCCTCAAACTGACCAATCCAGTCCAGATGGGGAGGAGGTCCCCAGATCAGGAACTGCGAGCACACCGCTGGTAGGAATAACATGACGTGGTTCTCACTGAGCGTGGATCTCGGTGGCATCTGCACAAATAGGACACTTGGACACTGGGTACTGATTTTCACCGGTTGTTGCTCATGCCTGACAGGTGGCCTCAGACCACGAGGCCTTAGTCCCCCTAACGATATGCAGGCTTTTCCGTCAGCGCCTCGTATAAACCCTAAGAGGTCTGGCCGCCATCCATTCTCTCTTACGGATCAACAAACGGCGTCTTCTCTTCCCCGGAGAAGACTGCAAACGGTAAATCTCCAGTGGTACAAGAGTGGCTTAGTTCGGCTCCCTAAGAAAAAACACTTGTTTGAAAGGCTTTGGGAGAAGACATCAGGACAGAAAACAAAGCATTTGTCTTCTCTGTTTATTTCAAGAGGTGAATCCGAAGAACACGTTTCGTGGCTCCTGAGTACAGAGCAGAGACGCCTACGGACACTGCGTGAGTTTACCTCAGAAATACCTTACATCATGAGCTCACCACGAAATAAACGTGAAGAACAGCTCGCTTGGTGTTTTCTAAGAACACATCGCTGACAACCGACAGATGAAACTGAGATCTGATACGTCCTCGAGGTCGCTGCTGCCGATCACCCAGACGCTGCAGGCTTGGTTAGAGCCCAGAGGAGGAGGAGGAGGCCATCGCTGAAGGCCAGGCAGATGACAGCCGGTCACTCATCGAGCTCTTAGATTACTAGCTAGGGAGACAGAAACGGCATCGACTCCATGGCGCGCCATTATCGTAAGTATCACTGATTAAGAAAGGTGTTATTCGTTAAATGGCCGTAAGATGCTTACTAAACATTCATCATAAGACACAGTCTCATTTCCGAAGTGTTTAAGATGCGAAAAATGTGCATCTCAGATTTTGCAAAACTGTGTCCCATTCAAGGCACTTGTTGTAAGCATTGGACGGTTATGACCTCATCCAAACCTCATGGCGACCCTGGGAAGTACTAAAAATTCTCTCTCCCTGTTTTACAAAAAGGAAATCGAGGCACGGGGAGGTGAGAACATGCCTGGCTCGGAGCCAGTTAGAGCCAAGTGCAGAAGGAAGCCATCCAGCCCCCCGGGCTGCATGCACTCTTCCTCCCACAAGCAAGTTATGGCCCGAAGTAAGAGGAATCTTTCAGGGAGGTCTCCTGAGGAATGTATCTGCTTATTAATGCCAGGATGCTTAGCTCAAATCCCCTCTAGACAGAAAGTGAGGTTTCAGAACGTTAGGGAATACTATTTTTGGAGTAAGTGTATTTCTCATCTTTTTCCTTGAAATGATGGGTTTAAGAGCATGAGGAGGGACCTGGGTGGCACACAGGAAATACTCCCTCCGTGCCCGTCACACTCTCCTCGAGACTCCACAGGACCCCAGTCAGCCGGGCTCCCCACCTCACGCCTTAGGCTTTGCTGTGGAGGTCATCTGACTCTCTCCAAGAAATTAAGTACTTTTTCAACTCAGCAACCTTCTCCGCCACTGAGGGTGCTCCCAGTGGAATCAGAGGAATTTCAAAGGCGACAGAAGGAGGGCCGTCACACTGGAATCAAGAACCTCGAGGGTCCAACGGCAACTGGGAAAGGTGAAACCACGGTTTGGACGTGCAACTCCTGGAATCTCTTTTACGAGTCATCAGAGTTTTTCTTTGGCTTCACAAAATCAGCGACATAAACACGTGTTCCTAAAATCTCGAAAAGACCCCGAATCTGAAGAAAACAATCACTCTCTCTCTCTTGGGGCTAACGTGTCACCATTACCCTCTGAGGTGATTTCTTTTCAACGTATTAGGGCTGTATGTCTACCTTCTATCACCTTCACATGTTTTAAAGACCCGCGACTCCAAGCACCTCTGCCAGCCACTATTTTGTTTCTGCTTGGAGACGTAAGATACACGAAAGCACTCCGGCATTCCCAGAAGTCCGCACACCACTGCCGGACGCAGGCACGCCATCAAAGGAGAAAACACTGGAACATTCGCATACGCAATTGCTTCTATTCCACAGCAAGGTGTGCTTACTTTGCCCCGAAAGGCTGCGAGTGGCCAAAAAATGTACGTATAAGAGGCCGCTTGGCCTGAGTCTGAAAGGAGGAGCAGGTGTTTTCCAGAGTGAGAAAGAGGGAAGGGCATTCCGGACAGAAGGAACAACATATGCACAGTCAAGAGGTAAGACAGTGCCTGGCAGGGTACCCGGCCGGCTCAGTCGGCAGAGTGTGTACTGACTCTTGATCTCGGGGTTGTGAGTTGGAGCCTCACGTGGGGTTTAGAGCTTGCTTTAAGAAAAAACATCGTAGGGGCGCCTGGGTGGCTCAGTGGGTTAAAGCCTCTGCCTTCGGCTCAGGTCATGATCTCAGGGTCCAGGGATCGAGCCCCGCATCGGGCTCTCTGCTCAGCGGGGAGCCTGCTTCCCCCCCTCTCTCTGCCTGCCTCTCTGTCTACTTGTGATCTCTGTCAAATAAATAAACAAAATCTTAGTAAAAAAAAAAAAAAGAAAAGAAAAAACATCATAAAAAGGGGGGGCACTTGGGTGGTTTAGTCAGCTAAGGGTCCGACTTGTGATTTTGGCTCAGCTCGTGATCTTGGGGTTGTGGGATCGAGCCCTGCATCAGGCTCTGTCTGAGTTCAGCAGCAAGTCTGCTTTAGGGATCTCGCTCTCCCTTTCCTCCTTCCCCCCCTAAAATAAACACATAAATCTTAAAAAAAAGAAAGAAAAGAAAAAGAAAGTGCACGGAAGGTAGACCTGTGGCTAGAGAACTGTGCGTTTACACAGGGCTATTGGAAGGGAGCAGCCTAGTGAGGAAAGACGACCAAGGCCTGAAGGCTCGAGAGAAAGCTGAAGAGAAGCGAGTCTACAAAAGCCAAACTGGAAACACACACACACACACACACACACACACACGGACACAAATACCTTTCCCTTAATGAAACGTGCAAAGCTCATTTAGTTCTTTAAATAAGTCAGTCTTCCAAACACTCATCCAAAAACCTGTCTAATTTATTCCACACCACCTATGATTGCCCAGATAGCTGTCCAGACTTTAATTAAAAGTAATTTAATTAAAAGTATGTTTGAGTGCAAACTTTGGCCGCCATTCATCATCGGATTATCTTCCAGTGATTTCTAATATTGGCTCCCACCACAGAAACTGTGGCAGTAATGGTAACCACCTCTTGGTTATTTTCCAACCAAGTTACTTGATCATGACCCAAACCCATTTACCCTTCTCAAATATAGCAGATAATTTTCCTGGTATGGGTGGGGGTAGGGGGGGAAGGAAATCTCCCTTATCAATCAAGATCTACGTCAGAATCCTACCTGGACATTTAGTTCCATTTACAATGTAGAGAAATGATTGCCCATTCGAAAAAAATTTTTTGCAATGTTTGTTCCAACAGTTACACGTAGAACTTATTCCCTGGCGTAACAATGAAGAGGCGAGAAGAAGAAGTTTTTCTATCACAGGAACAAGTTAAAATGAAGACACTGAAGAGAGAAAAAAGAGAGAAGCGACAGTACAGAAATTCATTTGTTCATTTAACAAGTAAGTGCCTGTCACATGTCAGGCACTGTTTCTGGCACAGACGATATAGCAGCGAACAAAGGAAATCCCCACCGCCTCCGATACCCTAGAACAATCTAACTAGAGATCTGTGCTTTGGGTTGAATGATAATTTAGGTCTCATAATAAATGGAATAGATCAGCTCTACCAAAAGCCAATTCCTTACTCCTGTTTTCTGCTTTATGAAAAGAATTCCCGTGCTAAGATCTGCCTCCCTGTGCCCCAAAGTGCGCATGGGCGTGTCCAGCCCTCCCGCAGAGCCTCCCTGCCCATCCACGTCCGTTGTACATCCCCTGAGTGCACCGGGACCTTTCCCAGAGTGGGCGTAAGGGCAAGGCTACTAACCGACAGGTCGAAAGCACCACCGCAGAGCCTGCAAATGCTTTAGGAGCCGGGTGCTGGCTGGGCTCCAGCCGGGCTGCTGGAACGCGCTCAGCTTCCTTAAAGAAAAGGCTCTTGGTAGATTCTCTTTCCAGGAAATTTGCAGTAAGGAGAAGTTTATCAGATCATTAACAACCTAGGCGGAAAACTAGCTGTTTTCCTCTGCAACAAAGAGGGCAATGAAAGGGCAGATAAACGAAAATTAGAATTACCGAACTTTTTTTTTTTTTTTTATCTTACCACCTTTAAGTTTTATTTGTTGACTTCACAGGAAACTACTTTCACGATTCAGTACAGGCACGTGATATAGTAGATCCTGATTTGCTCTGGTTCATCTCAAAAGGGTTTAGGGAAAAGAAACCACAGCAGAAACCTAACCCTTTCATTTACAAGCCCGCCCTCGTGAGCGAGGTCTTGCTCTCAGCAAGCATCCTGCCTGCTAGCTGTTTACGAGTTAAAATGTCAGGGCTTTTGCCTCTTCAAATATTAAAGAACCCAAATGTAACAGCCATAGCTGTAAGTGAATTAGTTTACTAGCTGTAAACAGCCATAGCTGTAAGTGAATTAGTGGTTTGAAAGGCTTTTGTTCATTCCCTACTTTAATTATTTAAAATATGAAATTCTCATTTATATATTGCTGTAGCAGACACTTTCCCTCTAATTCCTCTGGGATTGGATTCTTATAGGATATTCTCTGTGATTACTCTTAAAACGATCAATGCTATTCAATGACAAGTTCAAAGGTGCCTGGGACGGGTCACTTAGTAAAAGGGGATCATAAGACATCCTCGGGTTCTTAATCTTCAAGCAGAGGTTCTCAAAGTGTGGTTCCTTGATAGCAGCATTAGCACTGATCTTCTGGAAACTTCCTGGAAATGTAAATTCTCAGGCCATCCTAGACCTGTTGAATCAGGAACTCTAGGGATCTGCTTCTTAACCAGCCCTGCGGGGGACTCTGACATAGGACAAAGGTTCTCAAAACCACTGCCTTAAAAGATGGGTCAAATGAGAAAAAACTCAGTCCTGAGACTCCAAGAGCCAGGAATGTCCACAGATTTTCAGAAAATGGTACCCGGTGATTTAGACAACGTCCCCCAAGAGGCTTGACTCTTTGCCCATTCATTTACTCCAAACGTATTGACTGGCCACTCAGCATGTACGAGGCACTCCTGGAACTTGAATGGGAAACAAGAGACTCAGTTTCTGCCTTCCTGGGGCTTAAAGGCAGGAATTTCACACATACTGGCATACACACAACAGCAAATTATTAACATGTTATGCTAAATGCCACATGGAGGGAAAAAATAGGTGTTGAGTGAGAATGATGAAGGCCAAACTTTTCAGGGCTGAAGATGAGGATATAAGACATGGAGATGGACGGGAAGAGGTGGTCCTTGCAGCACCTCCAGGGAAATGACATTGAAGTTGAGACCTGAGGGACATGTAGGGGTTAGGTGGGGGAGTGTGGGGGATAGGGACGGAACCCAGAAACAGCCCGACACATCAACGCTCCTACAAAGTTTCCACAACCGGCATATGAAACAACCCAACGAGAGAAGGCAAACCTTCTCAAAAGACAGTGCTACAGCCAATGGCCATGGGTAGGCAATATAACCAACTCTGACCTTAACCTTTCACCTTAGACAAAAATCAGTTCTAAAGGACTCATAGTCTTGAATGTAAAACAACAACAACAAAATCTGTAACTTTTAGAAGACAACGTCAAAGATCTTCAAGACCTAGGGCTTAGAGAAGAGCCTGAAGATGACAGAAAAGGATCCATAAGGTAAAACCACTGGTGAAGTGGTTTTCATTAAAATTAAAATCCTTTTTTTCCTGTAAAAGCATGGTTTAAAGGCACTGGGGTGGGAAAAAGCTCTATGTGTTTGAGCAACCGAGCCGTGTGTGTGTGTGTGTGTGTGTGTGTGTGTGTGTGTAGCTATCTTACATATATGAGTGAAAGAGCAGAGAGCTGAGCAGAGGCTAAATTAGGACATTTGTTAGGACTTGCTGGATATGGGAAGGGGAAGGGAATTTATTTGGAGTACAAAGTCACTAAGCATTTTAATACCAATGAGTAACACAAAATAGATGATATTACTTTTAAGTATTTTGCTTAAGGGGTGTCTGGCCGGCTCAGTCAGTTGAGTGTCCAACTCTTGGTTTTGGCTGCGGTGGAGGTCTCAGGGTCCTGGGGTAGAGCCCTGCGTGGACCTCTGACTTGGCGTGGAGGTATGGAATCTGCTTGAGATCCTTCCCTCTCCATCCCCCTCTGCCCCTTCCCCCCTCATTCTTTCCTTAAAACGAATAAATTAAATCTTTTTTAAAAAAAAGTTTTTGGCTTAGGCTTCTTGCCATTTTAAGGAGAGGTAGGTTGGATCTTCTTTACTACTATTATGGGGAAAAGACACTAGATGCTTCAGGAGTGGTTTTTTTTCAGACTTCATAGGGAACTTCCCCCTAGTGATGTAACTAGCCTGTTGGGTATACTTGGACTTTTAAAACGTTTACTTTCCACTCTACTACAGAAAAGCGCAACCATGCCAAACAGACATTTCCCCTAAGTTCTTGTATGTTCCTCAGAACCTACAAGTTCCCATTTACTTTAGAGAAAATGAAAAGACATTAAGTGGCTAGCCGAGGAGGTACCCAGAATGTTCCATCAGTATCAGTAGAGCAAATGCCCTTCAGTTAAAAACGGTTTTGAAAAAAAAAAAAAAAAAACGGTTTTGGAAGGGGAGCCTGGGTCATGTAGTCTATGCATCTGACTCATGATTTTGGCTCAGGTCATGGTCTCCTCAGGGTCATGGGACTAAGCCCCTTGTTGGGCTCTGAGCTCTTTGAGAAGTCTCCTTGAGATTCTCTCTCTCTCTCTCTCTCTCTCTCTCTCCCCCTCTGCTCCTCCCTGCCCCCCACACAATCTTTAAAGATTCTAAAAATGGATACTGGAAAAGCTGGAACCGAAAACAGACTCCAGAATTCCAGATCCTGAATTCTACTGTGCCCTGGCCACCCTCGAATTCAGGTTGCCCTTCATAAGTCATACAAACGGTTCCAGCAAATCTTGAAGGTCGCTTTCGTTCGTTGAAGTAAATCTCACTTAAGCTTTTCCCTTTTTGGTATAGGAGACTCCAAACATTCTCTGCTTTTCGGTCTCGGGCTTTCCTGCTGGGACAAGCACGCTGCTTTCATGACTCTGCAAAATTTCTGCTCGTGCTCGCCGACCCGTGCTAGGTGTGTAAACACGGTGCGGGGGGGTGTTGGCATCTGCCACGGAGACCATGGAAAACACTTTTTCCTGTCAGCCCGTCATTCCAGCGAGCGCTGCTTCAGAAAACAGAGGCAGAGTGACAGCCTGACAAAAGGACGGCCACACCCCAAGGGAAAGCCTTGTCCCCTGGTCGGCATGGGAAGGGAAGACCCCTGGGGTCATTCCCACCAATTTGAAATGGTCAGAGGCCGCCAACGCGTCCTCCGAGGGCCAATTCAAATGCCATCAATCACTCGGCACTTCTGCCGTGCTCAGCTGGCAAATGCGACAGGCCTGGGGAAGGCGACTGTGCAGCTGAGACCCTAATCCCTTCCTCCTCACTCCAAGGTCCTGCCTCCTCCTGGCCCAGCCCCCCAGCCCTCCGTTCCTTTTAAAAGCCTCTGATGGCCATGTCCCAACTCCACCATGCTTGGGAAAAGTACCAGAGAACAGAACCTGCCACAGAAGAGGCTTCACCTCTAACCCAGGAGAAAAAGGTTGGGCTCGAGCCAGAAACACAGGCTGAAGTCCTATCACCAGAAGGCCAGCTCCTTGAGCGTGCAATCCAATAACAGGGCAGAGCCAAATGCTGTTCTTTCCAGGAGTGGGGGACTTGGGGCTTCAGTATACATTTAGCCCCCTGGGTGTTAACACCTAGAGGGCAGGGGCTGAGGCAGCAAGGAGCAAAAAGGCAGGATCCCAGAGATTCTCTTTCAGAAAGACCGGGAATAGGGAGATCTAGATAGAGGAGGGAGAAAGAAAGGTCTGTGAGTATATGCGCATCACACTAAAGCAAAATTAATTCACAAACATTTGTGTAAAACTACAGGAAGGGGGTAAGGAGAAGCCACAACAAAAGTGTCTAGCCATC
Organism: Nasua narica; assembly: GCA_028533885.1. Classification (NCBI taxonomy): domain Eukaryota; kingdom Metazoa; phylum Chordata; class Mammalia; order Carnivora; family Procyonidae; genus Nasua; species Nasua narica. Next base: position 8,541,192 of record CM052813.1, read on the forward strand.
AGAGGAAGGTAAACATTCATTAACGCCAAAGTATCTACTATTTCTAATTGAAGTATCTACTATTTCTAATCTGCTATTTCTACTATCTACTATTTCTTAACTGTCTAGCATCTCAAGGACGTTGTTTTAATTTGTTCTATACTGTTTTTAAAATAGATATAGGGGCGCCTGGGTGGCTCAGTCAGTTAGGTGCCTGCCTTCGGCTCAGGTCACGATCCCGGGGTCCTGGGATCGAGCCCCGCATTGGGCTCCATGCTTAGCGGAGAGTCTGCTTCTCCCTCTGCCTCTTGGTACCTGAAATAAAAATCTTTATAAGGATGGCCCAAAATTCATTTAAAAGTTGAGGACGAAGTCAGGAAGATGCATTTGTAGACGCAGACGGGGTCATCGGGTTGAAGCATACGGGGGTGAGGGAGCCGTGGCTTGGAGCGGTCAGTCAAGCCTGCCGTCCCACGCTGCTTTGCAGGGCACACCCGGTGGCCACAGTGCTTCTGAGGGTACGGCATCCTGAGACTCGGCCTAGGGATTCTGGTTCCCTGATCCCGGCACGGGCTGTGAAATGCGCTGTCCCAGGAGAAGTTTGGAGAACACCTGCTTTATAGGCCTCTTATTCCTCCCACGTCCCTGTCTCTCAAAGTGTGGCCTGGGGCCAGTACTGTCACCTGGGGATTTACCAAAAATGCATGTTCTTGGGCCCCGGCCCAGGCCGCCGAATCCGAAACTTGACGCAGGCCCGGTGGTTGGTGTGTTAGCAAGTCCCACAGCAGATTCCAAAACCACAGCATGGGGCCGTTTCCAGAACTCTTCCATCTTTAAAGTGGAAACTATGTGCTGTAACCCAAACACCTAGTTTCTGGTGAGAAGCACGGAGAAATGCTGGCCGCACTGCGGGCGGGGGGCCGTGGCTTGTGTTTTCTGGAAGGAATGGTCTTCCTCCCAAGAACGGGAGGAAGGAACGTGGGGAAGGCGGTCTCCTGCTGTGATCGGGAATGACCCACACGGGGCGGGGGGTGGGGGGTTGGGCAGAGGGCGGTTGAGCCGAAACGAGACCCCTGCGCCAGTGTGGTGGGATTTCTAAAAAATACCATGACATTTTACTTGTGTTGCAAAGACCATCTGACCGCAAGAGGAAACACAGAACACACTCCCGTGCCTGCGGTGACGAGGTCTCTGGATGATGCTCCTGGTGGCTGTCCTTTCAGTTCCCCAAACGGTTGTTTAGTCCAGAAACGTATTCACTGCAAAGGTATGAAAACTGATGCATCGGCCCCTTTTGTGCAAAGGCACGAGGAGTACTTGGCAATGCGAGGAACGCGAGGCCAAGAACACTTACGACACAACGACAGGTTTCAGAGGGTTTCTCAAACTCCCCGAATCACACACAAAGTTTTGTGGTTTTTAGCAAACACACACTGTTCAAGGGAGAGCTTTTACGGCCTTCAGTCGATATCCAGAAGAGGTCGATACCCAAGGAAAGTCAAGAATCTCTGAATTTCAGGGCGCCTGGGTGGCTCAGTCGGTTGAGCCCCCGCCTTCGGTTCAGGTCACGATCCCGGGGTCCTGGGATCGAGTCCCCCATCAGGCTCCTGGCTCAGCGGGGAGCCTGCTTCCCCCTCTGCTGCTCCCCCTGCTTGTGCCCCCTCTCTCTGACAAATAAATAAAATCTTTAAAAAGGAAAAAAAAAAAAAGAAACTCTAAATTTCAGCCTCTTCTACTGGACACAAATCTGGACCTAAGGCCTACCGATGAAATGTTCTAAGATATGAAAGAAAATCCATGCCCTTACCTGGAAACCTCTTTTCCTCTGGCCTTAAAAGCTGCTCGTGAGGCCGGGGCTCCTTCATGACAGCGGAGATAAGGAGGGAGCAAAGTCGCTGCCTGAGACCAGGAGCCCGGAAACCACGTCTTCATTTCCATGCAGCCTCGAACGACCTCCAGGACTCTCGCAAAGTTACTTAAATGCTCTACCCAACCCCCAGTGGTGGGGCTGTAATAACGACTCCAGGGCGTACAGATATCCTGTGATTCTGTAATCGGGCTCGTGTCCATCCTAGGCCCCTCCGGGCCGATGTTGCCAAATCCAGTCAGACCCCATGGGACGTTGTGCGTGGGTTAGCAGGACACAGGTCTTGCCTCCCAGGCTCCCCCGCCCCCCCACGTCTGGAAGCTCCTCTTGGCCCAGTGCTGACCACAGAGAAGGACCACCAGGCAACAGTGAGGAGGTGCTGTAAGAGGGAGGTTCTGGATTCTTCTCCAACTCAGCGCTCAGAGGGGCTGCTTTCGTCCAACCCCTTCCAAACAAAGGTATCTTTCCTCTTTTGGGGCAATAGTGGCCCATTTTCAACAATAAAGAAGAGTCAAAGAAAGAAAGTGAAAAAGCAGCAGTAACGCTGCAAATGGTCATCGTCATTCCGGTGGGTAGCGTCCTCGTTCTTTCCTGTGCGTACATACGTGTCTACATACTCATTCCCAAATACGTCACTTTATTTTTCTTTAGTCTCTTGTATTTATTGCCGCGCAGCATTTTTTTATTAACGTGTTACAATCTTTTTATTCCTTCACCTACTGACGTTTCTGGGACGGGGACAATTATGAATAAAGCTGCTAGGAATATTCTCCCACACGTCTTTTTGGGGAACATGTATCTGTACACTCAGGAGGAGAACTGCTGGATCACAGAGAATGTATGGTTAACTTTCGAAGAAACACCCCAACTTCTTTCCCAAGAGGTTGCAGCATTTTATATTCTCATTGGCAATGTGTACAAGTTCAAGTTGCTGCTCGTCGTCATGGACACTAGATACAGTCAGCTGTTGTTGGCCATCACTGCTGCTGGTCTGACGTGCCTCTGTCTCCCCGATGACCAATGTCACTGAGCATCTTCTCCTGGGCTTTGGCTGTCATAGACCTTCTTCTGCAGCAACTCTGTGCACATCTTTTGTTCATTTCTCATTGTTTGTCTTTTCGCTCTTGAATTACAGTAATTCCTTATAAATTTTGGATAAGAGTCCTTTTTTGGATTTGTAAGTGTTAAAATATCACAAATAGTTCCACAGCAGGTTGTTGCTTGCCTTTTTGTTTTCCTGATGTTGCTTTCTTGAAGAACAGAAGTTTTAAATTTTAGGAAGCCCAACACATCAGTTTTCTTCTTCTATGATTAGTACATTCGTGCCTTGTGCTAAGAAATCTTGCTTTCCCCTGAGATGCAGAGATAGTATTTTCTCTTCTAGAAGCTTTAAGAGGTTTTTGTTTTTTCTATGCTTCAACTCAAATTAATTTTTGTTTATGGTAGGAGGTAGGGGTCCAGCTTAATTTCTCTCCATCTGAATAACCAATCATCTCAGCACTGTTACTATAATTCTTTTAACATTTAGAGGAGTTTTAATTTTTAACATTTTTAAAATGTTAAATGTAAATGTTAAAATGTAAATTTTTTGTACATTTTAACATTTTTAAGATTTTATTTATTTATCTGAGAGAGAGCAGGAGCAGGGAGAGAGGCAGAGGGAGAAGGAGAGGGAGAAGCAGTTTCCCTGCTGAGCAGGCAGCCAGACATGGGGCTCAATCTCAGGGTCCCGGGATCATGACCTGAGTAGAAGGCAGACGCTTAACCAACTGAGCCACCCAGGTGCCCCTACAAGAGCCATTTTTTGAAGACAATACCTGTATCTCTCCTTTTTAACAGCTGTGGAACGTTTCCTTTCATGCTTGGGCCCTATTTTATTTGACCTTCTTTTATTATTGAACATTTCGAATTTTCTCATATTACAAATACTCTGGGAACATACTTTACATTCAGCTTTTGTACCTGTCCAATAACTTGCTCTGGGTCGCTTCCAAGAAGTGGACTTATGACATGAAAAGACAGGGCCTGTGCATTCTGACGGGCAACGCCAGTTCATCCTGAAGAAAGGAGAAACTCTCAGCAAGACCGCACGGGAGGGCCAATGCAACTGTAATCCATTTCTATCTTTATTTCTATCTTAATACAGTTAAACACACCACCAAAACAATGGTGTCACCCAGAGTCTCTTTGCATATGTTCTTATGAAGTCTGAATTTAATATGGCAATTTTCGTGGCTCAACATGGGGTTCTCTGTTTATTCTTCCGCCGTGGCTCAGAGTACCTTGTATTTTATAAACTCAATTCCTGTATGTAGTATTAATGTTGTCCCTGGGGGTAAATTTACAGAAAATGTTTAATTCTCTCATCCAGAAGTCTAAGAATGAGAAACCCTGGAATGCCTTATAGTGGCTCATTACCTACTACATTATATGGCGCTCGGTCAGAGCAGAGACCGGAGTATATTCTAGACTCTTGTCCTAAGACTGAAGAAGTTGTTGTGTCAAAAGAACACAGTCAAGTACATACATTTGGACCCTAAGTACCTTCTGGAACAAGCTCTCCCTTATTCTTTCAGAGAGGTATCTCTGCACACACATATGCCCCAGAGAAGCAGATGGTTACGGAAAGTGCTGAAACCACAGAAGAAAGTTCTAGCTATTGCTGCCATGGTGAGGCCAGATTCCTTAGATTAGGATCATGGGAGAAGAAATTAATATAGCCAACTATGAATTATATAAAATTTTCTGAAGCTCTGAAACCAAAAAAAATTTTTTAAAGAGAGCCAAGGGAAAAATACGAAATGTATATATATTAACACACACTCACACACACACATATTTTGGTACTCTTACAGAAATAAAACCACATACTTCAAGTAAAGACATATGAATATATTATACACAATGTCGTATGATCATAAAATTCTTGGTTGCCACGGCTTAACGATGCTCTCTAAAAACCATCTCAGTTCAAATCCTGCTTTCGTAGATGAGACCATTTCATGAAATAAGAGAGGTTAAGAGGCAGAATGGAGTCCCAGACACGAGTGGGTGGTGGCCCCGTGACCTTCCAGGTGAGGAGAGGAAGGCACATCACAGCTTTTCTCCTATGATGGAAGCAGGAGGAAATGGAACATTCCTCTCTGAATTCCCCGATTTCCTCTTTATTTGCTTACACTTCTGCCCCCTCTCCTTTCCTTCTAGGGCTTAACTGTTGTACCAGGAGCCAGTTCCTGGAATTCCAAGTCCACGAAATGTGTATTTCTGTATTCTTCTCACCGGCAGGAACACGGGGCCTCTGGAATAGGGAATGCTGGAAGATTTTGGAAGAGACTGGGAACCACGGTTAAGCCCTAACTGGACAGTTCTTCTCATTCGAGCCTCCGCGAAGGAGCTCCTCCCAGCACAGGGTCCCCTCTGTGTCACCCTCACTCGCCTACAGGACAACAGTGACACCCAGAGTCAGAGCCCGCTGATGCACCCTGCCCTGCCAGGTGGCTGGTCGCAGTCTGCAAAGGCACCAGCACCCCCGGGAGCCGGTCAGAGATGCAGCGGGCTGCCCCCATCCCAGCCCCAGGACATCAGAATCAGCATTTCGACAACTGCCCAAAGCACGAGAGAAGGCGCTGGTTTCACAGAGATCTCTAGGCCACGTTCGCGTCTCTGCAAAGTCTGCGCTCCGGGGAGAGCACTGAATTGACCCGTTCCACCGATTCTTCTTTATTTCCCGACCTTCTGCTTTCACTCTGCAAGACTTAACTCATACATTTTCCTTTAGGGCCACCTGCTCTGCTATGAAACTGCTGGGATTCCAGATGCTGAAACGGCACAGTATCCTCTAAACACGTTCACCAATTCCGCATTAATGCTGGCGGCAAGGGACCATTCTGCCCTTCTACTGGGGACTGACTGCAAGGGGACACGGAAAGTGGCACCTTCTTCCTGGCCGGTTTGCGCTTTAAGCTCCCGTCTTGTTCAGTGCCGCCTTCTCACTGGAGTGAGGAGGAGGAAGCGGTGAAGGGGCTGCCCGTAGGCGCTGGCGTGAGCTGGCCCCTCCAACCACCTGCCCCCTGGCGTTACCCCATGAGAGCTGCAGGCTCTGGGTTTGCTTCAGACACCCCCCTGGGCTGGCTGCCGGGGCGGACGGCGGTCAAAAACAAGATGGGTACGGGGGCGCCTGGCTGGCTCAGTCGGTAGAACATGCGACTTTCGATCTCTGGGTCTTGAGTTCAAGCCCTACGTTGGGTGCAGCGCTTCCTTAAACAAACAAACAAACAGGTAAACAAAACAAAACAAAAAACCCCAAAAACCCAAGATGGATATCATCATGATGTGAACATTCATGCTGAATGAAAACCCTCATAGATCTTTAAGAAGGAATGCGAGCCTTCAAGCTCCAACAAGCCAAGCGAGAACGGGGACCGGCCGGGGGTCAAAGCTACTGTTCCGAGTCAGGGTGCACACATCCACATTCTAGTCTGAGCAGCTCACGAGGAAACCGGCCGCCGTGGGCGCTGCTCAGCACACACGACAGACTTCAATCTGTAAGTCGCATTCCAGGACATCAAGGGACGAAATCCACACTCTAAGTCAGGTCAGGGGCTGAGGTCAGTTATCAAAGATTCTTAAAATTCCACTCGTTGGCTGGATCCAGGTTTCATTTTTTTTTTTTTTTCCTCAATGCCTTGAAAACCACGGTGACCATATATAGCTTAGGATCAAGATGGGGACACTGTGGAGGGGGCTAAAATGTTAAGTAGATGGGATGTTGGAACATCAGCTTTAAACCAGGATGGTCCCAGGCAAACTGGGACGCATCATCTCCGAGCCTTTAAAGAACTAACAGAAAAAAGGGAGACGGAGGGGAATACCGAGAGAGAGAAACACGGACACACTGCTACAAAAACACAGAACTCAGTCATAAAACAGGCATCTTCTATATGTCCTACTTGGCACGAGGCTCTCTACGCTCTTATTAACGGATTGAGTAAAAACGCCCAGCGGGGGCTGAGGAAGGCTGCAGGAGCGAGCGACGTCCAACAAAGCTGGGCTGGGCTCACTCTCCTCACCACTGAGCGTAAGGCCAATAACAGGATTTCTGAGAGTGAGAGGCTCTGAAGAGTGTACCCTCCAACATTCTCCTGGGAACTGCATTCGGCCCTGACATGCACTGTTTCCCTCTAACTCAGCACCTCAGAGCTGGATTATCGACATGGTTTCAGGACAAAACGCCTCCCACCTTCTATTCTAAACCAAACCCGACAACAGACTGGTTCTTGCTGTGCGATTTTACGATGTTTCCACATGCGTTATCTTGGCTGGGCTGCAAAACAGCGTGGTGAGAGACGTCCCCCCGTGTAACAGATCGGGGGGCCGGGTTCAGAGGAGTGAGCTCCTGGCCCCACAACAGCGTGGACCGGCCAGATGCTCGCTGCCAGCGTGCCGATCCCCCCCGACCCCGCGCCTCCCCGGGCTATAGGCTTTTTGAGCGCAACGATCGTCCTTGTTTTCTAAGCATCTAGCGCTCAGAGCCCAGGGCAGCTAACGTTCAAAATTCTTTTTTTTTTTTTTTTAATTTTTTTTTAAGATTATTTATTTATTTGAGAGAGAGAGAGAGAGAGAGAAGCAGACTCCCTGTAGAGCTGGGAGCCTGATATGGGACTCGATCCCGGGACTCCGGTATCATGACCGGAGCAGAAGGCAGTCGCTTAACCAGCTGAGCCACCCAGGCGCCCTCAAAATTCTTTTAATTAAAATTATTTTTTGAGTGAATGAATGAATTGCACAAGACAAGGAATTGGTACATTTCGATTCTCGTGTCTGTGTTCTCATTTTACGACCCAGAGAAGGCAAATATTAAATATTATACATGCAGAATATTTTTAAAGAAATACTGAGATGATCCTAGTCAAGAATGAGAAAAGAGGGGCCCCTTGGTGGCTCAGTCAGTTAAGTGTCCAACTCTTGCTTTTCAGCTCAGGCTATGATCTCAGGGTGGTGAGATGGAGCCCCATGTGGGCTCCGTGCGGGGTGTGGAGCCTGCTTAAGATTCTCTCCCTGTGCTCCAACCCCTACAAAAAAATGAAGAAAAATAAAGAGAAAAGAAATAAGTTAACTACTATGTAGTTAACGCCACATACAGGAGAAGGAGCCTCCAGAAACAGCATGTGAAAGCAGAAGGTTGAAGGGTACCTGGGTGGCTCATTTGTTAAGTGTCTGCCTTTGGCTCAGGTCTTGATCTCAGGATCCTGAGATTGAGCCCTGAGTCGGGCTCCCCGCTCAGCGGGAAGCCTGCTTCTCCCTCTCCAGCCTGGCTTGTGTTTCCTCTCTCATTGTGTCTCTTTCTGTCAAATAAATAAATAAAATATCTTTAAAAAAGAAAGAAAGAAAGAAAGAAAGAAAGAAAGAAAGAAAGAAAGAAAGAAAGAAAGAAAGAAAGAAAGAAAGAAAGAAACAAGGCAGAAGGTTGAAATGTACTAGGCCAACCAGATCCTTTACTTTTGACCTCATTTCCTTGGACTTGAACGACAGCTCTGTGAAAAACACTTTCCCGAGGCTACCCACTGAAGGTCTTGGATCAGGGCTGGTATTTCATGTCTCTGCTATAATAAGTGTGGGCCAGAAAGCAAAACTAAGGCCATTCAGCTCCTTCTTTAGTATTTGTTCTGAGTCAACAAGGAAAAAACAGCACGGAACACTTGGTGAGTTTATGGGGAGAGCTTTCGCTCCCCATAGTTTCCTTTCAGTGCTTCTCCTCAGTTGATATTAGGGAGGCATGCAACCGTTTTCAGAGCTTTCTCTTCAAGACCACTCCCTTAAAGGAAACTGAAATGATTAAGACAAACAAACCCCCAAATAAGAAAGAGAGTGGGGATTAAATGTACATTTAATGGGGAAAGTGTGAACACTAAAAACTACACTTGTTTTTTGTAGTTTTCACTACTCTGAGACCTGACCGGTAGCAGAGATCAGTAGTTACAGTGGATTAAGTTTCATGGAAAGGCACAGAAGAGAACACAGAGGTACAAAAATGACAGTCTTCTGCAATTTAAGCTTCCGTAATTCTCACAGTTCATCAAAAGAATAAGAGTACAATACAACATCCGTGTTTATGATGCCAAGAAATAGTATAAAACATCCTTATGTGATGATGGCGTAAGTACCCAGGACTTAGGTGTCTGCTTGAAACACTACTGAGACGGGTGCCTGGGTGGCTCAGTGGGTTAAAGCCTCTGCCTTCGGCTCACGTCATCATCTCAGGGTCCTGGGATCGAGCCCCGCATCGGGCTCTCTGCTCAGCGGGAAGCCTGCTTCCCCCTCTCTCTCTGCCTGCCTCTCTGCCTACTTGTGATCTCTCTCTCTGTCAAATAAATAAATAAAATCTTAAAAAAAAAAACACACATTACTGAGAACAGAAAATAATCGAATACATAGATAACGACCACAAATAAATCCATGAACTTTGCTTATGCTGAAACCGTAAACCCGTGGCCAATTTACTCTTCTTTTGCATACGATTATATTAAATTTGGCTGTTTGGCCCTCCTTCCCCCACAGCCCCGAGCAGATTACAAGTGTTTGGGGGATGACTTCAGAAAGTCATGTAACTCAAAGGCCAATTCCTATAGCAAGGGAAGAGATGCTAAAAATTATGGCTGGAATGCCTGGGTGGCCCAGTTGGTTGAGGATTTGACTCTGATTTGGGCTCAGGTCATGACCTCAGGGTCGTGAGATCGAGCCCTGCATGGGCTCTATGCTGGGCATGGAGCCTGCTTTAGATTCTCTGTCTCCCTCTCCCTCTGCTCCTCCCCCCTTCCCACTCCCATGCTCTATTTCCCTCTAAAATAAAATGTAATGAAATAACGCTTGAAAAGGCAGAAACAGCCCTATAAACTGTACAGTTCCTAGGGATGCTGTTGTTACTATAGTATAACATAATTATCATGATTGATAATGACAGACCCAACTTACTAAGAGAAGCGTAGATTACGTTCGGTAGATTGGTTAAGAAAGTCCGTAAATATGTAATCAATTTCAGAAAGTTTTCAAACCAAAACGGTTCAAGCGAGAGAGAGAGAGAGAGAGAGAGACAGAGAAGACATCAACCCGGGGACAGATCCCGAGCCCTTTGGAACGCTCAGCTATCCAGAAGAGCGTATTCTCTGATGGAGAAATAGAACCTATGATTTACTACAGTTTACTTCTAAATATAAAAAAAATATTTCCTGTGGTGCCTGGTGGCGTTCGTATTTTCCAAAGCTTAGTGTGTGAGGGTTGAAACAGGTATCTTCAGCAAACGTAGTAAAACATAAAAGTAAAACAAAGCATCAAGCAAGGACATCATTAGTTGACAGCCAAGCCCCGAACCGTCAGCCCTGGGGGTCTCCCACCAAGCTTCAGTCCTCCTGTCATTCCAGGGTAGCCCAGCTGGGCTCAGCAGCTGCTAAGTGTTCAACATACTGAAATACCGATGCTGCTGAGTTACCGATGTAATTCTGTGGCCAAGTCAGATCATTAAGGCCAAAAATGTAATTTGCGCTTAAATCATGAAATGCTTTCATTAAAAAAAGTAATACTTCCTTAACCCTTTACCCTATTTTTGTCCCCCAAACCAAGGTGCATATATTAATTTTGAAACATGAGAGATTCCCTTTCTTAAAAATGGGACCTCTGTTATCGTGCTGATTATTAACTTTAGGCCTCATCCTTAAACTCCTAAAAATGTCAGAGGAGAATTCAATTCCTTTCTCCCCAGGTTAATGGTAATTGGTGCTTGTTCTCAAAACAGCGGCACCTACACAAAAATCACAGGTACTTATCACCTGGATTGGAACGACAGTGACTGCCAAGATTTAAAAATCTGTGCTTCCTTTGACTGCCTTCCTGGAAGACAATATAGGCTGGTCTCCAGACCCACCAGCCCAGGATTCTCTCTACTTCATTACCAAGGTTAAAAAAGACTGATTTTACCACCGACGCCACGAGGAGAAGCACCAATACAACTGTAAGGAACACTACATGCTCTGTGTAGTGAAACATCACGGACTGCACTTAAAGATCAATTTTCCTACACACAAAACCAACCAAAGCTAAGTCGAGTCCATTTATCTTAAAATCCCTTGCTTTTACATAAAATACTCATGGGAGAAGATCCCTAGAATGGAGAGCAAAATTTTAAGTGGCCAGTATATTAAACCACACACATACACACAAAAGAATAGATGCAAAAAATACCTTATTCTGCAAAGAAAGCATTTAAAGAGTTAACTAATACGGAAAGTAGTTTTACAACAAGAGCAGCAAAAGAGCAAATCTTAAAGCAAATACGGTAAAAGTTCATCACCAAAAAGATCTCTTAAAGCAGTGGCTTTGAAAACTTATGAAAGTTACGGACCTTATCACCAGAAAGTGTAAATATGTACACACACACACACACACACACACACACACACACAGCTGCATGAGATTTCAAAGGAAGATGGAGAGGCAAGACTGTCACCCCCTACCTTCAATAGATCCCTGGTTCAATACTTTGGTTTCAAAGTATAAGATCTTCCTGAATCACGACCTAAACAGAAGCTTAGCAATGACCTTCTCTTCACTATTTTTATGTTTCCAAATAGGCTCTCCTCTTTTTTTTTCTTTTGTTTTGTTTATAAAATGGTTCATAATATATTAAATAGGGAGCTACAAAGTAGGAGAAAGAAAGATAAATTTACTCAGGCATAAACTGCATCAACAACAAAAAAAATCTTCTAGAACAACAGAAATACTTACCAGCGCCATCATGTCGACACTGGCCTGTGGAGAGGAAAGGCTGCCAATTGGAGGCACAAAAATAAAACTCTCAAAATACCAAAAGGAAGCATTAACTTTCTTCCACAGAGAAGCTTACCAGAGGAAAGAGAAGCAAGAAAGGTGACAGGTACCTACTGACTTTGAAGGACACAGAAAGAAACAAATTTGCCTTCAGAAAATTCAATTAAATTTCCAGTAAGAATTACCTGCCGCAAAAGGTCTTGTGTAGCTTGAATTTTTCTCCCCCTCAAAGATGACGGATTCTATCAGCTGGCCTCTCACGGGCATACAGACCACCGCTCAGTTCTGGTGGCTGAGCGGGTCCATGAACCCGGAATTTGGGGTTGGAAACTGACAAAAACAAGCTCACAGGCTTCTGGGATTTAGCAAAAGCAAACTGTTCAAAACCAGATCTGCCACTCAACCCACTCTCCTCTTCCCGGCTTTTAGTTTGCCCAAATGTAAATTCATTCAGAAGAGTTGCTGGAAAAATACTATCTGGGTTATTTTGTTTTGGTTTTAGAGAGTGTGTGCACATGCGTGAGAGAGACAGTGCCTAAGCTGGAGGGGGGACAGGGCAGAGGGAGAGGGAGAGAGAGAATCTTAAGCAGGCTCCACAGCCACGGTGGGTATGGAGGTCATGACCTGAGCTGAAATCAAGAGTCTGCCGCCCAATTGACTGAAAACACCCAGGAGTCCCTATATATGCATATTTTTAAAAAGCTCCTTTGATAATTATGATGGGTAGTGAAGACTAGGAACCACACGGTTTGAGAACAGTAGGAAAGCAGCGAGATCAAGAAAATCTAAAACCTGTATGTACCACCGCAGAAGTTAAGTTCGTGATTCCTTACAAAAAGGACAAAAATGAACGTGAGTGGATGAAGAAAAAGTGTTAATATATTGTGAATGTCAGTTGTCCTTTTTCTTGTTCTACTAATACGGAATTCTTACTTTCCTAAGAAAAGGGATGAATATACTATTTAAAGGACTGGCTCTCGTCTCAAAGGGGCTTATTACAAATAGGATGTTAAGAACATTTCCTTCTGTGGGTTATATCAGTCTTAGTAACATTTTGGAGAAAGGGTTTTTTGCACAAATAAAAGTCAGGGTTTGTAGTTCTCTGAAAAGTACACTAGGGAACAGAGAGACATACGGACGTGCCCCCAAAGACCTCAGAATCTAGCTGGGAGATGTGACCTTCACACAGGTGCCAAATAAGCAGAAGAGAGGGAGGGCCAAGAAAGTTCCACGGAGAGAGGGAAGCTGGGTAAGGGCTTAGGGGTGCCTAAGAATTCAAGAATCTGGAGGGGCAGAGAGGAGCTTTGGTAGAAGGAGGCAGGGGCAACTTTGTAGAGCCACCAAGGGGAGGCCAAAATGGCGGGGCGTGGGTATGGGTAGGAGGAATACACAGCAGTTAGGGGGAAAGCCTTGGAGTCCTGATGGCTGACTTTCCACCTCTGTTCTGGGCGGGTGCGTTAACCACAGTCACCTCGTTCTCCTTGCCAGTGATGGGTTTAGGAAAGGACATGGCAGTGAGAGGCGAAGAGGCTTTCTGCAGGGCACTCCTGGGGAGAGAGTCCTCCCCTCCTGACACAGACACACAATGCCCTGCCCGACTGGGTGGCCGCACGCCCCTGCCACCATTCTGCCAGCACGCGGAGGCGGCACCAGCGGACGGTGGACCGTGCCGGGGAGGGACCCCCTGGGCCCCTGATGCTGTCCCTGAACCCCTGGGTCAGTCGACTTTTATTAACCTGGAGTCTTGCAGGACTGGTACCATTGGCAGCAACATGAAAGGCACGAGAAAGCGCTGGATTACTTATTAACAGTTCATACAACGTTTCATTCCCTAATTTTCTTACGGGGCGCTGGAAGTGTGTACAAATTCAAGGGTGGGAAGAAAATGGTACAGAAGCTACAAAAAACAAAACGAATTACAGGCTGTTTTACTTTGCATGAAATCTCCATCTATCCCCTGTCACGATACACGAAATAAGCAATTACCTTCTCTATGTTCCCAATAACGATCTTCTCTAACCAGTCTTTAAAATACTTCCCATTCCACTTTTCTTTTAAGACGAACAACGTAATCGCCAAACCACGGATTCCTTTACCCTCTTCTCTTAGAACCCCCCACGGTTAAAAGCCCAATTATCTTGACAGACGGTGACCCGAGGTAGGTGAGTGTGTCACCCCAGAGATCAAAATCTGCGAGTACGAAATTTCAGGAATATTTTTGGCCCTGAGAATCTACAAGAGCCGGCTGCCAAGATCTGACGGGAAAGGAAACCATGAGATCGGACTTAAATAGAAGCTCGCTGCTCCCTTCTTTGGCTTCCCCAGCCCCCAGTCGTCATTAAATGGGGCACCAAATGGCACCTCCTTTTCGTTCCAATCCTGCAGAGACGGGTTAGGGGCCGGAAGCACTGTTCATCGTGGGGAGACGCGGATGCATGGCACGGCCTCTGTCTTCACGGACAGAGGAGTAGCGGAAGGGAAGTTGTGACGAACTTCACTTTAACCGCATGTTAAGAGTTACCCAGGAGGCATCAGCTGAGAGCCACGGAACACAGAGAGGAGGTGGATCATCCACACTGAGCTGTGGGAAGGGGTTATCGGAGGGCATCGCCCTTGAAAGGGTTGTTGACCCCGCGTGAGCTGGCCCTGAAGGGAAGGAAGTGCAGTCTTCCAAGAAGAAGACAGGCAACAGACAGAAAGGCAAGGCCGGGGGGAGCGTGTGAGGGAGCTGTGGGAAAGCAAAACACACAAGAGCTGGAGGACTAAGGGCTTTGTATTTCAAGCCAAGGAGTTTAGATTTTGTTTTGAAAATATTGGGAGCCACTGAATGTCATATGAGCTCAGAAGCCGCAGGACTGCACTGGTTTTTAGGAATTACCGCGCTGGCGGAACTAAAGGAAAAGGCCTGCCTCGTGGAGGAACAAGGCCACTCCTGGGGGTTCCTCCATCACGGAAGCGCATGGCAGTGATGGGGGCAGAAGGGACGTCTGGGCTGGAGACTAGTGGTGTGGCACGGTTAGGCCCCAGGGTACTCAGCTAACGAACGTCCGGGAGAAAGGAGAAGCCTTGGCTCTTGGAGTGGAATTCCACGGCGTGGAAGCCTGGTCAGGGTTGCTCGGGGGAAGCCCCAGTGATCCTGCGACACTCAGGAGGCCAGACAGCCTTTCATTTTCGTGTGGGCCACATAACGTCCACAGATCATTCTGTTTGCTGGGCATAAACGGCGTTGGAGATTTAACCTGCCTGCAGCTCCCCTTGTGATTCCGCACCCTCTCTCTCAAGGGCAAAGGGCTAAGAGAATACTTGTGAGTGGGTGGGATTCAAAACATGGCATCACTGAACCAAAGCGACAACGCAAGGTCCCCATCACTCCTAGAACTGCCTACCCCACGGCCTCTGCTGCCACCAACCTGTCATCCTGACCCAGCCTTTTTCTTAGAAAACCTTCAAGCCCCGAAGAACAAACTTCCTGCAGCCTCTCCCACTTCCCAGTTCTTACCTTCCACCTGGAACCTGGGGATGTGTCTGACGACTATCTTTTGTTCCTATCATTATTCCCTTTGTTCTTAAAAGGAGCACTCAGATTCCCAGGAGATAAGCTAATAATACACAGCAAGCGTCTAGCACAGTGCCTGACACACAGAGGGCGCTCTTAGTGAGCTGTCTGCTGTCTACAACACTTTCCCTTCCCCAGATACAGACGCCGATTCCCCTCTCTGCTTCGCTCCCTACCTCTCTCTCCAGATGCCCACGAGATGTTTTAGCGCCCACAAGTTTGCTCCTGAGGCTACAGAGGGGAACCCCTGTCACTGAGAACAGAGTAGCTGCCCGGCACCCTCACCAGCAGGCGGGAGAATCAGGCATCTGTTATTCGTATTTGCTCTAGAGGCCAAGGACACGCGTTTGCATATTTACAATGTGTTCCTCTGTGATGCATCTGAAAGGAGGCAGGAGAGCAGTTAAGTTACCGAATCAGAAAATGTCATCTTTTTTCCTAGCAACGCATCCGAGCAGATGGCAAATGACTATTTTTACAGCTTGTTTCTCTATTACATGTAGAAATATTTATTAACATTGTATTTCTGTCCCTTGCGTGCACCCAGCAAGAAATGAAGTGAGGCGGCGGCCAGGAAGGCTGGGGGGAAGGGACAGTGAATGGTGATACAGGCTGTGGCTTTGTCTTAGCAGATCAGCCAGCCTCAGGCGGGGCAATGGGGAGCAGGGAGCACCGGCTTGTTCTCCTGAAGGCAAACAGTGCTGCGCAGCCCGAGACCAACAGCGGTCCAGAGGGCTTCCCACCACATAACACCTTGTTTCATCAAATGGGACGTCTCACCATCATGAGGTGGGCATTGCTCTATGTACCCCCGAGAAAGCAAAAGTACCCAAGATGGGGAGTTGAGCAGGGGAGCTCCCCATCAAACTAGGGCACCAAAGAGCCAGAGAGAAGTAAGCCCGCCATGCAGAAAGGGACGTCAGGGAGAGCTTGGAACTGGGCGTGGAGGGGGAACCTGCCCCCTAGGGTCTGAACCATAGCCAGTGCTCCCTGGACTTGCATTCTGAATTCACATCACCAATGAGGTCCAAACAGCCTCCGGCAGGGACTACAAACCTTGGTCTCTGTTTGTAGTGCCCCCGGTGACCGGCAGACGCAAACTCTGGGAAAGATGTGGACCTCCACGGTGGGCACGGGATGTACCCCGTTTCAGAGACATTAATATGTAAGAGCATCTGGGAACAAAAACACAGGACCCCTCACCCACGATGAGGGCCATCCCCGGAGTTACTCAGAATTTGCAGCTGAGAAGAGGGAAGGCACCAACCAAAGTGGCCAAAGCAAGACAGAGGTTCTCCAGGCGACCGCCTACAGGGGAAGAGAGCATGTGATGAAGGCAGGCCGCCAGGAGCCCCCGGCCAGGAGCAGGTCCCATGAGCAGCCTGGGGTCTGGGGCTCAAGAGCCAGGAGGGAAGCTGGGCTCAGCTTCGATTCAAGTCAGTAAAATGCAGAAAAGCACCTCGTCGAGGATTACCAAGGAAATAAAACAAATGATTGTATTTTAGTAGTGTTTTGTATACCATAAAAGTACCACGCCCATAAAAGTTTATACTTATTACTTTATGGATAAATATCCTGAAGGTTGCTTTTAGTCATTTCCTGTGTTTTCTTAAAAAAAATTTTTTTTGGATGATTTTCATTTAGCAGAGGACTGTGCATGCATCAGGGACTTAATAAATCCTTATTAAGGGAATAAATAAATACTGTTAACATGTGGCCCTAACTCTATGTAGCCCTAAATTCCTGAGGGTTGGTTACCACTACTGCTGACAACATAAAAGAGGGGGGAAAAGAAAACCCACCAGCCTAGGGCATGAGGTCTTTATAAAGCCTAATTGAGGACGCAGATACCACACGCCCACCCTTGGTCTCCCTGAAACTCACACCTACGACACAACCAAAACACCAGCTGGGATGACAGCAACAGCTAAAGGAAGATTCCAGGAGCCAGCTTTACAATGGGATCAGTCAGGAGACAAGACAGGAAACCATTTTTTTTATATTAAGAATTTACTTTTGGGCGCCTCGGTGGCTCAGTGGGTGAAAGCCTCTGCCTTTGGCTCAGGTCGTGATCTCAGGGTCCTGGGATCGAGCCCCCCATCGGGCTCTCTGCTCAGCGGGGAACCTGTTTCTCCCTCTCTCTCTGCCTGCCTCTATGCCTGTGATCTCTCTCTCTGTCAAATAAATAAATAAAATCTTAAAAAAAAAAAAAGAATTTACTTTTAAGAAATCTCCATGCCCAACGTGGGGCTCGAACTCATGACCCCCCAACCAAGCGTCGCATGCTCCACCAACCGAGCCAGCCAGGCACCCTGGGAGACTGCTCCTGTTATGTATATATGTATGTATGTATGTATGTATGTATTTATTACGATTTTATTTATTTATTTGACAGAGAGAGAGAAAGAGAGATCACAAGCAGGCAGAGAGGCAGGCAGAGGGAGAGAGGGAAGCAGGCTCCCTGCTGAGCAGAGAGCCCGATGTGGGGCTCGATCCCAGGACCCTGAGATCATGACCTTAGCTGAAGGCAGAGGCTTTAACCCACTGAGCCACCCAGGCGCCCGAGACTGCTCCTTTTAAAGCATGATCCATGTTTGGCAGAGATGCCTGAAACTCTCCATTCACTTTATTCTGAACACTTGTTTGAGTAACTATTTCAGGACATTGCTAAGGTGGCTATTTTAGTTAACAAACCAGGGACACGCAGAGAGCTATCCAAAACACTACCTTAGAAAAAGTGATTAGACAACCTCAAGTTCGGGCCTTTTCTAGACATCCTGTGCAGAACCAAGTATATGTAAAGACAGAACTTAGAATAATGGACAACCATCGGAAGACCCAACCTACAAATTTCCTTGGATGAAAAGAGAACACACACACACACACACACACACACACACCCCACATGCACGTAGAGGTCTGAGCTGAGACCCATAAAAAACAATTTTTCTGGGAAACTTGGAAACAAGGTTTATTTCACCTCAGTAGGCTGTCACCCAGCATTTCTGTTGGACTTGAGTTCTTACAGATTTAAACAGTTCCAATTCTTAACTGCTGGTTTACAGCTAAATGCTTAACTGTTCTTATCTAGGTACCCTACTTGATAAGGGCTTAGGAAAACATACTGGAAAAAAAAATGTTTAAGCAGACTTTTTCTTGATGGTAGCGGTCTTTTCTTCCAGGAGGAAATCTGGCCCTTATCTGCAGGAATTTGCTGCTAAACCCAAGGCACCTCTGACGGCTTAGAGGGTCTGCCTGGGAAATTAACAATCCTAAATGCCATATTCCCTCGGTGGGACCTTTCGGATTCCCCAGCATCTTACAGATTCCAATTTTGTAGACACTCAGGTTAGGTTCCGTTGTCATTTTATAATTTAGAAGTTAGAAGTTAAAGAATAAAAACGTTTAGTTTTGCCCAAGGGCCTAAAGTAAGTCTGCGTCAAGATTTAAGCTTTAAACTAAAGACTGTCTGGATGGACACGTGTCCACTGGTACTTAGGGACCGGGCTGGTTTGGTAAGAAAGATCTCCGTGGTTGTTACGAAGTTATTTTTAAAGGAGCTACTGGTTTGTTATTTTTTAATGCAACTTTTTCAGATGCTTCTATACAGCTCTCTAGGTATGTACTAGATCCATTTGAAATTAAGTAATTATTTCTGCATTTATCGTTTGCTCCCATTGGATTTTTAAGCTTCTTCGAGAGCAGGACCCATGTCTTATTTCTGCACGTAGACATTGTGGGCATTGTTCATGCGACCAAGCACAGGGTCCCATCACAGAGAGCCCAAGAAGGGCATGAAGCAATGAGATGGAAAGAGAACTAGTTTCTTCCTGCTCCAAGGGAAGTCTTGCAGAGAGACTGAAAACACAAGTCATCCATTTCAGATACATTTAATTAGGCTTCAGGTATTGCTTGGTTGGCCCAAATGAGACTACTGCTCCCTTATTCCCTTCTTCTTTTCTTTCTTTTTTTCAAGATTTTATTTATTTATTCATCAGAGAGACAGAGGGAGAGTGAACACAAGCACGGGGAGCTGCAAGCAGAGGGAGACACAGGCTCCTCACTGGGCAAGGAGGAGCCCGATGCGGGGCTCGATCCCAGGACTCTTGGATCATGACCTGCACCGAAGGGAGACGCTTAATGGGCTGAGCCACCCAGGCATCTCTTCCTTTTTTATTTTCATCCCTTGCAAAGTTCCATGACCCAGCAAGGCAACAAAAGCCCTAAGAGCAACACCCTGTGTCTAGAAGTGCAAAGAGAGGCTGAAAACAATTTTAATGAAAAACAAACTTCATATAAAAAAAAGGAAAACGAGTACATGTCCGTCTTAAAACTCATGCTTCCACATGTCCCTGAGCACCCTGCAAGATGTGCATTCTGTCATAATCTTAGCTTCTGCACAGCCACCAAGGATGAAGGGCAGTGGGTCACAAACCCAAAGCCCCCAGTTATGTGGCCCGAGCTCTGTCAGTAACAATCTCTGAGTTCCTCAGCCTCCGAACTTGTGGAAACCACTTACCTCTTGTATCTCTCTTCTATTTACAAAGATACCCTCCTTTTGTCTTTAGCTTCAGAGGACTACTGAAAAAACTAACACTTCAACCCATATGATGCTTCAAAACATGAAACTTTACACAGATTCGGGTACTAGTATAACACTCATGGGCGGTCAAATAGGTTTTTACAGCCAAGATGTTACTACTCAGAAGTAACCGTTCAGAAATCCAACTGAAGTTGAGAATTATTTTTTTCTTCCCCTCTCTGTTATTCTATATCGGTGAAATCTGTTTAAATGGACACGTAGTATTCTTACCGAACCAAGAGTTCTATTTTTCAAATGCAGATTCGCAGGAAAAGAAAAGACAGAGAAAATGGGCTTTAGATAAATGAAGACTCTCAGGATACTGACAAGAGTACCGACAGGACCCAGGGGTACAAGGAGTCGAAGCATGCGTGCTAAACGGGGTGAAGGACAGAGCCTTAACACTATGTGGGGTCCCGGGGCAGAAGGGAGCTCTGAGACACGCACCAGCTTTGAGGTGGGTCTGCCTCTCGGGGCTGTCCCCAGTTGGCTAGGGACTGGGCACAGGTACTAAAACCCTGAGGTCTCCTTATCCGCACAGCAGTGACTAAAAGCATACTTTGCAAGGTGATAATAAAACTTGTAATCATATACACAGCACCAAGTACGAGGGGAATGTTCTATGAACGGCAGTGGCTTGCATATAACCAGGAGCCCAGAACCCCCAGACCGTGATAAATGCCATGTGTTAATTGGACGTCTACCCTTCTGCCTCCTCTACCGGGCTGTGTGTAAGCTCCTGGAGGGCAAGCACCCAGATACCTAGCCCAGCTGCCAATTTAGGAGATGCTGATCCCCTAGGTCTGGCTGAAGCCTGGGCAAGTCTATTTAAACAAAAGAATAAACAAAACCCCAACAATTCAGGGATTCTGATGACGTACAGCCAAGGTTCAGCCTCACTAACCTAACCCACTAATCTCTGCCTGCTCAGAACTGAAGAGGCAAGATGGCGCCCAAGCAATTGGGTGGGTGGGTGGGGGGGTCCCGGTTCCACTCTAGGGAGAGGGCACAGTCACTAATTAGACTAATTTTAACGGCTATGGAATCATGCAAAGCCCTATTCCACGCTGAGTGGGAGCCACAGAAGCCTACCCATGACTGAGGAAAGACAAACACACCTGGAAAAGCTCTTCCAAAAATCCTTCTCATCCTGTCTTGTAGGCTCTCCCTCCAAACAGGTGAGGAGCTTCACTAGTAGCTCAAGGAGCTTCAGAAATGGTTACAAAGCAGAAGGACGCAGTAAATGAGCTCTCAGCTGTAAGCGGCCTGCCCCGTCAGGGAGAGCCTGTCCTAGGTTTCTGAAGGCAGAGTTCTGGGTTTCTCTGTCTCGCGCTCTCCCCAAGAGGCGTACGCAATAGCAGGGGTCCCCAGGGCGAACCAAAGCCATCCAGCAAAGCCATCCAGCAGAAACCCGGCACGTGGGCTTCCTCAGGGCCCGTGTCTGGACTGTCTCCCCCGCACCGGCGAGGGCACAGCCCGCATGTGAAGGTCAAAGGGCACTGCAGGAGCAAGCCAGAGACCAGGCGGGGCTGGACAGCGGGGTGTGGGGTGCTGGCAAGGCAGGGTCTCCTTCGGAAAGGAGAGGGCAACCCATGTTCTCCCTGAGAGAAAAAGAAAAGAAATCTGGCTCTCCTTTGGCTGTGGGAAGACCTGTAGTCATGGGAAAGGAAGGCGCGAGTTATCGTGGGGCTTCGACTTCTCACCTCCAGCTGCTCCTGGAAGAGTTGACCGCAGAGATTTCCCAGAATGAATCGACAGAGGCCTGAGGCCTTTGGGTCCTTTGTTCTTCTTGGTGACGGTTCCCAGGGTCTGAAATAACCGGGCAGACTCAGAGTCTTCTCGTCGTGATGACTTCAGAGTTTCCACACTTGCTAAGTCAGTACCGCGGGGAACTCAAACCGGACTCCAGGGCACCCTGAGGCTCTGCCGACACTCGTTTTACTATATGGTCGGCAATGCTTCATGAAGCTCAAGTTTAATGAAACGATTTTGGCAGAGTGGATGTAAATACCTCAAAATGATTGATTTCTCTTCGATGGCAATTACTGACCATTCAGCCTACCGCGTGATCTGACAGCAGTCAGCGGTCCGGTGAGTCTTACCAGAGGAGGCCCTGAGTACAGTTCTCAGCCACATACGGGAGGGGGGCTTCCAGGGAAGGAGCAAGACTGAATTAAAGACCTTAGATTTCCGGCATTGGGCATTCTGGAAGGATGGGTGCAGGTCAGCCCTTAAGTGAGGATCTACACAGACCAGATACGAGACAACAAATAGAGAATTTGACCCAAGAGGCTTACCTCTGGTGAATCAAATGATGACTCATTTCCAATATGGAATTAAATTGGTTCAATGACCCAGCCGGTGCCCTGTATTTAGGTCAACAGCAAAACTGTTCATAGGGCTGTAGTCGCTGAGAAAAGACACAGCACTTCTTATTCTTTCAAACCTTACATTGCTAATTTGATGTGATCGCAATATTTAATTAAAAAAAAAATTGTTCTTTGCTTTCCTTGCAAAGGATTACTTGCTGCTCCCTAGACCCCCGAAATCAGGTTTCAGGCGCCAGGTGGTTAAAGAGTTAATGCCCCACTCCAAGACAGGACTGGGAGGTGGTTAATGACCCCGGGTAGTACAGAGTGAGGGCATTTCAGAAGACATAGGGCCTGCACCAAGTCCTCTGGCCTGCCCAGACCTGAACCAGACAAAAAAGCACACAATAGAACACGTTAAACCAGCGGATACACACACGGAAACAATCCCACCTAAAGGTGAGTCTCTTGAAGTATTTTAAAATTATAGCAAATTGCTAATATTTCAATAAATATTAACCCTTAACATGGGAATCCACTGTATTATAAAACCCTTGAACTGTTCGGTAAGGCTGGCGTGAGGCCATCTGTGATCTGCAGTCTGTATGCATCCCTTAAGTCAATGACGGCAGAATCGTGCACCAGGAAATATCTTGATCCACTCTGTCCCGAGTTGAACGCCGAAAAGCTACTACAATTATATACGGTGGCTCGTCTGATTCTAAGAGAAGGGCACCTTTAGCTATTCTGAAGGAATGTCAGCTCTTCTGTTGAAAATACTGAAAACATTTTCAAAACGGAAAGCAACCGGGCTGACCTGGACTTGAGGATATGCAAAGAGTCAATTACGGATAGCATCTGTCCGAGGATGCCGTTGTTACAATGTCACAGCCGTGATTTCAGCCCTCCTCATTCTATCCTGCCTCACCTTCCACCCAACAGGTTAGATTAAGGATTGCGCTTCTACGGACTGTATGGTTTGAAAAAGAACATTTTAGGGGCACCTGTGTGGCTCAGGAGGTTAAGCATCTGCGTTTAGCTCAGATCATGATCCCAGGGTACTGGGATCCAGCCCAGTGCAGGCTCCCTGCTCAGCTCGGAGTCTGTTTCTCCCCCTCCCTCTCCCTTTGCCCCTCCCCACTGCTCGTTCTCTGTCTCTCTCTCTAATAAATAAAATTTTGCAAAATAACATTTTAAAAAACTATTCTCAAGGCATAGATAAGACACCCCCCACATCCACCAAGCCCCCCAGTTCAGAAGTACTATAAATCTCCCTACTCCTTTGCGATAACTACTGACTCTAAAGAACGGAAGAGTCAGCTCTACAAGAGGACTTTTAAGCGACCTGGGTAAATGTTTTTTTATAAACAGAGGCTTGCAATTCGTATGGCCATTCTTTTTCTCCAAAGGGTGCTGCGGATTTTTACCAACAGACAGCGAGCGTAAGCTTGGGGAATGTGAAGTCCACATTTAAAAATGCTCTAAGTTACAATAAGTAAAGTTTGGTAGCTAATTCCCTACTGCTCCGCTTCCACAAATTCACTCTGGGTTTTAAGGTGGCCCATTAAGTTTGTTCAAGCTACTAGAAGCTTCAGATTGTACTTGGGAGAATAGGGTGGAGCCAATTTTGCCTCAGGAGAGACAGGAGCTTAGTCGAGAAGAAAAGAAAAGCCACCCCCACCCAGAGCGCACAAGCTTTCCCACTGAATCAAAGCAGCCCTTCCTGGATGACAAATTGGTGTGTTGTGGGTGAAGATTTTTTTTTTTTAAGATTTTATTTATTTATTTGACGGAGAGAGAGGAGAGAGATCACAAGTAGGCAGAGAGGCAGGCAGAGAGAGAGAGAAGCAGGCTCCCCGCTGACCAGAGAGCCCGATGCAGGGGCTCGATCCCAGGACCCTGAGATCATGACCTGAGCCGAAGGCAGAGGCTTTAACCCAGTGAGCCACCAAAGTGCCCCAAGAATTTTTTTTTAAACTGAGCAAGCTCTATCACTCCACATCATTTAAAAATTATTTCGTGGATTCCTACTGAGTGTGTGAGGCAGTTAGTTGGGTGCTTAGGAGTGAATATATAGACATATATATATATATATTTTTTTCCTTTTTTTTAAAAAGATGGCAGTCTTTGCTTAAAAAAATGACGCCCTGGAACAGAGAACACTCCGCCTTTCTCAAAGAATGGCACACTTTTATAACACAGGGGGTGTGGAGCTGTCTACTTTATTCTCGGGAGTACTGATCTGTACCCAAAGGAAGCTGAATCCCGTGGGGCGTATCAGCAGAAAGAAGTTGGAGGATGCGGTCTGACGCGCACGGTCGAGAGCAGCAGGAGGCAGGTGGGCCAAACACCCGTCTCTGATAAGGGCCCACCGTCAGCCCGGCCTCCGGAGGGTGGCTCCGTAAATACCCTTGACCCACAGCCGCCAGGACTCCCCTTCCCCCCACGCTGCCCACCCCCGCTTCCCGTCACATATTCTGTTCTATAAATATGTGTTGTCGTTTTGACGGAAGCGCTAAATCCGAAGTGGGACCTGCTCCCGAGAGAAACCTGAGCAGGAAAAGTGGAAAACAGAAGAAGCAATTCCAAGCGTGTATAGGGATAGGTCTGGAACTGGCCGCTGAGTTGAGCTTTTGCCAAAGACGACAGGTGCACAGCCTCAACCTACCCGCCGTAAGTCCACGGGGGGGCGGGGAATTCAGCCAAGGAAGCAAATTTTTCTACCAGCCCATTTTGCGTGTACAGAGTTGGCTGGCTCCTTCTCACCCTTGATTAGCTGCAAAGGGGAAATTGGGCTCTTCCTGTGGCCAAGAGCAGAAGTAAGTTCTCAGACTAAACAGATACACCCAAAGAAGCAAGGACTGACATTTTGGAGACAAGTAATATGGAGACAGAAGCCAAGACATTAGATATTTGTCATCTCCTCATTTCTTCTTCCTGATACTTCCCCTCCACTGACTCCATTTACCTTGTGAAGACGACAGGCATGTCTGGTTTTTAAAAATAAGTGTTGAGGGGCGCCTGGGTGGCTTAGTGGGTTAAAGCCTCTGCCTTCGGCTCAGGTCATGATCTCAGGGTCCTGGGATGGAGCCCCGCATCGGGCTCTCTGCTCAGCGGGGAGCCTGCTTCCCCCCCCCTCTGCCTACTTGTGATCTCTCTCTCTGTCAAATAAATAAATAAAATCTTAAAAACAATAAATAAATGTTGACCAGCATAGTCAACAAGGGACAGTTGTAGAATACGAACTGTTAAGCCACCGATAAAAGAACCGGACACAGTAAAATAACTTTAATTTTAAAGATAGCTCAAATAAATAGATCATAAGCCTTACTTTATTAGATATAATTGGTTAGGTTCTTTGCAGGAATGAAAAAATCAACCTAACTGGCCCACCATTTGCTTATGGAACTATATTCTGAAAAATGCAACAAAATGAAGATCTTGCATTTTTAGAAATGTGGTGGTTACATTACTCTTCACCAAAATGTCCTGCCTCTTCCTAAGGAGGAATTACACACCCCCACCCTGCTGAATTCAAGTGTGGCCACAGGACTAGCTCTGGGCAATGACCAATGACCACGCATTACTTCCAGGAGAAAACATGAGGAGCGAGCATGAACCTTCTTGTTCTCCTCTTCTCCTGCTCTGAAGAGGAACAATGATGTAGTAGAGCCTGTTCTATCCACAGATTGAGGTCAACACTGAGCAGAGCTGCAGCTTTCCTCTCACCCAATTAAAGTTTCAAGGGAGGGGAAAAGCCTAGCAAAAAAGTAAGAACCTATGATGTCAGAAGGACGAAAACAGCAAAGAATACAATTCACCCCTGAGTTATCTGTATATTAACCGTTTCAACTGAAGATGCAAAAAAAGACACTTCATCGTTCTCAAGAAAATGATACTCAAATAAATGGCGGCTGTAACTTTCAAAAAGGGAAGGGGAAAGCAGGGTGGAGGAAAAGGAACTATCTGGACAGGACGTGTAGGCGAAGAAGACAGACGAGGAGTACAAGAAAAGTGCATCAGGGGGTTATATGGAAAGTATACCAAAAAATTTTATATGTACAATTTTATGCTATATAAAAATTGTGTTGGAGCGCTTAGGTGGCACAGTCGGTGAAGCATCCTGACTCTTGATTTTGGCTCAGGTCACGGTCTCACCGTCCTGGGATCGAGCCCCGTGTTGGGCTCTGCACTCGGCAGGGAGCGTGCTTAGGATTCTCTCCCTCTCCCTCTGCCCCTCCCGCTCGTGCTGCCTCTCTTCCTCTCTCTCTCTAAAATAAATACAATCTTAAAAAAAAAAAAAACAAAACCTGTGGTTTTGAACAATTGAAATGACACCCATAAATAAATGAAAATGAGAAATTTAAGGTAACGAGGTTGTGGTTGTGATTTCTTAAAATGTAAAGCTATCAACGTACATTTCTTTACAAGATTCTGCCCAGTAAACTCCACAAGCCCCACGACATACGGCAAAACCTCCAGCCGCTCTGGACCCTGGGCAGACCCACCTCCCCTGCTCGCCTGCCTCAAGGAGGCGCAGGGAACCCTGCGTTACTGGGCGGTCCCAGCGCCCGAGGGGAGGCAGAACCACAGCCCGCGAGGCAGGGGACAGTCCCCCAGAATGAAGGGCCCTCTCCCTCCAAACCCCAGCTGAGCTGCTGTCAATAAAATGCTGGAGCGAGCAGGACAGAGCCCAGTCTTCCTAACCTTCTCATAGGCTGCCCGAGACAGGCCATACAAATCCTAAACTTCAACCAAATGTTGTTAATTTTATACCATTATGATTAAAAAAAAGAAAAAAAAAAGCCAGGCTGAGAATATCATCTATCCTCAAAAGAAACGGGCCAAAGATTTTTACCTAATTGGAAAAAAAATGACGCTTCCTGAGAGAGATTATGTTGCTTTGACGCTAGAGATGTGAAATACGCAAACGTGGGGGGCGGGGTCCTACAAATTATTCCCAGGTGCTGCACACCATTATCCCACAGCTGGCCCAGAGCGACCATGAAGTGACAACAGCCCTGTGATGGGCGGGGGATCAAGGCCAACGATGGCGAGCATGCAGGGTGGGCGACTGGCTTCTTGCAAAAAGCGCCCCTCTGCGCCCCCCACCCCCCAACGTGCTAGCAGCTACTACAGACAGCAGCCGCTCGCCGGCCCCGGCCAAACAGGGAAGGAAGGGGGCAGAAATGCGATCCCGGATGTTCAGCGAAAACGGTGTGCCTGCTTTTGTGCATTTTCAGGACTTCAGAGATGCATGCACCTATTTGACCTCCCGAAAGGCTGTCCACACTGCCACCTAGTGAACAAGGTTCTTCTGACACCAGAAAGTGAGAATGGAAGAGCTCGGGGACCCACTCTCTCTAATCAGGAAGGGTTAAGTATCCTGCTTTTGATGCCAACCTTACGGTAGGTTGAGAAGGGGGGAAATGGGACTCCAGGAAAGTTTGCACGCTCTCTGTGTTACTCTCCTTTGTAATCGGTCAAACTTCGCAAATGAGCACGAATGGAGGCAAACAGGCAGGTTCTGTTTTCCCATGAGGTCTGCAAACTCTGCCCTCCCCCCGGCAGGGATAGTGAGAGCTCTACGTAAGGGCAGCACGTTGCGGACAGCTGGGCCACTGTCCCCTGCGTGGGGAGTACGTGTGCTCTTCCTGAGTCATTTACTGAATCTTGCAGGGGCTGGGACTGCGTGGCAGGCCGCGCTTCTCCCTTTGCCTTGGCTGGTGGAGAGCATGGGGGCCAACTGGAGGCCTCCCTCCAGCGAATTTCCAGGACACCGTACACGCTGTCCCTCTCTTCCTTCCTGACTTCCTCTTCTGGCTATTTCCTGCTGTCCCAACATCCTCACCCACTGATGTCTCATTTTACTCTGCAGGCCTTTTTAAGCCAGCATAAACTGTGCTCTGAGACAAGACTGGGTACACGCACGGAATCCGGCACCGTCGCCCATCTGTGTATGATGCTGCCGCTGGGACCCCGATCGAGTTACCGCAAGCCCAGGGAAGGCAGATGTCCCAGGGCACGGTGACTCCTGGGGCTCACTCACCTCCTGTTAACTCATTACCAGGACTCGTGACGGTCTGAACCAAGGCTCAGACTAGCACCGTCAGCAGAGCTATGCCTCACTCATAACTGCCGTGCTCGGCCCATTCCAGAACGGCCTTGGAAGGTGTCTCTGCCTTAGGTTTTCAGGTTAAATTCCTGCGGCTTCTTGAATCCCCATCCCACAAATCTACTGTGTTGCACTGCGTTTGTATTTTGTCCCCTTCCTAACTAAGTGGTCCATGTATTCCAAATTATGATGTTTTTTATATGAAAGTTGTTTTTTTTTTTTTTTTAAAATACAAAGGCTTATTCAAGGGATGCCTAGAAACTGTTATAGCAACCGGCACGGAGATAACACCAAAATCCCAAAGGCATTCCCTTCTCTTGCAAGAAACACTAGGACAGCTGGCTACCTTATCACCACCTACGTCAGGCTTATCTAGACGTCCTGCCTTCCGGCTGCTGAACTGCATTCCGCTGGTGTTGCTTTGAGAATGAGACCCCGTGAGAATTCACCACTGGGACATCT
The DNA here is from genome assembly GCA_028533885.1 of Nasua narica. NCBI lineage: Eukaryota > Metazoa > Chordata > Mammalia > Carnivora > Procyonidae > Nasua > Nasua narica. The sequence continues at coordinate 8,569,881 of CM052813.1, forward strand.
CAGACTTGGTATCGAGATCCCCTTTCTTATTTCCAATAACTGTCTGTTTGAAAAAAATACAGATCGTAAAAATTACATTCTCAACCCTCCACCCAAGAGTCACCACACTTGGCTCAGTATTTTCTCCAGATCTGCCCAAAGCACAAAATGGCCCATCACGTCCAGGGAGCACCGCAGGGTGTGGGAAGCATGCTGGGGGGGGGGGGGTGCGTTCGAAGCAATGCACGTGTTCATTGCAAATAAAAGCAGGTATTCCTTTCCAACATCCTAATTTGCAATGGACAGGTGCACACAAGGTTAGATGGTAAAGACGATAAAAATACAGAAAATTTACTGAGAAGATAAACCGTGGGGAAAAAAAAAAAACCCTCAGAAATGGAATCTGAAGGTCAGAGAATCAGGATCTGAGGTTCTGCATTTGAGCCTGAACTCCTATCTGATGAACTAGACGCTCTCCTTCATTAAAAGGTGAAGGGAAGCCTAAGGTTTTTAGTGGCTTCTCTGTTTGGAATTCATCCTCTGCGTGGGCCGAGGGCAGAGGACACGGGTCTCATGGCTTTTATTCCAGTTTCAGGCATCCCTGGAGGCCCCTACCCGTGTCCTAGATGGAATCTGGGAGTTATGTTCAGACACCCAATTTTACAAGTTGGAATCTAAGGCAGAGAGTCAGCAGGGAAGCTGGCCCAGCAAGCAGGACTCAGGTCGATGACAACTTTCTGACTCACTAAAAGTGCCTCTAGCTCGCCGACTGTTTTTACGGGTTGAAAGCTGTGGGCGAAACCCAAGACTAGCCAAATGAACTCTGGGGACTGATGGCTAACTTCTCCGGAGGCCAAAAGACCACCATGCATGTCAGGCCAACCTTGCCTTCGGACGTGGGGCTGGAGATAGGGCTGGCGGGCAGGTGAGAAGGTAATCGAAGGGTAAGTGAGCACATAAGGACACAGAAGATGCCTCCTTGCAGAGGCAAATCACTCAGAGCAATTCAATGAAACGACCCAATGGGAGAACACCACTGACTTTTTCTTCCATAAGCTCGTGGAGGAAATGACTTCATTTCCAAAGAGTGGTCTTACAAATTCTAAATTGGTTTCTTTCCCTTTGTTCAATCTCATTTCCTAGAAAAGTGGAAAAGACTTGGAACATGATTTCTACTAAGGGGTCCAGAAGATGAAATCAAACGTCAAGGACACTCAAGTCACGGACAGCGGGCAGCCAGGGGTGTGTTCTTCCCTAAGCACACTTGAACTCCAGCCCCGCCCCCCGGGCCTGGGATCTACACTTCCTCTCTTATCTGCAAGGATTCTTCAATGACCCTTATGTCCAGAAAAGCTGGGGCCTGTCACTTCCAGCCACCTCTTGACGGAGCTCAAGGGGACACGAACACCATGAGCACAGGAAATTGCACTGTGTCCAACCAGCAGTGACAGAAAACCCACAAAGCTTGTACCTCTTCACCTTGTCCAAAGAGGGAACTGCTTGGATTCCAACTCTGAAGCCAGACGAATAAATCAGTACTTTCCAGAACCACCTTCTCTCATCACACATCACCTTGGCTTACGGGCTCACCACGGCTTACTTCGCCACGTGGGACTGAGGTCCTAGGAAGAATCTTACTTCTAAACCATTCTAATTTATTAGGATGATCCATGTACTACTTTTATAATCTAGAAAGACTCTTTGATAATTATAAACTCCCTCACCAACTCAAACCATGTTCATACTTTAGACCTAGCGATTTCTGTGATTTTATCCCAGGGGAACTAAGATTTTACTGCCATGGGGTCTAAAGTATCAAAGAATTAGACATGATCTACATCGTTAACATTACAAGAATGGTTTAGAGATTATAGCACATTAATGTGATTCAACATTACTTGTCATTATTATCGAAGAGGCTTTGTCAAACCCTAGAAAACTTAAGTAAAAGCTGTATTCCAAATACGCCACGTAAATACAGTGAAAACTGGGGGCGCCTGGCTGACTCAGAAGAGCATGTGACTCTTGATCTCAAGGTTGTGAGTTCAAGCCCCATGTGGGGAATAGAGATTGCTTAAATAAATAAAACTTCAAAAATTAAAATGAAATAAAAACTAAAATATATAAGAAAGAGAAAAACATGCTTATATTAGAGTGACAAAATTTATAAGCAATCTGAAAATATGTTGCTGATTTTCTTTAACAAAAAAATACAAACTACTTGCTAATCAGTGGTCTGAGGAAATTACTTTTGCCCTGGTTCCAAAGGAAGATACTGACCTACTTCTTTATTTAGAGTTAACCCAACTGGAACTTAAAAGCTTTCCTAAATTTTGCTGAAGTCCGTTAAAGGAAATGCAAGTACCACCAGTGGATTAAAAGGCAAAATACGGAAGCGGGATCAATGTCTACTGAATCTATTTAAAATAGACTTGAGACCACAATCTAAAGTTTACAGAACTCCCACAAGGATTTACAAACAAATCCATATAATGCATAAGCCATAATCTTATCAAAGTACTTTCCAAATTAAAACAGTAGAGGGGTATTATGGCAATATCACAATTCTCAGTTTAATAACATGGTAAATTTATTCTGGTCAAAGCCAAATGCTATATGGGCAGACAGTCCTTCCTTAAAATCTTAGTTTATTGTTTCAGCCAACTTTGGGTAGCAGCCATTTTTTTCTTCCATTTGGGTTTTTAAGAACATAAACATTTTCAATGATCTCACAAAGGCTCAGGTCCCAAAAGGTAGCTGGGCAAGGAAGGACGGCAGGAGGCCAGCTAGCCTGTTAGCCCAGAAAGCTAACGAGAGGCGTGAGTATATGCTCATGCATTATTTCCCAGGGTTCCATCCAAGAAAATGCCCTATTGAAGCGATGTGTATGAATGCATCCATTATCCCACTCAAAGTCTTGACGCTGGTGTGGCTCACTCCCTTGGACACAATCTAGACCATCGACCAGGGTGGAGGCTCTTAAGTAACTTTAGGAGTTGGCTTCATCTAGGTAGCTTCTCGGGTGTGGTTCAACAGCCCCACCTTAAAGACTGATAACCCTGATATTTGTCAGGTCTGTTTATCCCCTTGGCTTGAAGAAAGACCAAATCAGCCTGGGGGGGGGGGGGGGGCGATGACTGGGGGATGACTGCAGATGGAGCCCACCTTGCCTCCAACTATCTGGACACTTGTCCCATGCCCACGCCCTCACCTTGACCATCTTCATCTCCTATGCTCTAAAATGATGACATTTTTCTATACGGAACGTTGGTCAATAGAGTTTTTTGTTTTTTTTTTTTTTTAAAGAGAGAGAATGAGAGAGAGCATGAGAAGGGAAAAGGTCAGAGTGAGAAACAGACTCCCCATGGAGCTGGGAGCCCGATGTGGGACTCGATCTCGGGACTCCGGGATCATGACCTGAGCCGAAGGCAGTTGCTTAACCAACTGAGCCACCCAGGCACCCCTAGAGTTTTTTTTTTTTAAGCCAACGGAGTTCCTTTAGGTCTTTAAGAGAGCACAGAAACATTGCTGAATAAAGGAAAAATTGGTCTGTTGTGACGTGATAACCAACAAATGAAGTCATTCTTGCCGTAATTCTGAAAGTTTACACTCTTTCCTTCAAAGGTTCCATGGTCGTGGGTAAGTTACACGCACACATCCCTTCCTCTCCCCTCACACACAGGTTTCTACAAGGAAAAACAAAGGTTACATATGCACAACTGGGTTCCTCTGATGAAAAGAAGGTTCCTCTGATACTTCTTATCTCAACACTATTGCCCATTGCAGGGTTTTTTCTTTGCTTAAAAATCCTCGCTACCCCTCCGGAGATATTCTGTCCCAGCACAGTAAGTCAGGAGAACAGGGAGAGCAAGACGTCACAGAGGATCTGAGAGCATGGGAAGCACATTGTTCTAGAGGTCTGCTTCTGGGCTGGGTGAAGACAACAGGGCTGGCCTCCCGGCCTGGTGTGAGGCAGGTATGCGCAGCTGGTCGGCGAGCAGGGGTGGAAACAGGCATCTGCACAAGAACTAACAGGCCCACGCGAGAGGTGCCCAATCGAACCTGTGTGAGCAGACGTCCCCGCCTGTGTTCGAGCGGATTACGAAATGCCAGATTCCACCTGGGGGCCATTCTGAATGACCCACGGCCTGCAGAGGGATTCTGGGACTCCGGGGGGGCCAAAGAGCGTGTTGTTCACTAGCCACCCCTCGAAGAGCCAGCTTTAAAGAATGACCCAGGAAAATTCATAAAACTGGAATTTAGGTTGTAGCCCCCAAGCGTTCCTCAGGCATGAAACCCTCAAAAACAAAAATCTGGGTGAACGACCACATTTCACCAGTTTCTTCCTAGTTTTTAAAAACAGCTCAGGAGCCGGTCACATCTTGTCTAAATCCACTAGAATGTCAACACCAGGAGAGCTGAGACTTTGTTTCTGAGAACACTGCGTGACGCACAGAAGGTGCCCGACACACGGGCGCTGAGTGGGCCAACACATTCTAAGCCCCCACTGACATGGTTCTCCTTTTCTGCTGCGGTGGTCGTGTGAAAGTGCTAGCATATTTTTGCTTCTTGCATTTTTAATTTTTAAAATTTTCGTACGACATACATATTGAAATTAAATATTCTACGTATAAAGTTCAAGGCGATCTGCATCAGGGGGAAGCTCCGGGGCTTTTCTTCCCTTCTGGTCTTCTTTCTTTTTTAAAGATTGATTTATTTGAGGGGCGCCTGGGGGGCTCCGTGGGTTAAAGCCTCTGCCTTTAGCTCAGGTCATGATCTCAGGGTCCTGGGATTGAGCCCCATGTCGGGCTCTCTGCTCAGCAGGGAGCCTGCTTCCTTCTCTCTCTCTGCCTAGTGTGATCTCTTTCTGTCAAATAAATAAATAAATAAATAAATAAATAAATAAATAAATAAAATATTAAAAAATATTTATTAGAGAGAGAGGGTGAAAAAACACAAAGGGAGGGGCAGAAGGAGAGAATCCAGAAGTAGAACCTCCCCCCTTACCCCCCGGCTGAGTGTGGAGCCCAACTGAAGGCACTCGCAGGACCCTGAGATCATGAACTGAGCCCAATCAAGTCAGCTGCCCAACCGACTGAGCCACCCAGCCACCTTCTGGTCCTTTAAAGGGGAAAACATACTCACACTAATTGGATCAAACTGGCTGAATGGTAAAAGCCAGAACTGGAAACCAGTGGGTATCGGAGCTTGCTTAACCACCACCCCCGCTAAGGGGAAGGGAGTCAGGACCCAGGGCCAGGTCACACAGATAGACCTGGGGCTCCCCCAGACGCCATCGGGGCTATGGAGACAAGCTAATCTCGTTAGCATTTCTCTCCCCCATGCTAGTCACGGCCTAACCCATAATAAAATCCTTCCCGCCAGGTGGGCATCCCCCTACAAACCGGTTCTGGGCACAGCTGGCTCTCTTGAGTAAGCTGCTCGTTTCCTCCTATTGCAAAGCACTAGGGGAGGGCTGGCCACTAGGGAGCCTCCTTCCCCACTCCCTCCTTTCCCCTCTCACTAGGCTGGCCTTCCCTAGACCGCACTACCCCATTCACTTCCTGGGTGGGTCTGAGCCGACCTTTTTCATGTGTAACTTCAAGGAGCTTAACACACTGCTGAGATTTTATTCTTACGGTTGTGATTATTTATCATATTTCTTTCTTCAATTAACCCATTAGTTTCCTGGGGGGATGGAGTCTTCTTTTGCTCCAGGACTGGCCCATCTAGCACTTCGTGTCTACCCCCAACATGCTTGGTCGATGCAAGAACAAGTGAAGGAGCCACGGTCGCTTGCACACGTATGGACGAGCTCCTATATTTTAGGGAAGGTGGCGTACTCCCCAGTGCCTCTCCTCCGTCGCCCGGAAAGCCGGTATTAAGACTCCCTCATATGACTGGTCTATAGAATCACCATTAGGGATCAAAGAGACCAAAACATGACTGGCAAATAGGAGTTAAGCCTCTAGTAACATACTTTCCTGTAAAGCACCTCTTTGGCAACATTTTAATTATACACTTTTAGTATATACTCTTTCCAAAACACAGTAGGACACATTCTTGGAGTGGGATATTTTCTAGTAAAGTGCATCTGGGGCTCGTTAGCAGATGGATCCAACACATTCCAGCCACAATACTCCGAAATTGCTCACTCTGCTCCTTGGGGGTTCAATTTCCCCATATTTGCCATTCTTACTGCTCTTTCTCTCTCTTTTTTTAAGATTTTATTTATTTGACACAGAAAGAGAGAGAGAGAGAGAGAGAAACAGAAAGAGAGGCGGGGGTGGGAGGGATGGCAGGCAGAGGGAGAGGGAGAAGCAGACTCCCCCTTAAGCAGAGCCTGATACTGGGCTCGATCCCAGGACCCTGGGATCATGACCTGAACTGAAGGCAGCCGCTTAACCGACTGAGCCGCCTACGTACCCCATTCTTACTATCCTTAAGACCTAGAATCAGGACGCTTGGGTGGCTCAGTGGGTTAAAGCCTCCGCCTTCCGCTCGGGTCATGATTTCAGGGTCCTGGGATCGAGCCCCGCATCGGGCTCTCTGCTCGGCAGGGAGCCTGCTTCCCCCTCTCTCTGCCTGCCGCTCTGCCTACTTGTGATCTCTCTCCTCTCTGTGAAATAAATAAAACCTTAAAAAAAAGACCCGGGATCAAATGCCTCTCTTCCATGCAGCCTTCCTTGATCTCCCTAGACAGAGAGCATCCCTCACACCTCTCATCTCCTACAGCGCTCTGTGTCTCAACAGTCTTTGTTTCATGTGCCACAGCAACTGACGTCATGCCTGACACATATTCAACAGCCGTGCAACAATCCTAGCAAGAATGGCCCTTTCTGTATGTCATAAAGAAAACAAGAGACTGACCAAATATCCAACATCAGGACCCAACTTAGCGAGAACCGTGGTATATCAGCACAAGGGGATATTATGTTCCTAATAAAAATGACCACTGTATATAAATGCCTTCTGCCCATTTGTGGCAATGTTCATATAATAAAATAGGAAAAAATTACACAAGCAGAAAATGAACCAAGGCTCCAATTAAAAAAATTTCTGGATGCACCTTCATAAGGTAATCTGAAGTTAAATTAGTAAGCTTGACATTAATTAGCATTTTTAGCTTACATTCATGGTATCATAGGACATGTGTCATTAAATTCTCCAGCATTAACTACGCCGCCAGAAGAGCTTTACTGTCTCAGAAATCATCAAATGGCCTTTCCAATGACCAAGGGCTGGGAATCCTGTTAATCACTTTAATGTAACGTTGTTGACTTGGTCCAGATTCTTGAAAACAGACTTAGAGAAGCTTTACTAGCTACTCCATGGCTGTTTGAAACACACCCTCTCAGAAACCATCAGGCTGAAACCTCCAGAAAGCTTTAACCTCACAGCGGACCTCCGTAACCCTCGGTTTGTTGAGAGGAATGGATTGGGTCAGTAGAAATGTTCAGTCAAATGGAGGAGTGCAAAGGAACCACAGAACAGAGGGTGAGAACCAAAAGAGGAGAGGAGGGAAAGTGATCTCTGTCATTCCACCATTTCCCATTATCTGGGGCCTCCTCGCACAGTCCCTGGGGGGAGCGAGGGGGCAGAATACAGTCTCCTTCCAGAACACGTGAATGTCTCACGGCACAGGGGCCAGGGCATCCAAATGTTCTAAAACAAGGAATTTCCAGCAGCGCCTGGGTGGCTCAGTTAGTTAAGCATCTGACTCTTGATCTCAGCTCAGGTCTTGATCTCAGGGTCATGAGTTCAAGCCCTGTCGGAGGCTCCACACTTAAAAAAAAAAAAATTTAAAACAAGAAAACTCCAATGACAAGAGGTCTTCCGTGTCAGAAAACATCTGACTTCAGGGAAGCCGACTCAGGTGTGTTCCACTTAGGCCAATGGCCTCCCAAATTTTTAAGAGTCTGCAAATGGCACATCTTCAATTATAACGTTTCTCCTGCAATTTCACTTTCTAGACATGGCCTTAGGTGTGATTTAAGAGACAAGGAGGTAAGGGGATATTTCCCATCACCAACAAAAAATGGCCCAGGACCTATTGCTTCTTCTCAATATGGCCCTTTCTTCTGTAGTTAGAACAACGCCAAGGGCATTCTCGGAAAGATCAGCTGTGAGGAAAGGGTCCCGTTGCCCATCTCGGAGGCAGGCACAGTAAATCTAGAACACTCTGACAATTCATTTTCTGTCTCACTGCCTAAGTGTGCCTCACATGAAAGTCAGATGATTACTTTACACTCAAACCCAAAGCCAAATAGTGTCTTTCAGCGTTCAAGTTATATGCGATTGCTGTGTTTCTAATGTCCACCATGTCTCTTCCTAGCCTAAGAAGGGAACTTTCACACTATCAAAGCGGGAGAGCTCCTTGAAGTCCCAAATCATCCACCACCCAGCAAAACCCTTGTACATCTTAAGCCCAACCAACACCTTTGACCCCACTTCTCCAGAACTTGTAAAGCTGGTTTTTAATTACCTGCTGGAGGCCCATCTACCTTCCTACTTTCTCAAGACTTCCTTCTTCCGTAGATGATCTCATCACGAGCCCAGTATAATCAGAAGTTCACATCTTAGAGATTTAGGAAGGATAAATGCAAGGGAGATTGAAGTTGGGGCTTTCTCGTTATTCCAGAGAAGTTCCTAATTGCATCATTCCAGAAACTCAATTTTTCTGAATTTTTCTGAATTGCTTCCAGAATCCAAACTCCATACACTGTAGCCAGGTGCAGACTGACTCAGGGGCATTCACATGAAAGGTCAAGGCAGTTACAACGGACTCATCATCTTCATGGTCTACATAATGTCATGGTCAGTGCTTTAGCTTTTCTGCCATTAAATATAATACTCCACCCGCCCAAAGCCTGAAGATTCTACTCACAGGAAAGCAAGAAAGTCAAAGAGAGAAGTCGTCCTCGGCTTCAAGAAAAGGCATGACTACACAAGTGTGGAGCCCAACGAGAGGCTTGACCCACAACCCGAAGATCAAGACCTGAGCTGAGATCAAGAGTTGGACCTACTGCTTCTTACCAATATGGTCCTTAACCACTGAGTGACCCAGGCACCGTAAGTCATTTACTATTTTCAGCACTGGGTTCTGTTTCTGAAACATTAGGTTTCTATTAAGATCGAAGGAGATGCTGTTGGCAACCTGTCCCACACACCTTCTGGCACAGAATGCCGATTCGATAAATGGTTATGATTAGCATCACGGTGAATATTTCCCACGTTTCCAGAAAAGAGATGGAATAAGTAACCAGAGTAATTAGAACAGTACTTGTTTCGTGCTTTGAATATTAACTCTGTCACCTTAGACACTAATGCATCCATGAGCTGAAATCCCAGTCAAGATTCTATAGGATGGAAAAGCTTTTTGCTAAACTCAAGGGCCACTGACATGCCACCTACTTTCTCAACCATGACTTAATGGGAAAAAAGAAAAACCAGGCATGGTAAGGTGGAATTTTTTTTTAAAAGATTCATTTTTATTTATTTGAGAGAGAGAGAGGGAGAGAGAGAATGTGTGTGTGTGCGTGTGTGCCCACGAGCGGGGGATGGGCAGAGAGTGGGAGGGAAGCAGACTCCCAGCTGAGCACAGAGCCCAACACAGGGCTCCACCTCAAGACCCTGACATCGTGATAAGGTGGAATTTTTTTTTTTTTAAGATTTTATTTATTTATTTGACAGACAGAGAGAGATCACAAGTAGGCAGAGAGGCAGGCAGAGAGAGAGGAGGAAGCAGGCTCCCCGCTGAGCAGAGAGCCCGATGCGGGGCTCGATCCCAGGACCCTGAGATCATGACCCGAGCCGAAGGCAGAGGCCTAACCCCCTGAGCCACCCAGGCGCCCCAAGGTGGAATTTTTAAATGAGAAAATGTTAAGCCCATTTATTCTTTTAATGAATAATAGGACACATAGTAGTTATCAATAGAGTAAGTAAAATTTTCCTTTGTTCTAGAACAAGGGAAAGGTAAAGATGATGATTAATGCAGGAACAATTAATAGTGAAGAAATACCAACTCAACGCCCAAAGAACAAATAATCCAATCAAGAAATGAGCAGAAGATAGGAACAGACATTTCAGCAAAGAGGACATCCAAATGGCCAATAGACACATGAAAAAATGCTCAACATCACTCGGCATCAGAGAAATACAAATCAAAACCACAGTGAGATACCACTTCACACCAGTCAGAATGGCTAAAATTAACCAGTCAGGAAAGGACAGATGTTAGCGAGGATAGGGAGAAAGGGGAACCCTCCTACACTGCTGGTGGGAATGCAAGCTGGTACAACCACTCTGGAAAACAGTATGAAGGGTCCTCAAAATATTGAAAATAGAGCTATCCTACGACCCAGCAATCTCACTACTGTGTATTTACCCTCAAGATACAAATGTAGTGATCCAAAGGGTCACATGCACCCGAATGTTTATAGCAGCAATGTCCACAACAGCCAAACTATGGAAAGAACCTAGATGTCCATCAACAGATGAATGGATAAAGAAGATGTGGTGTATATAAATACAATGGAATACTATGTAGCCATCAAGAGAAACAAAATCTTGCCATTTGCAACGACATGGATGGAACTAGAGGGTATTATGCTAAGCGAAATAAGTCAGTCAGAGAAAGACAATTATCACATGATCTCTCTGATATGAGGAATTTGAGAGGCAGGGCAGGGGGTTATGGGGAGGTGGGGAAGAGAAATGAAACAAGATGGGATGGGGAAGAAGACAAATTGTAAGAGACTCCTAAACTCACGAAACAAACTAAGGGTGCCTGGGAGGTGGGGGGAGGGTAGGGATAGGGTGGCTGGGTTATGGACATTGGGGAGGGTATGTGCTATGGTAAATGCTGTGAAATGTGTAAGCCTGATGATTCACAGACATATATCCTGGGGCAAATAATACATTATATGTTAATAAATAAAAAAAAATAGTAACGAAATACCAAATGTTATGTGGTGGCTCTCTGCACAACGATAGTTACAATCTTAGACTCCTAATCTTTAAATTGGATGCAAGACACACGAGCTGTTCTTAGCAAATTCTTCTGGCTGAGTGATCACGTAATGATTAGTTATCAAAACAACTTCAAGGTCTTCCAGGCCTCTTATCGCTGCAAAGATAATTTACACATTTAGAGGTCAGAGTCAGCCAGGCATATTTTCAAAATATTACAACCCCAGGCTGTAACTGACCAGCCGGGCTTTGTACCAAATAGTACCGCCCACCTCCAAACCCAAGTAGACCAGGGGTGGCGAGAGTACGGAAATCTCTTATAAAACACCAAAGTCGGGCGCCTGGGTGGCTCGGTTGGTTGAGCAACTGCCTTTGGCTCAGGTCATGATCCTGGAGTCCCGGGATCGAGTCCCACATCAGGCTCCCAGCTCCATGGGGAGTCCGCTTCTCACTCTGACCTTCTCCCTTCTCGTGTTCTCTCTCACTCTCTCTCTCCTAATAAATAAAATCTTTAAAAAATAAAATAAAATAAAATAAAATAAAATAAAATAAAATAAAATAAAATAAAACACCAAAGTCAAAAGGAAAATGTCCTTGAAAAAGTTGTGCCTTCTTAAATCTTGAAATAAACTCACTCTTCCATCTATATTTTGAAAAGGAACAAGAAAATCTTTCTCCCTATATAAGACACAGGTGATAAGACCCAAGAATGAGCTCTGAGATACAGCAAAATGCTCAGGAAGATCCTTGTCGCTGTAGATGAATCCACTCTGTAACTATTAGAGTCCCACCAGTCACACACGGAATATGCCCGAACGTCACACTTTGTTTTCACAGAAACTGCTAGCCAAAAGAGCTGAGATGTAGCAAGAGAAACAGGAAAAGTTACAGAGGAAAAAAGGAGCCCCACTGGAATCTCATCTAGGCAAGCCCTATTCTGTAAGAATTAAAAGCAGCAAAGAAATCACACTGGCTGTCCAAGGAAAAGAGACCCTCGATACTTGTAAGTAATAAAAATATTTTATCAGTGATGATAAGACTTCATAAATAGAATTATAAGGACACAGCTAATTTATCAAAAGTTTTGTGCCACATAGCATCTATGCAAAAGTAAAGTCATTATAGGACGATCAATCTGTACTTAGACATTGAGTAAAACACTCTAACAGGAATACATCGGGTAGTTAGTTCCCTTCTATAACTAACAGAAAGACCAAAAGTTACTCTTATTACCTTAAAATACGACATGGGCTAAAAGTGAGAGTGAAAAATCCATGCAAGATGATGAAAGGAATGTTAGGAATGTCTGAATGCAACCGCAGCCTTTGAATGTAAGAACGTTTTTCCACAAAAAAAGTTAACCCGTTCCATTTATAGTACAAATACCTATTTGTCTCCAGGTCCCTATGTGCAACTGATTTTCGTGACCCACCATTAAATGGTCTGATCTAAACGATTTTACACCGAAATGATTAACTGTCCAGCAGAGTCAGGGTAAGTTTCAGGCTTGCTACAACCATGCTCATGGGGAGAACCTCACTTGAAACCTGACGGAAGACAGATGCAAGGATAGTCCAGGTACGATGGACGCGCCCAACACAGATACGGGTTTCTCAAGACCACTCACCACCAGAAGGGTCCAGGCTCCCTGAAGAAGTGACTGATTCCAGGGGTAGAGCAAGGGAAATCCAAGATGTGCCTGGAACATCTGAAGGTACCACACCAAGGAAGGAAGTGTTTGAAAAAGGACAGGAACTTGTCAGAGGACATTGGGGCCAATCTGAAGGAACACCCAATGGCCAAAGCTAGAGCAATTTGATCAACAAAATCTGTATGATAGCACTGGATTGGAAGCACTGGAATAAAATAATATCCACGAGTCCACACGGACGCGTCTATAAGAGAACAGCTTTTCCTTATGGAAGAAGGAGTAAATAAACGTTTAAGAAATGAAGGCGATACCAAATGACTATTAGGCCAACAGCACCGTAATAGTTATTGCAGGCAAGACCTACATTGGATGCTAAAATCAGTGCGTGAAACTTGAGGATAAAAGAATCTTTGCATGGACTCAAGGATCTGCCCCCCATGATATTTATTAATTACAAAGAGACTAATTTATTAATTACAACAGCAGCTTTGTAGTGGAGAAACCAAGGAGATACCACTTGAATCAAGGAATCAAGATGAGCATCACCACCAATAAGAAAAACTGACTTCAAGTAACCACTCAGAGCCTCACAAGTAAATAGGAGAAAACGCCAGAAAACCCCCCAATCCAGGAAATTTCATTCAACAAAAGAACTGACTGGTACTGTTCAAAAGTATCAAGATCATGAAAAACTAGAGAAAAACTGTGGGAGTCCAAGGAGGCAGAACAACTCAATCCAATGTGGATCCTGCCCTAGATCCTTGAACAGAAAAAGGACATTCCAGGAAAACTGAATAGGATGGTAACAGGCCTTGAGTGTAGCCAGAGGACTCTAACCATTTAAATCTCCTGGTTCCGATCATGATACTCAGGTTATGTAAGATAGATCCATGAAGCAAGCTGGCTGAAGGGGGACATGGGAACTCTGTATTATCTTTGCAACTTCTCTCCAAGTCTAAAACTATTTCAAAATAAAAAGTTTTTTTTTAAAAAAATGGATGGAAATGGAAAGCAACAGAGTTGACTCTTATTCCTCATGTCCACCTGACTTTCTTTTCTTTGGAGATGTTGACAAAAGTACCTCCTCTGCTCTCCTTAGCGAACCCCGGAAAAGCACAGGAAGGCCTGAGATGTGACACTCACCCATGCAGGACATTTGGGCGACCTTCCCCCCAAATGGATACGGTCTGCCTTCTGGGGTTTAGCTAAGCTTTTCAGTTAGACTTGAACAAAATAAAGTCTTTACCTTCAGAACATGTTTGCAAATTCCCAAACTGGCCTTTCTTGGATGGTGTCAAAGAAGACAACCCTGGGTGTTCAGACTCTGTCAACAAATGAAAGATCTTTTGGAATGACTGACGGCAAGGGTGTGGGGGGTGGATAATGAGGGACAGGTTAGGAGTGGGGCGGGGTATATAGCAGGCAAGAGCGAGAAAAGCCCAAGAGGCAGGTATATACTCCTAGTTGCTTCCTCACCTAACAACAGTAAGCTGGGCTAACGACACCTTTAAGAACACTTCACTTACGCAGCTCATACACACACCCAAAAGGATTTTATTATTTACATTTTACTGAGATTATATGTTACCACGTTGCACAAAGAATAAGAAGGGTTAGACATATCCCACTTTCACATTTCTTCCTTTTTTCCTTAAAGATTTATTTATCTATCTATCCATCTATTTGACAGAGAGCGAGAGATCACAAGTAGGCAGAGAGGCAGGCAGAGAGAGAGGGGGAAGCAGGCTCCCCGCTGAGCAGAGAGCCCGATGTGGGGCTCGATCCCAGGACCCTGAGATCATCGTGACCTGAGCTGAAGGCAGAGGCTTTAACCCACTGAGCCGCCCAGGTGCCCCAACTTTAACTTTTTTTTTAATGACAATAACACACAAGCAGTTGTGTTTCTCTACACCAGAAGGAACAATCGGAAAAGGAAATCAAGGAGAGAGATTCACGTACAACTGACTCCAAAGCACAAAATATCTAAGAATAAATTTAATGGAGGTAAAATACTTGTACACTGAAATTATAAAATGATGCTGAAATAAGCTAAGACAGACGTAAATACATGGCAAGACATCATGCTTTTGTGAACTGGAAAACTTAATATTGTGAAGATGGCAACAGTGCCCTCTACAGAATCAGTATGATCCCTAGCAACAGCCTTTTTTTTTACCTTCCAGAAATAGAAAAACTGATCCTTAAATTCATATGGAAAATTCATTTAGAAATTCCCATGGAAAAGCAAGGGACTCTGAATAGCCAAAGCATATTGAAAAAGAACAACAAAGTTGGAAGATTCACATTTCCCAATTTCAAAACTTACTATAAAGCTACAGTTATCAAAATAGAGTAAACTGGCACAAGGACAGAGATATAGACTAATGAGGGAGAAAAACTAAGGGTCCAAAACTAAATCCTCACATATATGACCGATTATTTTAAAGGGTGCAAAGACCATTCAATGGGGGAAAGAGAGACCCTTCTCTCTCTGGGACAAATGGGACAACTAGATACCCACATACAAGAGAATTAAGTTGAACCCCGACCTCATACATAATAAAAAAATTACATCAAAATGGATTAATAGGCTAAACGTAAGAGAGGAAAATGCAAAATTCTTGGAGGAAAACATAGGGACAAATCTTCCTGACTTTGGATTATGCAGCAATTTTTAGATATGACCTCAAAAGCAGGAGCAACAAAAGAAAAAAACAAATGACGTGGACTTCATAAAAATAAAAAACTTTTGTGTGTCAAAGGATATTACCAAGACAGTGAAAAGACAGGAATGGGAGAAAATATTTATAAATCATACACTTGACAAGGGTCTAGTATCTAGAAGATATAAAGAACTCTTAGAACTCAACAACAAAAAGACAATCCAATTTATTTTTTTAAAGAAGACCCAATTTTAAAATGGCCAAAGAGGGTCCCTGGGTGGCTCAGTTAGTTGAGCGTCTGACTCTTGATATTGGCTCAGGTCATGACCTCGGAGCCCTGGCATCGAGTCCCACACTGGGCTCCCAGCTCAGTCGGCAGTCTACTTGTCCCCCTGCTTCTGCTCCTCCCCTGCTTGTGCTCGCTCTCTCTCAAGTAAATAAATAAAATCTCTAAAAAATAAAAAAATAAAAATAAATAAAAACAGCCAAAGATTTGAATTGACATTTCTCCAGAGAAGATACACAAATGGCCAATAAGCACATGAAAAGACGATCCATTATCATTTGTCACTAGAGACATGCAAATCAAATTCTCAATCAAGTAGTACTTCATAGTCACAAGGATGCTACAATAAAGAAAAAAAAGGAAAAACACCCGTTGGCAAGGATGTGGAGAAACTGAAACTCTGCATGGGAATATAAATGTAAATGGTACAATGTCTGGGGAAGACAGTTTCTCAAAAACGTTAAACAGAATTAGCATATGACCCAGTAATTGCACCTCTAGATGCGCACTTAAAAGAACTGAAAACAGGGACCCAAATACTTATGTTCATAGCAGTGTTATGCACAATAACCAAAAGGTGGTAAAAACCCCAGATGTCCATCCACAGATAAATTAACAAACTATAGCATATCCCTACAACGGAATACTCTTCAGCCGTCTGCCACAGCACAGATGAGCCCTGAAAACATGCTAAATAAAAGAAGCCAAACACAAAAGATGGCATATTATACAACTGCATTTATAGGACAGACCCCGAGTCAGTAAATTCAGAGAGACAGCAACCAGATGCATGGTTGCCAGAGGCTGGGGGAATAGGGAGTTACTGCTTAATGGGTACAGGGTTAGAAAAATGTTCTGGAACTAGACAGAGGGGGCGGCTATGCAACACTGTGATGGGCGGAATGCCACTGAATCGTTCGTTTTTAAATTATTCCCTTATATGCCATGCGAATTTCATGTCACTGACGACAAATACTAGTGAAAAAAAAAATACATGAGTAAGAGCAAAACATTAATTCCCCATGAGTTACCTTCTGTTAGAATAGTAAGATGGTGGATGGGCACCTTCTGCATCTGGATACCTCCCCGGGGAGCAGTCTGGAGGGATAAAGGACTGTCCCCAGGGAAAACGACACATACTCAAACCCAGCGACTGTTCATGAGCACTGGCCCCCCGGGGCCACCTGGGAAACAGTCCAGGATAAGGGCTGAGAGGTCACACAGCTCTCTCTCTCCACACTTTATCTGCAGCTGTAGAAGGACACTTGAAAGTGTCCCACACTCTCCTTTATAGGGGTGGAAACTGAACAGCGGGCACTCCGCCGCCCACACAAGGACCCTGGGCAGGGACTTGGAAAAGATTTACTGATCTGGGATGAAAGCGGTTTGTTACCATTTTACCAGGCGCTAGAAATTAACATCTCCCCTATTCCCTGAGCACAGATCCTCTCGGTCACCTATCAGGAAACACACCCTCAACAGCAACAGAATGGCTGTGTACTTGACTCTCCGGTTCTTGGTCTTTTTTTGTGGTGGGGAACTTGGGGGTGGGGGAGAGCAGGGGTGCTCCCGCCAAGGCAGGAAGTCTCCCCCGCAGGGTGCTTTCATGGCAAGAGAAATTCACACCAGAAAAAGCACTGTCCTTTCAGTCCCTCATCTTCTGGGTCATATAAATTAACTCTTTGTTAAATTACTCCTTCTCTGGACAGGTACCAACAACTGCATTTTAATTTAAGCTGTCTGCTTTGGGCATTTCCACGGGGTTATCAGGAAACGAGAACTTCAGCTCAAAAGGGCAGCTTTTCGAAACTCCTTAAAATCGAAATGCTTCCCAGCTAATAAAGAATGACAACTTCAAATTCTGTATTTTCACTTGTTAATTCTCTTGACGAGAATAAACAGGTCATCGATACAAAGTGGCGAAATCAAAAGTGTTTCCTTTATGTTCGGGAAGCTGGGATAAGAGGAACCGGGAACCTCAACTCCCTACTTTTATGTTCAATTGTCCACATTCTTCCTCATTTTAAGTGTCATATTACATATTCCTAATGCTATTTAAAAAACTCCAGACACTAACGGTTGAAACTCCATTCAATATTTTTAAATATTGAAAAATATCTACACTTGCGGATCTGAGTTTAAGGAATTAAAAAAAAAAAACTCGTGAATTCTCTACTTCATTTCGCTGGATCTCAAGACGTTTTATAAAACATAAACCAGCTCAAGCTTATTAGCAATTTGAGATTTTACAGTGTTTCTGCTTCCCTTCAATCCTTGGCAGGGCTGGTTTCCATCACTTCCTCAAGAGTTCTTAAAATGAGAACCCTCCGTTAAGGTTTAGATTTAGAGACTTACAAAATCAAAAAGAAATCATAACTCCCACACTTTTAATCATCCATCCTCCTGGTCGATGATTTACCCCGTACTTCCCACCAGGAAATGAAGAAAGTTTTGAGGAACGAGTTATTCCCAATGTAAATCTCCAGTCAGCCTCTGTCAATCATGTTAGCCTTTCCCCCGGGGCTAGCCTTTCTCTACCTCCTGCCTGAAAACTACACTACTATTTAATTGCTTTGTGACTTCACATTTTATTAAGAGGCAGAAAAAACATAAAGAGCTAAAACAAGGAGATAAGTCCACGGCCATAAATTGTCCCCTTAAGCAATGAAACTTGCCTCTCTGGCGCAGTAAGGTGGGCACTGTGAAAACCTCCCGATAAGTGCCATTCTGCAGGAGTCTGGGGTCCCCATCATTTACAGAAACCCCTCCGGGTCTCGGGAGTGCGGCGCTGTAGATCAGACCCCAGGGCGGTCAGCCGCCCTCTTCCCGCGGCCAGGGTGAAGGGCACAGCCTGTGACTCGCTGTGCTCTCTGACCCGGTCCACCCCACGGTGTCTTCTATTCTCATGACGCCCCCCCAAAAAAAAAGAGGCAGAAGAGAATGAGTGGTCAAAAATGCTATCCCCAGACAGCACCCCAATCTGCAAGCCCCTCTCCCCAGAAATCAGCCCATGTGGTCTCTAACCCAGGGAAAACATCTTCACTGAAGGCGCACCCTCGTCTATAGAGAAGAATATCTCCTTTCCCACCCAGCCTGCTTCCCTTCTGAGTCCCTGTTTCTTCCTTTGCCATGAGACGGAAATCCTTATCAGATTATACCACATTCCTGAGTGTGCCCGAGCCCCTGCCCTCTGGAAGATTACATCCAGCAACTCGGGCAAGCCGGGCAGGACCTGGGGTTTAAAGCCCTGGGAAAAGATCAAGTAGTAACTTCTCTAGCATGCTGCCAGCTAGGAAACAAAGGCTTCAAGTGTTTTGAAAGCCTACCGATGTGTATAAGAAAGTGGGTTTATGACATTGTTCCGGAAAAGCATGCAAGTATTTGCAGGGGGTGGGTGGGGGAGGGAGGGAGGGAGGGAGGGAGAGAGAGAGAGAGAGAGAGAGAGAGAGCACATATGTAAAGATCTAAACATAAAAAAAGCCTGGCAGGATAGACAATAAACTTAGAAGTGCTTATATGAAGGGCTGATCCAGAAGGTGAAATCCAAGTTGGGCTTTTTTCTGTATATATGTTTTCTGACAATGGGTAGGTCTCATTTTTATCATTAATTTTAATGATGAAAGGTAAAATCTGGAAAAGAATGGTGACCAATCTTTCCAAACCAAAAATCAGAACACACGGTCTATACCAAAGCATATTCATTTCTCCTCTAAATGTAAGAGGCAGTTAAGAAAAGGAAAAAAAAGGGCGCCTGGGTGGCTCAGTGGGTTAAAGCCTCTGCCTTCGACTCAGGTCATAATCTCAGGGTCCTGGAATCGAGTCCCGCATCGGGCTCTCTGCTCAGCGGGGAGCCTGCTTCCCCCTCTCTCTCCGCCAGCCTCTCTGCCTGCTTGTGATCTCTCTCCTCTCTGTCAAATAAATAAATAAAATTTTTTTAAAAAGGAAGAAAGAAAAGGTAAATTAGTCAGTGGAATGTGGAAGTTTCAAGAGCTCGGTAATTTTTTAAGAAGCGGGAGACAGAATACCTAAAACGGGATCGCCTAAAATATCCAGCCGGTTTAGTAGTATTAAATATTGAAAAAATGCAGTAAGTCCCCAAGTTGGTAACATCATGTCTTCCTTCAGGCCGTGGGAAGACCCCACGAGCATCTTTCCTGGTCCTGGGCCAGCACCCTCACGAAGAATTCGGCTGAAGTCAATGAACAGTTCCTGCATTTACTTTTTGCAAAAGGACTACCCAAGGAACGATGAGCAAACAAACAAGAAACATCAGAGTCCCTAATGCATTTGGGGTGGAGCTCTCTTAAAAAATAAAGACAAAAATTGCAATTGGCTGCTTCATGTGCAGAAAATTAATTTGCATTTATGTTTCAGACTGTACTTCAAATTAAGTTTCACACAGACGAAATATTTAAACACATGAAATAAAACCATAAAACAACGACACGACGTAGGTGAACATCCATGTGGCCTGTGGTTGGACTCATTCATTCTAGAGATGTTGCAAAGCGCCACAAACCTCGCTGTGGACAAGAGACTCAGCGCCTGTCCCCAGGGAGCCACGGGCTAGCGAAGAAAACAGGACAAAGTAAATCGACACAAAGTAATTGCATACTGGTAAGTCTCCAAGCGGATAAATGCGGACTATGAGACGGAGCGTGCCAGAGGGAACAACCGAGGCTGGACAGGGGAGCACTCTCTGAGAACCGGAAAATGACAAGGACAGGGAACTCCTGACGTGCTGTTCTGTGCACAGGGTCGATTTCTAAGATCTTTGCATGAATTCACCCATTTGCGCCTCCCGCCGGCTCTGAGATAAGTAAGGACTATTATGACGGTGGTGATGTTCCGGGGGAGGAAGAGGTGAAGGGGTCCCAGGGCACGGAGCTGGGCAACGGGAAGCCAGGGGGACCCGAGCAGCCTGGTCTGGGGTTTTCTCTCTCGGGAACTGCCTCTCCGAACGAGACAAGGTCAGCCGCAAGTCATGTGTGAGCACAAGCGTGAGCGTGTGTGGGTCTGTGCACGCACGTGTGTGTTCCCAAAGGAACAGCTCCTGCAGAGTCCTGGGGGCAGGAAAGACGTTGGCACGCTCCCTGGGATGGAAAGGACGGCAGGGGTGCTGAAACACAGTGTTCGGCAGGGGGTAACAGCGGTGAGGCTGGAGAGCAGGCAGGGCCAGGTCAGGTCCGGCCTTGCAGGCCACGGGAAGGGGACTGGTAGGGCAGGCCAGGCAGGGGTGCGCCGGGACGGGACGACACTTGAAAGAGGTCAATCGGCTGTGCAAGGGGCAGACCGCAGGGGCAACCCCTCCAGGCCTTCCTGCTTCCTAGCTGGTCTATATGGGAACCGCAGGGAAAAAAGACTCACTACCAAAAATCAAATACTTACTTCCTTTTAAAAACACCATACAGAAGTCAAAGGCAAAGGACATAAAAACTTGCAATATTTTTGCAATAAAAAGATCCTTTACAATAAAAACACTCCTGCAAATCAGTAACAAAAAAGCAAAAGTCTCTCTGGAGATACGGACAAAGGACGTGAACTGAGAATTCACAGAAGGGGAAAAAGTAATGGTTCATAAATATATGACAAACGTTCACTTGTCCATAAAACTGGATCAAAGTCTTTTTTAAATTCTATTTTAATATTAAGAAGAGTAGGGGGACAATATCCCTTGCATCCTGTCAGTGAATTGGTAAACTGGCTCCGATTTTTCAGGTAATAGAGATCAAAAACCTCTTTCCTGAATTTATATTAAAGATCATTAAGAGCAGCCTCAACAATAGTCAGGAGCATAAGCATCGACGCATACGCTGTACGGTGACAGACGGTGAGGAGCACTGAGTAATGGGTAGGCTGGTCCAATCGGTCTGTCGAACACCTGAGACTACTCATAACACTGTATGTCAGTCACACTTCAATAGTAAATATTATGCCGCCATGACCACTGATACGGAGGGAAGTTTACAGTGTATCAAGAAGAGCAAGTTGAAGGGCGTCTGGGTCGCTCAGTCGGTTGAGCGTCGGACTCCTGATTGCAGCTCAGATCATGATCTCGGGGTCATGGGATCGAGCCCTGTGTCGGGATCCACACTCACTGCAGAGTCTGCTTGGGATTCCCTCTCTCCCTCTGCCCCTCCTCTACTCTCTCTTTCTCTCTAAAATAGGTATATAAATCTTAAAAAAAAAAAAAAGTAAGTTGCATTTTTATATTTAAAAATCTTATTTAGGGTGCCTGAGTGGCTCAGATGATTAAGCATCGGCCTTTCGCTCAGGTCATGATCCCAGAGTCCTGGGATTGAGTCCCACATTGGGCTCCCAGCTCAGGGAGCCTGCTTCTCCCTCTCCTTCTGCTACTCCCCCTGCTTGTGCTCTCCCACTCTCTGTCAAATAAATAAATAAATCTTTAATAAACAAACAAACAAACAAAACTGAAAATCTTGTTTATATTTAAAAATCGCATACATACAGTAAAGCCCCTGGAGGAACACTAACAGTGGGTATTTAAAGGTGGCAGGATTATGCATGTTAAATACGTCTTTTTTATTTGCCTACATCTTTTATTTTTCTAAATTCAATATACACAGCTTATGACAGTAAGCGAAATAAGCAAAGTATCTAGATCATAGCATAAAAAGGTTAAACTGTCTAGTAGAAGGGGTCACAGATAGGAGACTCTGCAGAATGAAGACGAATCAGGAAACGGTGTGGGAGAAAGGGACCTCTAGAAGCATCTGTGTAGGCTAAAACCTCATTTCACAGATTAAGAAATCATCGACCCTCTCCCCACGTCACGTACGCAGTGCCTGAGGAAACGCACAGCCCCTGACAAGGTTTCTGGAACCAAACACTGAGAACGATTGCTTGTTTATCCACTCGTTAAAACACCCTGCACTGTGTGACAAGAGAGCGCAAATAGGGTCACTGCAGAACTCAGCTTCGGAGGGACATCCTCTGGGTCCTGCCCCTTGGGCCGCAAAGGTCTTTGGCAGCCCTTTGGATCCCTGTCCACTTCATGCCAGGGCTACTCTGATTAGCTCCTCTTTCTCAAACCAAAAACTGCAAACCAACCACTCTTAATCTCAACAAAAACCTTCTTCTTTCCCCATTCCGGAGTCATATTCAGGTCCTAAGTCCTGAGCCCCCTCAAATACTCCTTTCCAAGTCAAAGCATCTGCGTCTACACCTTCCATCTCTTCCCTCCCTCCCCCTCCCCTTCCCCCTAAGCCCAGGAGGCATCCCATTTTGCTCCTTCCTTTTCCAGCACATTCTAGAGCTGGGTATCGACCCCTGTCCCTCCCTCAGCCTCCCATTATGTCACGAAGCACCAAGAATGAGGGTTTAGAGTCAGGAAGCCTGGGTCCACACCCAGCTCTGCCAGCGACCATTTCCACGAGCTTAAGTGAGCAAGTTGCTTAATTCCGCCGCTATAAAGCAAGGTTAATCATCGCCACTCCAGATCCTCATGGCTCTGCCGTGAGGATCCCCTCAAGTACTGCGTGGGGAAGTGCTCCCTGAGCTCATAAAGCACTTTCGCGTTCTACTTCTTTCACACGCCTGTTATTACTGTCTCCTCATTACCTGGGACCGGTCGGCTCCCACTGGGCCAGCGATGGCTTAGGGGTCACCTTTAGGTTCCCCACAGCGTCAACACCAACAATATGATGATGTGAGCCCTTTAGGTCTTACTGTGAATTATAAATTTGATAATAATTGTATGTTATTGCAAACAAGTATAATTTTTTTTTAATTATAGGAGCATGGACTTTTTTTTCTAAGATTTTATTTATTTACTTATTTGAGAGAGAGCGAAAGAGAGCATGAGAGGGGAGAAGTCGGAGAGAGAAACAGACTCCCCGCTGAGCTGGGAGCCCAATGAGGGACTCGATCCTGGGACTCCAAGATCATGACCTGAGCTGAAGGCAGTTGCTTAACCAACTGAGCCACCAGGCACCCTGGACCCATTTTTTTTTTAAGATTATTTATTTTTAGAGAGAGAGAGAGCATGAGCAGGAGAGGCAGAGGGAGAGAGAATCTCCAAAAGCCCGCACGCTCATCACGAAGCCTAAGGCAGACCTCGATCTCACAACCCTGAGAGACCTCAACCTGAGCTGAAATCAAGATGTGGATGCTTAACCGACTGGGCCACCTAGGTGTCCGTGAGCATGGACTTCTGGAAGACAGTACTAGTCAACAACTAACTGAGCACATACCAAGAGTCAGGCATTGTTCTCAAGTACCTGACCCCGACTATCACGAAGCAGCACTGCAGGAGAGGGCTAGTATTATTTCCATTTTATTGACAGGAAGACTGAGGGCGGGTAGTTCAGCTGTGATTTGAACCCAGGCATCTAGCTCTAGAGCCTGTGCTCTTCTTACCCACTGTCCTGCAACTCCTTTGTGACAAAGGACGGAAGCGGAGAGAGAGAAACCAGGCAGGAGGCCAGGGCTCTCGAGTATTAGAGGCGAGAATGTGGACCTCAACAAGGCAACCTGGAATCTTTTAACCAACTAAGGAACTTATTCGAATCGCCAGCTGCCAGTGTTGCTGAGGGCTTCGGGCCATGCGGCACCTCCATACATCACTGGTTAGGACAGAAACTGGTACGACCTGTCGGGAGTGAATCAGAAACTGGAACCTTCCCACATTCGAGCTCAGCCGAGCCACCCAGAGCGGGATGGCCCCGGGAGACGCGCACGCCTGTGCACAAAAGCTGCCCAGAAGGACACTGGCGGCAAAGCCAGAGGGCATCGTCAGGTAAGTGAATAGCACACACTCACAAAATGATGCTAAAGATAAAGAGGAATAAGCATCTGCTTTTCTCCCTCCAGATTTTATTTATTCATTTGAGAGAGACAGAGCTAGTGCCAGAGATAGCAAGAGAGATCACAAGTGTGGAGAAGAGGGGGGAAGCAGGCTCCCTGCTGAGCAGGGAGCCCAACGTGGGGCTCGATCCCAGGACCCCAGGATCATGACCTGAGCTGAAGGCAGAGGCTTTAACCCACTGAGCCACCCCAGGGGCCCGAGGAATAAGCATCTTCTTAAGGAAAAGAGGTATGCAAAAAAAAAAAATAAGCCCATTCCTATGGGCTTTCCCGTCTGACTGGTTACCAGCTGTGTGAGCATGGGCAAGTCATTTAATTTCTCTGCACCTCGGTTTTCTTATGTTTAAATGGGGGTGACAAAAGAGCCAGTTCACCGGCTTGTGAGAATTCATGAATTAATATACATCAAGTGCTTGGGGCAGAGCCTGGCATCCAGCAAGCCTGTGGTAAGTGTTGCTCGGTTTGCAAATTAGCACACATGACACTCACACACAACACACACAACACACATCATCACAAATATCCGTAACAGAAATATCACAAGTAATGCATCTAAATTTTAACATGGGTTATCTCTGGAAGCGGAAGGACAGACTTTTTTTTTTCCCTTTTAAACTCTCTGTATGTCCTAAGTTCTCTTTCCTTGAATAAAGCCAGCAATCTATTAATGTTGAAGTATCTCCATTTTTTTCAAGTGGCCTTAATAATACTCCTTTCAATCTGTTCACTTTCCCTAATATAATCCACTCATGCATACTGTGTTTCTCGAAATAGGGCACTTTTACTGATTCAATCCGAGGAGTAATACGTTTTCCCCTTTATTCTTCAGAGCCAGGCAGCTTGTTCATATTTCATCCCATAAAAGTCTTTCCTGCCCTCTTACACATCTACAGAGGAAGAGCACTCCGAAAGGCTTCTGAGAGCATAAAAGCTGGGGGGAGAGAATGGGTCAAGGTCTCCAAAAAGCAAAGGGGAAGGACACATACACGACAACCTCAGGAGAGCCATACGGAACAGAGTCAACCTTACCCCCGTCCGTCAGGCCAGAAGATGACGGTGATCAGTGTCCCGGCTCCGTGACAATCTCCCTCGTGCGGTCCGAAGACGCGGGCAGTTCAGCGGTCGAGCAGGCTGTCCAGCCGGGCGACAGTCATTCTGAAAGAGAAGGAATCCTGGTGAGGGAAATGTGGGGGAGCCCCAGCCTGGCCGGGCCCGGGACCTGCAGGAAAGGGGGCTCAATGACCAGAGACAGCTCCAGAGCGGAGAACTCAGAGTGGGGGTGGGGGCAGTGGGGGGGGGGAGGGATGGCCCAGAATGGCAGGTGGCCTAGGGATGATGCAAATGGGGGGTGTCCTTTGCTCTTGGGACAAGCTTAGCTGCTTGCTCTTGGGGTAGGTCCCCGTCCCTTCAAAGACAAGGGCTGCTTTCTCCCAGACTTCCACCTTTAGCTTCCACGGCAGTTCATGTATTGGGAACATGGACAGAAAGCAGCTCACGAATACTATCGATTTTTACATTTTGGTGTCCCTGTCATTTCAGAGTTGGACCACTCCGTAAGAAGCACGTGGCCTTTCTCGGAAAACCAACCCCACCGAGGATTTTCTCTGGGCGTGGCAGTTCCCTGGGATTTCAATCTTGGGAGGATTTTCCAGCCATCCCTCATTGTGGGACCACTCCAGCACCCCTCTCCCTCGGAATGTCCCATAGCTCTGTGCCTCTCGCGCCCGGGTCCACCACTGCACCTGCAGATACCCCGGCACCCCAGCTGCCCCCAGCAGGCTCGAGCCTGGCCTCTCCCTGCAGATCACTGCCCCCCAGGCTCTCTCATAGAGCCACTGCTCCCGTCCTCCTCCTCCTGTGTCCCTCTCCACAGCCCCCTCTCTCCTGGACCTCAGTTTTCTGGACTGTGAAATGAAGAACGGACTACAATGGTCTCCATCCTCGTTGTGCTTGGAGGTCACACGTCCCTGCGCTTAAATCCTGGTCCAGGTGCTCCTCACCTTCCCGAGGAGCTCAGTCTGTCACGTGTGAAATGGGAAAAGGGAATCTCCCCCTAGGGTTACTCTAGGGTAACCTACCCCTAGGTAAGGAAATCTACCCCTAGGTTACTCTAAAGGTAAGAACTGGGAGACCGCATGCCTGGTGTACAACAAAGGCTCAAGAAATAGGAGTGCTCCCTACCCCACCTGAGAGGATACGTCCAAACCTAAGCTTTGCTGGTCTTCGAATTTCCAAATCTAGCATTCTCTTACATCCGGATCCGTGGCAGTAATAATACTCTCTTCTGGCAAATATCAACTGCTCTGAGGACTTTCAGCGGCTTCCATAACCTAGCTCTACTTTTCCATCTTCCTCCAACTTCCAACAAACACCGTCTGTCCTCGTCAGGCTAAGTCATCCCAGGTTCCAAAGAACAGGCCGTTAGACCCTGCCTGCGTACCCACCACTCCCCATGCGGGAAAAGGCTTTCCTTATTCCCCCTCCCGAGGCCCACGTTCCAGGCAACTTAACCCTCAGAGGGGGTCCTGGCAGCACTGTCCACTGTTGAGTGTTGATTAAGCTCGGTGCTCCAGCTGGAACGGGGCTATTCTGATTATTTTAAGCTTTTCACTTTAGTACAGACCACGTTTCAGTGTTTACAAACCCGGTATTTTTTGGATCAGCTTTGCAAATGCTTTTTGAAATTTATATGCCTTTCTGCCTTGAGGTAATAAGATTTTTTATTTTTTTATTTTCTTTAATTTTTTTTAAAAATATTTTGTTTATTTGACAGAGAGAGTCACAGCGAGAGAGGGAATGCAAGCAGGGGGAGTGGGAGAGGGAGAAGCGGGCTTCCTGCTGAGCAGGGAGCCCGATGCGAGGCTTGATCCCAGGACCCTGGGATCATGACCTGAGCCAAAGGCAGATGCTTAACGACTGAGCCACCCAGACGCCCCAAGATTTTTTTTAATTAACACCACCATTTTCATTTACCTGGAGTTTCACCCGGGAGCTTACTTCAACAGCAGTGAGTAACCTAGACACAGAAAAACCCAGGGGGCTTCTCACAGACTCAGGAGTGAGTTCTAAGCACATCCAGCACTGATAGACTTTGTGTCAACACCCATGTGTTCTAATTTGAAAAGCCATCTTGTGATCAAACTCTCTGCATCAACGGGAGGCGGGGGAAGACTTGCAGTGGAGAAAGAGGACCGGCTGCTAGCCGTTTACCTCAAGAAAGACGATGGCATCATCTCAGGGCTAAACGAAGGTTCGAAGGGGGATGACCGAAGACACAGTGAAGGGTCAAGGGAGAGAGAGAAAGGACCGCCCAGGAAGGAGATACAGAGGAGGGGGACACAGGGGCAGAAGAACCGTGCGGCGGAGAGGCACACTAGCCCCGAGAAGTAGGAGTGACGTCGAAGGCTGTGGACAGGGGGAGGGAGGGGCTCACAAGAGGTCACTGAACTTAACTAGTAAGGTGGCCACTGGGGACCCCTGAGGATGATTTGCAATCCTGCTGGTACAGGACACAAGCTGAAGGGCACTGAGGAGAAAGCAGGAGGGAAAGTGGAGACTAGCAGAGACAAGCCACAGAGCTAGTCCTGGTCATTTTGTACCCGGAAGCTTACCGAACAATGAAAGTACCTCCAGTCGCCTATTCCCTCGCTCCTGGCTTTGCCATATGCAGAGCTCGGTCACCAAAAATAACCGACTACAGACCCTACCAACTTCTGTCCACTGCCACCTGTGCGTGCCTGCTTTGGTTCTCTAAGAAACCTTCAGAACTATCCAACCGCCATATGCTACCCACTCTCAGCATCGGAATTCTATTTCCCTGCTTCAGTAAAATGATAGTTATCCATCCATCAGAGAAAAAAACAAAACAAAAAAACCACAAACCCACACACTACAATGTGTCAGTTCAAAAGAAGCAAAAGTCCAGATTCAGGTGAGACACTAGATGACGATCTTGGGGTAACTTTTATAATTTAAGCTAAGCCGTCAAAAAGATAACTTTAAACATTTTTGTCTTCCTTCAAAATAGGGCTTTAAGTTTACAGCAATCGGATAGGTACCTGAAACTAAGAATACGCTGTAGATTTCATTAATTGAATTAACTGTGAAATGAACTCAATTAACTGAATTTAAATTTTAAAAATTTAAAAAAAGAAAAATCAGATATGAATAAAGGAAAAAATGGTAAGCATTATTAGCATTTTTAATCTTCTGCCTTGGTAGGTACTCAGGACACCTTTAAAAGCAGAATACACGAAAGTGTCTCCAGGGACCTAAAGAGAGATTCGGTCACGCAATTATCACCAGCTGTGTTTTCAGCAACATTTCCGGTCTCTCTGCCAGCACTTTCCCAGCCTACTGGCTTCTGCACTGGCCCTTCCACCCTCTGCCTAATAAACTCTCTTCTCCCTCCTCTGTCACGTGTCTTGACCCCTGAAGTCATTCCAGTCACAAGATCAACATTTCTGTTTAGGAACCGAGGCCACTCCAAACTTAACCCCATGGCCATTTACTTCCCCAAATTCCAAATGCCCTTCAAGGCTCTTCAGCGGGTCACACGTTGGTGACGTCTGCGGTAACCGTAGACACGTGAGCCCGTGCTCTTGTTGGGGGGGTGGGGGGTAAGGGGCACTGCTGCATAGATATTTTACTAGAGCTGGTGCTGAAATCCCAGACAAGGAGGCATTCACAGGCCCTGGGTCATCTGCTGGCTGCCCCAGGTGGCGGAATTTTCTTAATGCCAAGAGCAAGCTTTGCCACCTGCTAGAGGGCTCTCCTTGATTTACCCCTAAATATACCTCCCCATACACACACACAAACAAAAAATAAAATGTGTTTATTTTTTGACACCGTAACTGTGCTGTGGGCCAGGCAGTGGATGACGTAAGAGCGAAGGACGACGGCGGGTCACGGAAACTGCCCCCAGTCGCCATCGGCCTGGTGCGGCCAAGTCTGAGGGCAGAAGGCAAAAGTGTGCCGTGTGTGGGAGCCAGGCAGGTGAGCCTCCCCATAGGAATAGAAACAGAACCAAATCACCCGTCGCCAGAGAAGGGGAAAAGGAAAAGCTCCCCTGGTAATCGCAGGAATTCACCGGAGATGCATGGGGAATGCTCAGGAACTGGACGGCCGCTCTTCTGCAATCGACAGGTTTCCCAGCTGGCTTCGGAAGCAGCCCAGCAACTGATGCACCTGGTCTGGAGCAGGAAGAGCGCCTTCCAAATCTGGAGCCGTGAGGAAGAGCGGGAGACGCCTCGGAGGGGCGATCCGACCCCGGGGGACTGCGGCTCGAGACCGGCTCACCGCCTGCTCGCTGGCGGGGCGTGGGCAGCCTGGACTCTGGGGCCGGGGGCTTCTCCCTACGTCTGCCTCGCTCAGCCTCCCGCGTTCCTGTGGCTCGTGGGCTCTGGCTTCCCTGCATCGGGGAGGCTGTGGTCAGCTTTCCAAGGGAGAACGGGGCTTGAGAGGAGTCGCCCTCAGACTAAGAGATTCTTGCAGAGGAGCTGAGGGTGAAACGTGGAGCGGCAGGGGCCATGCCAGCTGGCCGGCTGCGCCCCAGACACGCAGGGGCCCCGAGAGGATGGCAGGATGGGGAGCTTGGACTCCTCCTGTGACAAAGCGCCCCCTCCCCAGCCTCAATTGTGACCCCGCGGCAGCAGGGATCGGTGTGAAGAGATGACCCAGGAGGTCTTCCAACTTCCCAGCCCAGAGCAGGACCCGGAAGAACTCCAGCGCCGTCTCGGCAGGACGACCTGGGGAAGGGCCGCGAGCTTTACCCCCCTGCTACCGCCAGAGACGCCGGGTCAGAGAAGCACAGCATGGCTTCACCCCCGACCTTGTGGACCAAGACCCACTGCCAATCAGAACTCACAACTGAGTGAGAAAACGAACTCACGATGCCAAAAAGATTAGTATCTAATGACCTACGCATATTTTCGGAGAGTGTACGTTCAAATCCACTGATTTCCATCAGGAGATGAGAACGTTGTTCCGAGTAAAGGATGCTCTCCCAGGGCAGAGATCCAGGAGGCTTTTCCATCACGCAGGCATCCCCCGTGAACTTCAGCCTTGCTCGTCACCAGGGCTGTTTAAAGGGTCTGTGCTGACAGAGACAGGTGTCAGTGGAGGCATCACCAGCTCGCAGCTGTGAGGCCTTGTGGGGCGGAGTCACCTTGGAAACTTCTCGGTCGTCCATGACCCTGATTCCCCAGCCTGGCCTGAGGTTCTTCAGGTCCCACGGCCAGATTTTCTTGGAGCCACAGATGAGTGCTCCCCGAGATGCGAAG
>CM052813.1:8600637-8646215 GCA_028533885.1 Nasua narica
GAGGTCTTCTCCGAAGATCCTGGATTCTTTGGGGGGTACTTCAGTATCCTGAGAAAGCCCTCCTGAAGGCGGTTTGAGCCTCACAGCCCAAGATACCCAAGTGAATACCATCCTCGCCCGGTTGTCATGTTCTCAAGCTAATAACTGGGGGTGCTGGGTGAGCACTGGATCAGGCCCGAGAAAACAGAGCCGGGCTGGGGGGAGGAGCAGGAGTGGGGCGGGGGGGCCTGCTGTGGCCCATGCTCTGGACTCGGAACACATCCCAAGTCTAGGCCTCCTGTCTCCCCATTTCAGCGTGTCTGGCCTCCAACTTGTGCCTCATCGAATCCTGGTTTTCTAGGCTTGCCTGGTGAATATCCTGCTTTAGCTGACATTTACATATATATATATGTATATATATACCTGAATATATATACACGTATGTATATACATATATACATATACCTGAATATAGTCCATTCCTCCTGTTTCGAGCTGCAAACATTCTATTAAATCAAGATATGAAGGTAAAACCCCGAGAGGGATATTCGCACTCTGCGTGGTGCCCACCCCTGGCATAAGCTTGTCATCTTCCAGATGGGACTGTCAGCAGGGCTCGAACCACATCACAAAGACAAGTTAAACATTACGTAGAGGTGGGAGAAGATAGTGATCTAGAGTAACATCGGTTTGGGATTTTTTTTTTTTTTTGGCAGAAAACTGGTAGGGTCTGGAATAACTTCTCCCATAAACATCCATGTATACTTTCTTGATATGGTAAAAAAAAAAAATAGTCCAACTTTATCTTCTCTTCTGTATTTTCTCTTCTGTTGTCATACTTGATTTTTCCTTAAAAGCGTGCAATGATCTTGTAACAAGGTATAAGCTAGCTGTTTGTGTAGGTATGTATTTTTTTTAAAAAATCAATGGTCAGATATATTCTTAAACTGTGATACTGTCCCAGGAGAAAAAAGTGAAAATACATTTAATTTTTAAAATTTTACATAGAGAGCTTAAGGAAAAAAAAAAAAGCTTTTCTCCTTTAGGATTAATCAGAAGCTAAAGAGTTAACTGACCATGTAAACTATACTATTAATAAACACAACTTTTTTACCCTCCATGACTTGGCAAAGGCCCAAAAAAAAAGTTACACTGGAGACACTGCACAGGGAATAAGGGGCATTCGGTCATCCAAAGTATACTTCCTTACTCTGTATCTAGATTTTATATAAAGGAGGAAGAACATTTCCAACTTAAGGCAAAGAAAACAAAAGGTGAATGAAGGCTTGGACGTGTGTGGGAGCAGATGAGAAAGGGCTTTCTCTCCGGTGGGCTTACTGCTCGGCTTAGTTCTGCCCTTCAAACCGTAAGCCCCAGGATGGAAAGTTCTGCACTCTCCAGTGTTTCTACCCTCTTTCAGCTCTCCATGGAGCAGGTGACCGCATCCGGGAGTGACCAGGCGCAAGGAGCAGGAGGCCCCTCGCTGGACCCTGGGGCCTCGAGGAAGGGAGTGCAAGCAGGTAGCGCCCGGTCTGGGGCTCCGGAGGGTTCCACACTGAGCCGCGGGCGCTCTGTCCCCTAGAGTCTAAATGCCAAACATCTTTACTTTCCCAGAACATTACGGCAAAAGGTAACATTAAAAACAAAACATTAAAAACAAAACAAAACAGAACAAAACAAAGCAATAAAAATGAAACAAGAGTGCCTGGGTGGCTTGGTTGGTTAGGTGACCGACTCTTGATTTCGGCTCAGGTCCTGATCTCGGGGTCCTGAGATCGAGCCCCCCGTTGGGCTCTGTGCTCAGTGGTGAGACAGCTTCAGGATTCTCCCTCTCCCTCTGCACCACCCCCTCTTTCCCTCTCAAATAAATCTTTAAAACAAACATACAAACAAAACCAAACAAAAAAACCCAAGCCCCTAAAACCAGCAGTTCTCAAATCTAAGCATAACCCCGAATCCAGAGCATTAATCTGTTAAAGCACAGATGGCTGGTTCCCACCTGAGCCTCAGAGTCACCAGGTCTGGGGTGAGGCCTGACAATGGCCGTTTCTAACAAGTTTCCAGGGGACGCACGTTGCTGCTGTTGCAGGCAGGGCTGGTGGTGGGGGCGGGGGGCAGGGGTGGAGGGGTGGCGGGCACCACATTCTGAGAACCACTGTCTTAAACAGAAGCAGACAGAGGGCATGCTTGAGCTCTACCGGGCAGAACGCGACCTCGGCATGGGTGACAGGGACCTTCATTCAACAGCTGTTCGCCACGCCCCTCCCGTCAGGAGCAGGGAATCGAACCCTTTACGAGCCAGACGGGGTCCCTGCTCCCCTCTCCCGCCGTGTCTGCCGTGAAACTGCTGCTCCGGGGAGAGGCGCTGAGACTAGCAGGAGGGCTCCCCATCTCGAGCACAAACCACTCGCCCTGTGACCCTGAGAGCTGGGGCACAGCCCCCAACGTGAAAGGACATGGCAATGACACCTGGTGATCCCCCATCAAAGAACCAAAGCCCACGGCCGAGGCTGCTCCGGAGAGTGAGACTGTGACCAGAACATGACGAAGCAGCCAAGAGGCCCGAGGGGCACAGCAAGGGCACACCCCCGACAGGAGGGGGGCTCGGGGAGAGGCACCTGCTGGAGAGACGCAAGGTGCCCAGTAGCTCCCCCTCTTGTGCCTCCTGACCTGTCCTCTCCCTGCACCTTGAAAAGTCAGGTTCGGGGGCCTGTGGGGGTCGTCTGTGCCAAGGAGGCTGCCCGCTACCCCCCACCCTGTCTTCCCTCAGATCCCCAAGGGGTGCATCACCCTGGCGACTCTGAGCTTTTAGAATGACATCCACAGGCACCAAAGCCGTGCTTCTCTAACCTGCGCCTGAGTCACAAGCTCGCGAAGGGCTCTAAAAACACAAACTGCTGGGCTCCAACAACCTCCCGAGTTCAGTTCCACAGATCCGGGGCGAGGCGGAAAATTTAGATTTCTAACAAGCTGCCAGATGATGCCGACGGTCCGAGGACCATAAGAGTCTCTCCTGTTAAAACTATTCTTTGCTATTAACGAGAACGCTATCTTCTTTAGTTTATTACATGAAAGAGAACATGAATGTGGCTTTCGTCACCACCCACGAGACTGACCTCAGACAGCTACTGTGCTTTCTCTGTGCTTTAGTTCTCCATCCCTAAACTGAGAACACCTACCTCCCCAATACTGTAAACCCGACTAAAGGTTACTTCTATGTAATTTACGAGACATTACCCACTACCAGCGGCTGCCTTGTCTTTTAGGATATTGTTGACTGCCTTAATAGAAATAATTTGTAACATTTAAGACAAATACCCGTATCTCTCATCCGCCAGACAAGATGGGAGAAATCTTTCTCTTTTAAAAAAGATAAAGCCTAGCAAATGTGAGCCTTCCCTAAATCCAGAATAACCCAAGATGCTTTCGATTATTCCTCGTGAAGATAGAAATTACTTCAGTCAAGTTCCATTTTATGTATAACGACAAAGCACAAAGACAGGACACAGGTTGCAATTTGAAATTTCCATATATTTTTTTAAAGAGTGTATACTTTCGACAAAGAATTACAAAATATAATGGCTTCTTCCCAATTGAGAACACAGGGTCGTACGGGTGCCCGTTTCAATATTAACAATCACATAAATGCCAGATTTCAATCTTGGGAAGTAAGAGCAGGAATCCGAGCCCATTTCCCCAGAGTGCCCCAGTCGACTGGGTCAAGCAGTAAAGTTTGCCAAGGAAATGCTCTCTCAACCTCATTAATTATCAGAGTCCAGGCTCTGGCATTTCAAGAGAGACAGCTGGCGCCCTGCCCAGCCCCCATGCTCCTGTTCCTTAGCCTTTATGGAATATTACAGAGACAGACCTCCTGTCACCTTTCCCAGGAGGGGAGCGGGGCTGAAGTGGGCCTTTTGAATATTTGCAGTCCAGGGGCCAAGGGAGTCCGTGCTAGTGATGATCAGGGAGTCCTAACGCGACTCCTTCCGGTATAAAGACAAACCCAGGTTAACCAGTAAGCGTCCTGGGAACAGAGGGCACAGGTGGATGGGCAAAGCCAGCTGCTAGCTTCCTACTCTTGGCCTCTAATTAAAGCTACCAGCAATTGCAAGAATGAGCAGTGTGTGTTCATGGATAGTTAAGCCCGTCAAGTACTAAACATTTGCAAAGTGTGGATGTATCTCCATTACCCTGGCCTTCCTCCGTCAGTCATTCTTACCCCAAGGGGGTAACTCCTCAGTCTTTTCACTCAGGATGTCTAAAGCAAACATCAATCCATCCCAAGGGAAAGGGGTGACTTGTGATAAAGAAGACAAGAATACAATGGGGGAAGAACAGTCTCTTCAATAAGCAGTGGTGGGAAAACTGGACAGGCCACATGCACAAGAATGAAACTGGACCTCTATCTTGCACCATACACAAAACCAACTCAAAACAGATGAGGCATTTGAATGTAAGACCTGCAACCATAAAACTCCTGAGGTCAGTCTTGGTGATGATTTTTTTTTTAAAAAAAAACTAAAAACCTTCTCCACAACAAAGGAGACCATCAATAAAATGAAAAGGCAACTTCTTGAATGGGAGAAATAATTACAAGTCATAGATCTGATAAGGGTTAATATTCAAGTTATATAAAGAGCACATACTGCTCAGGGGGCCTGGCTGGGCTCAGCTGGCAGAGCATGTGACTCCTGATTTCAGGGTTGTGAGTTCAAGCCCCATGCTGGGTGTAGAGATAGAAAGAAAGGAAGAAAGGGAGAAAGAAAAAAGAAAAGAAAATCTTAAAAAAAAAGAACTCATACAACTTAACAGCAAACAAAACAACGCAACAAACCAATTAAAAAATGAGCAGAAGACCTGAACACCTTTCCAGAGACACAGAGATGGATAACAGGTACATGAAAAGATGCTCTGTAACATTAATCAACAGTGAAATGCAAACCAAACCACAGCGAGAGGTTACCTCACACTCGTTAGAGTGGTTAATACCAAAAAGACAAGAAGAGGGGGCGGGCACCTGGCTGGCTCAGTTGGCGGAACATGCAGCTCTTGATCTCAGGGTTGTGAGTTCGAGCCCCAAATGGGTGTAGCGATTACTTAACTAAACTTAAAAAAAAAAAGATAAGAAGTAACAAGTGCTGGTGAGAATATGGAGAAAAGGGTCCCCTCAAGCTCTGTTGGCAGGAATGAAAAGTGGTGTGGCCACATGGGAAAACGGGAAGGAATTTCCTCAAAAAATTAAAAGTAGAGCTGCCATATGACCCAGCAACTCCAGTTCTGGATATTTATCTGAAGAAAATGAAAACCCTACTTTGAAAAGCTATCCGCACTCCCATTTCACTGCAGCATTATTGACAATAGTCAAGACATGAAAACGACCTAACGGTCGTTAGGATATGGATATGGATAAACAAAATGTGGCATAGATACAGTGAAACATTGCTCAGCCATAAAAGAGAATGGGATCTTGCCACTTGTGACAACACAGATGGACCTAGAGGGCGCTAAGTGAAATAAGTCAGAGAAAGACAAATACCATATGATCTCTCTTATATGTGGGACCTAAACCACCAAAAAAAAAAAAAAAAAAAAGCAAAACCAAGCTCACAGATGGAGAACACACTGGCAGTTGTAAGGGTTGGGGTAGGGGAAGGGGATGGGCAAACTGATCGTTGTTGTTTAAATAAAAAGTCTTATTTAATTGCTGGTTGACATGTATGTCTTCTTTTGATTCATTATACAATGATTTTTTTTCACATTTCTTTCAATAAGTTCCAGTTAGTTAAGACATATATGTCCTCTTGAAAAGCATAAATATTTTTAGTCACTCTTTATTATATATACAAGCTAGAGACATCTAAGTCCATGAAAAACTGAGGTTCTAATTCCAACTTGTTTGCAACTGAAATGACTGAAAAAAGGAAAACCCACAGGCCTTCCCAGCAACCTCCAGGGTAGATCAGTGGACACAAAGGCTCAACTAGTGTCCCCAAGTTGTTCTGACCTTGGCCCACAGGGAAACTGGTAAGAATATCACTTGGTGAGTTTAGGACTTGCTTTCACGAGATAAGAAGCTGAAGCACAAAATTTGAATCTTTACCAAATACTTAAATTTTTCCTACAAACCCCTATTTCTCCCTCCTTGATTAATCTGTGCCTTTAAACAAAATTGTCTTTAATTTTTCTGATAAATTAGGAAAAACATCTCTCTCTGTGCATCTAAGTTTCTCTGCTGAGACTTCCTCCAACTGCGTTTCAGCCTTCATTCCAAGAAGCAGAAGTGTGTGTCTCTAATTGTAAATCTACATGAGATTACAAGTGCCTGGGGACTGGAGAACCTATCTTGGTCATTGTTTCCTTGCTAAAAAAATGTGCTCTGTCTTAAAAATATTTGATTGAAAAATGACGCATGGCCTATTTCCTTACCTATTAAATTGAAAAAAAAGCAACCTATCTTGTTCAACATGTGCTCTCCCTTGCTAAATCTTAACAAATAATGCATTCTTAAGGCTTTTTATTTTATTATTTTATCTTTCAGTGTCGGTGCTCGGAATTTTCTTTAAAGGTCTCCTACATTAGAACAAACCCGCTAACACCTGCAGCCGAAGGAACACTACATAACTTCTGCATTACCGACCTCCAGCAATCGTCAACAGTCCCTCCAGGGAAGCTTTTCTCGGCCTCTGGCACGTACGGGGCTGTATCCAGTACCACCTTTTGTCCTGGTAACAATGCCCTTTCTTGTGGGGAAGACACATGACACCACCTTTCACACCAACACCCCACAGGAGTTGGTCCTGGAGGGAGCCCCACAGCTGGGTGGACGAGCACTGGGACCACCCCCAGGGGCGAGGCGGGAGACAGACGCTCACATCCCACCATGGAGTGGACACTGGTCCCATTTAAAAGAAATAAATTGGGCAAAATGCATCCAGAGTCTTTAGAGTGGTTAGTTAGTGGTCAGTGGTATTATTGCTATATATGTTCATACACACACACACACACACACACACATACATACACACAGACACACATGCATACACACACACACACAAACTTCATAATTTCTAACCCAGTCACTTTGCTTCTAATAACATACACTAAAGAAATAATGTTCACAACAATCCGACAAAGATTTAGGCACAAATCCTTGTATTGCCCTACTAACTACCACAATAAAATGTCAGAAACTTAAATTATTATTAAACATTAGGGAGACATTAAACATGGTATGAAGTCTTATGAAGAACTAAGCCAAGGAGTCTTCAATAACTTTATTAACACGAAGAGCAACATAATTTAGTCTCTCTCGATACATCCTAAAAACTAACAAAAAGTACAAATTTTCAATTGCTTAGCTGGTCTATGTGACTATTAGCATAGATGACTTAGTATATGTGACTATTAACATAAGTTAATGGAGGCAGGTGGTTTTAAAAAAATAAATTAAGTGTCCAGTGCTCGGTTTTCATAATAAATAGGGTAAAGCAGGCCGCTTCCAGATTTTATCAAAAGCTTCAAGGAAATCCTTTCTGCCTTTGACAGTGATGAGAGTTCCTCTAAAAGACTAATTTTCCGATCAGAACACGTCCTGGACAGGGTCTAGGTCATAGATCAGGTTTCTAGGGAGCTGAGTCTGGATTTCTGTCTATACTACAGGTCTACGCCCGGCCAGACCCACTGGGTAACAGTGAGGCCAGCCAGCAAGACTCTGTGATCTCAAAACTGTCACCTCAGCTAGGACAACAAGTCTTCACATTCGGGCCATGCTAAGGACATCACATTGTCACAGCCATTAAAATACAGATGCAGATTTTTAAAATGAAGTCTAAGTGAACTTTGTAAAAATAACATCTTTTTCAAATGTCCCAATTGACTCTATAGGTTCATACAAATACCATACATAACTTACTGTATATATTTATACCAAATAATATTTATACCAAATAAAATTTAGTATTATATACTCAAGAATTCAATACAGTCTTCTAAGTAGCAGAGCACACTCCAAGCAGACTCAAATAAAACCATCAGAGAAATACTAGGCATTTAAACAAAAAAGCCCAATACATAGAGGAAAAGAAATTCTTTTCCTAAATAAGTAGTGTTTCGAAGAAATATAAATCCTAATACAAGACTGCTTTGACAATAACAGAAACACTTGAGGCTGGGGAAGGTGGGGAGTTAACAAAAACAGAAACCCTACAGGTCAAATCTTATGCATCTGGCCAAGGTGAGCACAAAGCTAAATGCAAGCAAGCCCTGAGTAATTACGGTAAGTGAACTACACATGCAATGAGGAAAAACACTCAACTTCATTTGTTAGAAAAATTACTACAAAACACTCCAGCAACAGTGACTGCATAAAAAAAGGAAAGAAAGAAAGAAAGAAAGAAAGAAAGAAAGAAAGAAAGAAAGAAAGAAAGAAAGAAAGAAAGAAAGAAAGAAAGAAAGAAAGAAAGAAAGAAAGAAAGAAAGAAAGAAAGAAAGAAAGAAAGAAAGAAAGAAAGAAAGAAAGGAAGAAAGAAAGGAAGGAAGAAAGAAAGAAAGAAAGAAAGAAAGAAAGAAAGATCCAGGAGTTGATTTAAAATTCAATAAAAGGGGCACCTGGCTGGCTCAGTCGGTTAAGCATCTGCCTTCGGCTCAGCTCAGGTCACCGTCCCAGGGTCCTGGGATCCCGCCCAACTTTGGGCTCCCCGGAGCCTGGTTCTCCCTCTGCTGCTCCCCTTGCTTGTGCTCTCTCGCTCTCAAATAAGTAAAATCTTAACAAAGTAAAATAAAATCCAATAAAAATAATAAAACCCTATCAAAGAAGTTAAGTGTACATCTCTTCTAAGGGTACCTAAGTAAATACTAAACTAAATACTATTAGGAAAAAGAAAAGCACTAGGACATATTGAGGGAATGGAAGTAAGAATGATGAATAATACAGAGACAGAGATAAAAAGTAATGCTTTTTGAAGTGGACATGACACAATGGAGGGGTGGCAAGAAGACTAGTAGAGGGTGCATCTAGCAGGGGGAAAGCGCTGGGGGTTATGCAGACTGAGGTGAGGTCTCTGTCCCTTGTGTCTCGCATGTCCCCTGTGCCCCGCAGTGGGGATGGTCCTGGCCAGAGCAGCACTGGGACCACCCATACCGCCCCCAGGGGCTGGGTCTGCAGGGAAATGGGCATTCGCTCACGTACTGCCCTGGGATGGCTTTGCTCCCATGGTTAAAAGAAATCAATTAGGTAACATGTATCAAGGTCCTTTAAAGTGGTTAGTTTTAAAAATAACTGTAACTTTTGACCCTATGACTTTGCTTCTAATAATACACATTAAGAAAACATGTTTTAAATTCCCCCTCCCCCACAGATTTAGTAATGCAGATTTGCTGCTCCACTATTATAATAGCAAATGATCAGAAACTTAAATGATAACAGATTTCATGTTTATGAAGATGAGGAAATGCTTGTATTATACAATGAAAGGAAAACTGGGTATGAAGCTGATTCCACAAAAAATATATACAAGGGGCTAGAGGAAATCCAAGGATGTTTCAATAATGTTTGTCCTTGGACTCAAGACAGTCTTGGCGACTGATTTTTAAAACCTCTGAGGCTTAGGGGCACCTGGGGGGCTCCGTCAGTTAAGCGTCTGACTCTTAGATTTTGGCTCAGGTCATGATCTCAGGGTCATGAGATCAGGTCCCGGGTAGGGCTCCCCGGTGGGCAGAGAGTCTGTCTGAGATTCTCTCTCTTCCTTCTACCCCTCTCCCTGCTCACTCTCTAAAATAATAAATTAAAACAAAACAAAACCCTCTGACGCTTAAATGTGCTGAGAATAAGATAACACATGTTGGATTGCACACCACCATACTGGGCACAGTTGATCAAAAGAAATGTAAGCTGTCATCTCACAGGATCACCTTCTACACCTCACAGCTGACTGGTCTGTGATTTTAGTCAAATTGCAACTTCTGAGCTTTATTTTCCGCCCCGTAAAGGGGGAATAATCATAGTTACCTAACAGCGGCAGGAAGGGGAAATAAAGAATGCAAAGTGCTAAACTTAGATATTCAATTAAAATTAATGCTCTCCTCTCCCTCTCCTTGGAAGACGGTAAATTTTGTTCTTACTGGACAGTCTTGAGCCACTTTTAAAAAAATGAACTCTAAATTCAATAAATCCAGTACCACTCGGCCGCTTGAAGTTCTAGAACACGTGCAACCATCCAGACCACAGGAACGTACTTATAAGAGGTCTGACTCTAGTGAGCTCAGGCGCTGCTGCGGTGGCCAGGGCTTTAGAAGGGGCCAACACTGCCCTCAAGTTGTACAAGGAAGGGACCTAGAGATGCTTTTCAAAAGGAAACACTCCCCTGGGTGCTTAAGTAGGTTTCATGTTCCCCAGCACGTGCCTCATTCGTATGGCCCTTCCAAACGAGGACCTGCCGTTCGGGTTTTCCTTGTTGGCTTCCATCTATGCGGAAGAAATGAGTTGAGATCTGCACAAGAGATCTTTAAACCCCAGTCTGCGCGAGGCTGAATGGGAGCAAACGTGAAAGCACTTCTGCTGCTGCAAGAACAACGAGTCAAGTTTGCAAGAGGGGTTTTCTCCCCAGCAGTCACCAAACAGGACAGGTGGATGGGGGGGTGGTAGATCTTTATAGGAATGAATGGTCCCCAGCCCTCTTTGTAATTTCAATGGCAAAAACTTCACTGAATCTGTCTAGTGATCTTTGAAAGAATGTTGGCATATGTTTGCAAAGGAAAATGAGAGGAAGTCAGACTTTGGTGTCTCTTCTAGGCGTGCCCCCCCTCCCCCTGCCACATTTGTGGAAGGCTGGGCCACGACTCCAGCCTCGCTGGGCCTCTCCTCGGTGATGCCGCCCCACCCACACTCCTCGCTGCCTGGGCCATGCCTGAGCCAAGGGACTTGGGTCTCCCACTTGCGCCAGCGACCTGTGGGGACCAGAGCGGACCTGCCCAGAGAAGCCGAAACCAACGCCGTTTGTCAAAGAGATTCACCTGAGTTGACCCAACAAGTCAAGGCAAGATGGGTAAATTGGGAGGCTGACTCGAAAGCATCTGGATGGAGCACAGAGAAGGAGCAGTTAGCAGTGAGGCCGTCGGCTGAAAGGCTGTTAGGAGCTGGGAGGGGAACCATGAAATCTAAGAGCTAAATGAGGAGGCCAAACGTAGGAAGGGGCAAAAATAAGCAGGCAGTGTACCCTTTGGGATATTAGCTAATGTTAATGAAGCCATCACGGTTATCAGTACACTTAAAAACACTGCTTTTTGGGGCGCCTGGGTGGCTCAGTGGGTTTAGCCTCTGCCTTCGGCTCAGGTCATGATCTCAGGGTCCTGGGATGGAGCCCTCCATCGGGCTCTGCTCAGCAGGGAGCCTGCTTCCCCCCCCCCCACCCCCGGCCTGCCTCTCTGCCTACTTGTGATCTCTCTCTCTCTCTAATAAATAAAATCTTTAAAAAAAAAACACTGCTTTTCCTCTGTCCCATTTTAGCATTGCTGAAATTGCATATGATGGCGTCACCGGTGTTTCTCACGATCAGGGTAGCACAGAGCCGAGCTGGGACGCTCAGTACAGACGCGCGCACGTGTCTGACTCAAGATCACGTGCTGATTTAGCGGGAACGCGCGCTCCAACTGGTTCTTACGAATGGGAAGGTCTGAAGAGTCCGAAGGCTTCTCCCTTGACGAGCTAAGGGCACGCTGTACGACACCGGGACGGCGGCGAGAAGCGCGAACGCCGAAGAACGAGTAAAACAGAGACCACGTCCCCTCGGAGCTCGCAGGCTGTAACGTGTCACAGATAAGAGAAAGAACAAGAACCTCTGATTTTTATCAGGTCTCTGACAAACATCTGGGCGGGCATCTCTGAGTCCCCTGCCCTGGTCTAGGTGTCGATACCACTTCCTAGTGATCCAGCTACTAGGGCTGAATTCATTTGGGTGGATCAGAGCCCCTCATCTTTCTGGACCGTAGACTAACATGAGCTTTAAAAAGGGAGAAGGAAAAAAAAAAGAACTTTTCCCTCGCAAAGCACATAGAAACAGAATTCTGGAGTCGACTGCACTGACACGTCTC
The DNA here is from genome assembly GCA_028533885.1 of Nasua narica. Classification (NCBI taxonomy): domain Eukaryota; kingdom Metazoa; phylum Chordata; class Mammalia; order Carnivora; family Procyonidae; genus Nasua; species Nasua narica. The sequence goes on from CM052813.1 coordinate 8,612,704, forward strand.
ACCTGGAGCCCAAGGGGAAGATGCTGATGTTCTACCCCGCCCCCATTTGCAACTACGGAAACACATATATGTGTATAATCACATGAGCCTGAACCGAACGATTTTTTGTTTCAGCCATGCCAAGTGCTTCTTCTGAGGTGTACTCTTCGGCCCGTCTTTTCAGTAACATCATATGCGTAGAGGCAATGAGAGAGGTCCTGTCCGAACTCAAAGAGCACGCTTGTTCTCAGACACAATGCATGGAAGGGACACAGAGGCAGTGTCACTCCAGTCACACAATGGCTATGCGCAGCTCTCAGTTAATGGAGTAGTCGCAGTTTAAGACCCAACACAACGCACAAAGAACAAAGAAAGAGAGACAAAGTTGCCATATTAGGGATGTGGGCAACAGAATTAGCTTCCTGGGCGCAGAGGCTTCAGACTTCAAAAAAATCGTTTTCTGTTCGAGGTCAGAAAATAAAGTCTGACAAAACATTTCGTCAGTTTGTTTGGAGCGATTTTGTGCAACAGAACTGTGATGTGCAGGCTTGCTTCGGCTCTCCTCTTAAGCAACCGAAGAAAGTCCTTGATTCGGTCTCTTTCCCACGTGCCAACGGCTACCAGCCAGAGGGTCCGCCGATGTGCAGCCCGAGACCGCTCTCTCCTCGCTGGTTAATTCCTATGGTGGTTTTTGGTGAGAAATCTGCGTCACTTTCCTTGTAGACTCAAAGACGGAAACAGGACGCCTCTAGACAAAACCACCACCCGGTAAAAACTTCCATGACCTTTCTAAAGGGATCGTAGACCGCTGTCCAACATACAACTCATTGCCAAAATCCTCTCTGCACATCTCCGACTTGGGGTAATCCAAATTCTTTAACACTTCCAGTTCTATTGGTAAGGCCATTTGGCAGGAAGTACCCAAAGCCTTAAAAAGAAAGAAAGAAAAAGGAAAAAAAAGGACTGACTTTGAGCAAGCTATTCAATTTCTGAGAAGGTGTCCGAAGGAAATAACTTGACAAGTACAGGGTGATGGGAATATCTCAAAGACAGTCATCATAATGCTGGTCCTAATGATACTAAGAAATAGCAAACCACCAAAATGTCTATCAGTGAGAGATGGTTTAATAAAGGGTGTGTTCATATAACGGGATGCTACAAAGCCATTAGAAAGAATAATGCAGATATAGAAATAGAAACACGAAATGATGTATATGTCGTACTTGGTGGAAGAAAGCAATCACTAATGAGTGTATATAAGATCTCATTTTCTTTGTGAACACAGAGGAAAAAAAATCTCGGATTCATGGACAGAGAAGAGAAGGCTCTTAGGTCTGTCTGAAAGTTCCAGTTCTGAGAAGTTAGTCTGCTCTCTTTTCCACCGCACAGCCCTTCGACTATTCCTGGTAGGACATAGTTTCTAGGCCATTTTCCTCCCTGGTTGCCCTCTTAAAATGTAGAGCTCAGAACTGAAAGCAGGCCCTCAGAGGCTGCCTGTCCACTACAGGAAACAATGGCATGTTTATCCCCTTTGTTCTGAATACTGTGTCATTAATGCTGCTGGAGATGGCCCACCATGTCAAGCGGCTGGCTCCAACTCTCAGTCTTTTTAAAAAGAGAGGCTATTGGCCCAGGTCTCTCCATGCCACAAACATGCAATTTTTTTTTTCCTATACCAGGGATAAGGAAATTGCATTCATTAGAGCTTAATTGTACATTTGTTCATGTTGATTGCCTTTGACTTTTAGAAACCTTTTTCTATCCTGATTTCGGACATCCTAACCCTGAGACAGATGCAAATGCAATCCACCTTTATCATATACCGCTTTCTCAAACCAGGACACTGTCTTTTTGGAAGGTCTACCAAACTATTTATCTTCTGACAATTTAAAATACTTTTACATTAAAACAAATGTGGACAGGTTAAAAAATAAAATACAAAGTGGCTTTCTCTTTGAGCAAAAACATGCAACTGCAAAGACATGTAGCTCCTGGCTATGCTTCCAACCTAACCCCACACTCCTGCTGCCACTGACCCTTTACCCTTTCACCCCTTCACAGCTGCCCCTAAAGACTCTATTTTCCCTACATAGTACCTTGACGGGAAAATGAGAATAGCATTGGCAAGGCAGTGAACTGTACAAAGTCAAAGCGCTGATTAACCTGCAAGATATCTATGTATCTTATAATCAAGTCTATATTTTTCCAACTGATCCATAAAAGGATCCTAAGAAACTCAAACACCGAGTTTTATTCTGGCATCCCTAACAATGATAGTACTCAAACTCTCTCTTCAGTAACTAACTGAATTAAAAAACAAAAAACAAAACAAACAAAAAAAAACAAGGTGAGTTTAAGAAAGGCTTGTCCTTGGGAGGGACGCCTGGGTGGCTCAGTGGGTCTAAGCATCTGCCTTCGGCTCAGGTCATGATCTCCAGGTCCTGGGATCGAGCCCCATGTCAGGCTCCCAGCTCAGTGGGGAACCTGCTTCTCCCTCTCCCTCTCCCTCTCCCTCTGCCTCTCCCTCTCCCTCTCCCTCTCCCTCTCCCTCTGCTTGTGTTCTTGCTCCATCTCTGTCTCTGGACCTTTCTCAAATGAATAAAATCTTTTTTTTAAAGATCTTATTTATTTATTTGACAGAGAGAGAGAGAGAGATCACAAGGAGGCAGAGAGGCAGGCAGAGAGAGGGGGAAGCAGGCTCCCTGCTGAGCAGAGAGCCCCACATGGGGCTCGATCCCAGGACCCTGAGATCATGACCTGAGACGAAGGCAGAGGCTCTAACCCACTGAGCCACCCAGGTGCCCCGAATAAATAAAATCTTAAAAAAAAGAAAAAAGAAAGGCTTGTCCTTGGGAAACCCATGTTAACCTCCTGCCACCTCTGTGCCTCCTTCCTAGCTAATCCCAAACCATCCCAAGATTTCACACCTGTTCCTTTCAAGGCCCTCAACTAGAGTCAATGAGAGATGAAACCATGAGTAAGACAGAAGCTTTTGGTCAGGGAGACAGAGAGATGGCACATAGGCGAGTCCAACACAAGGTAAAATGCTTTGAGACAGGGGTGCCTAGGTGGCACAGTCGGTTGAGTCCAACTCTTGGTTTTGGCTCAGGGCATGATTTCGGGATGTAAGATCGAGCCCTGTGTCTGGCTCTGCACTCAGTGCGGAGACTCCTGGAGACTATCCCTGCCTTTCGCTGCCCCTCCTGCTTGTGCTTTTTCTCTAAAATAAATATATCATTTTAAAAAAGGCTTTAAGAAAGTTCCAGATCAGGGAAGCACTAGCCTACAGGAGAGACGAGCTCTACCTGGTGGGACCACAGCACACATGAAGACTGGGCATAAAGGTAAGGATGGGACCCATGGTAAGAGCCACCAGCAGAGACAACTTGAGAAACCTCTGATTTTTAGGGAGTCACCTTTAAAAGAGCCTTCTGAGCCATACATGGAAGGATCTAGCATTTATCATTTTCTATTTCAGAAAATTAAAATGTTTTCCATTTCTAAAGAACTCCTGCCTCTCTTTTTGCCTTTTTTTGGCCTTTCCCCTATCCTCTCAGATTGCCGACACAAGGCTACAAATGAGAAAATACTAAGCCCTCACACCTTTGACAGCATTTTTAAGTTTACAAAGCATTTTCAAGTAGATTGACTCTGGCAGGACTTTTTAAGTATCCTAAGATAGGATGAAATTGGGCCTCGAGACTCAGACTCAGTATAAGAATCTCCACATTCGGTCACCTCCCCCAGCGTGGGCATCTTCCCCGTCATCAACATTCGTTTTGCTCTTTCCAATTAAAAAAAAAAAAAATCATCATCCTTGAGTTTCCTAAGCTTAGACAAAAAAGTGAAAGGGAATAATAGTGTTGACTATGTAATTAAAAACTTCTATGCACAAAAATAACTAAGTTAAATGGGTGACCACTGCAAAAGTAATTGCAAGAAATTCTACATGGCTATCTCTGATGTTTAGAGTTTAGGATAAATCTGTAAGATCGCAAGAATGGGCCAGACAAATGACAAAAAGGTGACAAATCTGGGGCAACAATATTTAATGCCTATGGGTAGACTACCCCCCAAAAGGCTTGCAAAACTAGAGTAGATCCTTGTTCACGGACTCCATATTTGCAAAGTGGCCCATTCAGTGATCTCTCCACCCCCCAAGTCAACGCTCACGGTCACTCACAGCCATGTGTGGACTGGTGACATCTTTGACACGCTGCAGCACACATTCCCGACAGAGGTCAAACTCGGCAACACTCTGCCTTCTTGTCTCAGCTCTCCTGTGGTACACAAGTGTCCCTTCCACAGTCACTTCGTTCCACGTTTTTTGTATTTTTGTCAATAATTCTGTTTTCTGAAATGGCCCCCAAGTAAAAGGCCACAGGGCTGTCCAAGTGCAAGGAGGCTGGGACGGGCCTTTTGGGGGAAAGTCGTGGGTTAGAGGAGCTTCATTCAGGCCTGAGTTAAGAGTTACGCTGCTTGTGGACCCAAGCTTAGTGTTCAAGAATCAACAACGTAGCAAACAAGGTGTCTTTAAAATAGAAACACATATGAAACAAAGCTACATATTTAACTGCTGGCGAAAGTGTTAATGACCAAAAGAATTCACAGGACCCTAAGCTAGTCCTTTTCAAATTAGGAGCCGTGCTTTAGTATTTATTAACTCAATGCTCACGGCCCTTTACAGAACGGAAACGTCACACACAACGGCACTGACTGTGTAACTATTCGGGGGGGGGGGGTTCCCTCTCAATTTTTCCATATTCCTCATATTTCCTACAATGAGCAGTATTGCTACCTCTGGGTCCCCTATGATATTCTAGAACCACCCCAAATACTCAGTGTATTTTTTTTCTTACTGTTCTCTGCCTGAAAGAGAACACTGTGTTGTTTTTTTTTTTTTTTTACATAATCACCTGTCATTATCAAACCCTAGAAAAATTAATAATTGTCTTATCACCAAGCATCAGTCCACATGAAAATTTTCATGACTGCCTCAAAAGTGTGTTTTTGCAGATGGTCTGTCCAAATAAGAATGCAAACGAGGTCACACGCGGCATGTCACCTGCTGGGCCCGCATGGAGGCTACGCAGCAGAGGGATGAGTCCTAAGTGAGTCTGGAACAAGAGAGGAGGCACCCATATGACTGAAAGAATTAAAGGAGAGAGAGAAGCCCAGCCCACCAAAATGGACAAAATGAACAAAACGAGAGCTCAGCGGCGAAGTCAAAACCAGGGCAAGAGCCAGAGATAAGGCACCAACAGGCTGAAAAACTGAAACTGACTAAGGAGAATAATTGGATAAATGATTGAATTATCTTAATGGAATAAGAACATTAGATTTTAAAATCCCACTTCAGATCAAGAGAGTAATGGAAGACCAACTATGAAAAAGAAAAACCTTAAAAAAACAAAACAGTCAGTGTATCTCTTTCATTTCACTTCCCAAACCTTACTTTCACAAGCACGTTTTTACATCGCGGCACCCTGATAATTACACTATTACTTTAAAAAGATCTTGGCTAGAAGTTTCTATTTTCTTTCATAGGGACCAAAATAAGTATAAAATACCACATAAGGTAGTGACATTGGTAAAACGGGCTATTTCTAGCCCCTGCGTTCTGATTCCAGATCACTCCACAGATTCAGCTTACTTTATTATTATTATTATTTGTAGAAAGAAAATATAGCCATGGAATTTATCAGGACGATAGCTAACCTCACAGATCATTTACCAAACCAGGCACTCCACAACCACATGAGGTCGATAATATAATAATATCTAAGAGATGTGGAAACCGAGACTCCATGGTTAAATGATATAATGAGGGTCACTCCTCGTCACTGATGGCACTGGGACCCCGAAAACAGCCTGGTCAAACCTGGAGCTTAAGACTCAAGCCACACTCAATGAGAGGAGAGCAAAGAAACCCAGCCAGCCGTCTCTAAACACACATTGAACTTCTCTCTGTGCAGCAGATACACAAACGAGGGAACTTCTTACATGAATAGCATATGTTCATTAATTTTAAAAATTAAGCAAGACAAACTAAGAAACTCTAACAAGAAATGATTAGGGTTGGCAAGGACGCGGAGAACAAGGGACTCATGTACACAGTCGGTGCAAACAAGTACAGCCCCGCTGGGAGACAGCATGGGCATTCCTCGGAACGTTACCGACAGAATTACGATGATCCAGGAGTTCTACTGCTAGGTGTTGACCCAAAGAATATGAAAGCACTAATTTGAAGAGATATATGCACCCTTATGTTTACTACAGCATTATTTACAAGAGCCAAACTATGGAAGCAACCCAAGTGTCCATCAGCAGATGAACGGATAAAGTGGTATGTATATACATATTCCATCAAAGCACAATATCACTCAGCCATCAAAAACAATGAAATCTTGGGGCACCTGGGTGGCTCAGTTGGTTAAGTGTCGGTCTTCAGCTCAGGTCATGATCCCGGGGGTCTTGGGTTCGAGTTCTGCACTGGGCTCCCTGCTCAGTGGGGAGCCTGTTTCTCCCCCTCCTGCTGCACCTGCTTATGTGGCCTCTCTCTCTTCCTCTCAAATAAATAAACAAAATCTTTAAAAAAAAAAAAAAACCTGAAATCTTGCCACTTACAACAACATGGATAGAACTAGAGTATCATGCTAATTGACATAAATCAGAGAAAAATAAATAGAATGAGATTTCACCCATGTGGAATTTAAGAAACAAAACTAAGGCAGAAAAAAAAGTGGGGGGCAAACTAAAAAACAGACCCTTAACTAGAGAGAACAATCCGATAGCTACCAGAGGGGAGGCGGGTGGGAGGATGGGGGAAATGGGATGAGGAAGGACACTGGGTGTTACATGCAAGTGCTGAACACACTCTATTGCACACTGTATTGTACACACTATATTGTACATGTCCTAACAGGGCACTGTATATTACCTATAATGGAATTTTTAAAAATTCTAATAGATCTCAGGATTTTTTTTTTGAGGTTCATTATGAGAACTGGCTCCAAAATTTTCCTTCCTCCTTAAAGTAAGATTTGCTAAAATGCCTTCGTATTTAGTTATAATTTTGTTTTTCCCCACTTGAACTAAAACAAAACAAACTCTAGAGAAAGAAGAAACCAGAATCATAACTTAGCACCCCTCCATTGACTTTGCAGTATTTTATTGGAGGAGTATGATTGAAGAAGTAGTTGTCTTTTTCATACAGCTCTGAAAAAGTTTAATGATTAAATATGATCAATGACGCTTGTCTACAAAAAAATTAATGACGTTATTACAACATCATGAAGGTTAAAAGTCTTTATTTCATTTCTTAGTAGAAAGGCTGTCAGCATCTTTATCAACACTAAAAGGTCATTTTTGCATTCCAAAGGAATTTTTTTCTAATTGTATTTTGAGAAACATACTTTCAAAACATTTATGCACTGGGAGCCCACAGATCTTCTTAAATCAAATACTTCATATTCCAGGAACAAGTCTGGACAAGCCTTTTGAACAAGTCTTCAAATCTGAAGGAATTCTTCAGGCTTACTAAACCAGCCTATGTGATTTCATTTCCAGCCAGAGGAATCTTAAACTTTTCAGTTAACTGAGGTAATCCTCGGTCACGGCAAGGAGAGAAGGAAAAACCCAGGGCAAATTTTGGCCTTGAAACATTCCCCCCAGTGCCCCCCTCCCCGCAACCGCCCCGTAAGGACCATCTCCTTAATACACCATGTAGAATATTTTACCTGCGGGGTCTCTGGATCCTGAACATTTAGCCATTGGACTCATCTAATGTAGGGGTATGGGTAGGGGAAGTTCCGTCCCTACAGAATGGACCGACAATGAACGCGGTGTCAGGGGGAGGAGAGGCAGGGGACCCCTCCCCCCCAGTCTTCCCAACAGCGAGGACGGCTCCACGGGGTCCCTGTCACACCCTGGACCCTGGTGGACAGCAGGACGCCGCTCTGCTTCGGGTTGGGGAAGGCATGTGAGGCAGGACGAGGACTCTCGGGGACTCGCCCAGGGCTCCTCTAGCTTCGTGAGGACTCATCGCTGGCCCTGCACCGGTGATTCTCAAAGTGCGGCGCGTGGACCAGCAGCGGCAGCACCTACAATCTGGTCAGCAGTGGAAATTCTCAGACCAGTCGCCCACCTCCTGAATCACCACAGCTGGGAGCGGGGCCCGGCAATGTGTGCTTTGATACAGCCCTCCTGGAATTCAGATGAGGATTACAACTGGAAAATCACTGCAATCAATGATCGCTTTTTTTTCAAGGGGTCATTGATTGAGATTGCCATTATATGTGGGTTTAACTTCCACCACGCCTGGGGGAGAGCCGCTGACGGATCTTCCAGTATTCCTATTAGAGTAGACGCAAACACAGGGAAGTTCTGAAAGTATCAAAAGTCCTGTGTACGAGGGTGACTAATGGGACAGTAAGTTGGTAAGAAAGTGTCACTACTTGACTCAGACTTACTTGATGTGCGATGTTCCTTTGGTTGCTCGCATTTGAGGTGACTCCCAATAGCTTGCGTAACACAAACTTGACCCTGGAACTAGAAACCCGTGGGACCGAGAGCAGGGGCCCTAGGAGAGCCTCAGGTCAGGTCTCAGTTCCTCCATGTTTAAGCCTCAGTTTCCCCAAATTAGAACAAAAGTACAGTACAACCTCCATCACTGGTGACAGGGAAGTCACCAGAATCAAAGTGATTTCAAGCCCACCTCCCTGCACAGAGCAGCCCTCCACGCAAGACGGTCTTTCATTCCGAGCCAACGGAGCCATTCCATCTTAAATACCTCAGAGTGCGCTTAAGTCTCTGGAAAAGAAAGGCTGCCAACGTCCAAATCACATTCTCTCCAAAAGCACCTAATTAACGATTTTTTAAATCAAGGCGATAAAACTCCAACAGCATTCATTCCTAACAAAGAATCACATGATAGAAAAATGGCTCATTCTGCACCGAAAGCCGTGTACACAGAGTCTAACCACAAACACGCTGATCAAGAGAGAACATTTCAAAATATTTTCTTTAGAGATCCCTAAGCCATTACGGGGCGGGGGGAGGGGGGGAGGGAGGAGGAGCAAGGCACAGTACAGACTTGCGCAGGTGATCAAGAATGCGATTGGATGAATTAAAGAAATCACATTTTGGCAAGCCTGAAGAAGGCAGCAGGCATGATTCCAAGTTTCTGCTGGTGGATTCAAATGAGTCCTTCCCCTTCTTTTCTGCAGCTGATAACTTAATATTAAAACACATTTTATATTACAATTAAAAGATCAATAAACCACAAGGAGAGAAAGCTTTCACTTAAGAATCTTTTAAATAGGGCGCCTGGGTGGCTCAGTGGGTTAAAGCCTCTGCCTTCGGCTTAGGTCATGATCTCAGAGTCCTGGGCTCGAGTCCCCCATTGGGCTCTCTGCTAGGCAGGAAGCCTGCTTCCCTCTCTCTCTCTGCCTGCCTCTCTGCCTACTTGTGATCTGTCTCTCTCTGTCAAATAAATAAAATCTAAAAAAAAAGAATCTTTTAAATATGCTGTGGGTTGACGTCAATATCATTACTGAATATTGCTTAACAAATGCTCAGAAGACAATGCCTTTAATCTTAATACAGACTTGGGTTTGAGTCCTGGCTTCGCTGTTTCACCAGCTCATGGACCTTGTACTTTTGTCCTCATCCTGTTCATTCTATTGCAGTCACAGAAACCTAATGTTTCTGTGGCTAAAGACCCAAGCAGGCTAAAGACCCTTCCTACCTCAGGGCCTTTGCACATGCTGTTCCAGACCTGTTCCCTCCCATCTTACCCCCCAGCCCATTCTATTAGTCCTCGGGTCTCACTTCTAGGGAAAGCTGTCCTAGCCAACACTAGATTAGATCTTCCTGTTGTATATTCCTTTTACTTTAACTCCTGTCACAGTTATAACTGTATTGCTCTTTTATAATTGCCTGTTGAATGTCAGTCTACACAACGAGACTGCAAGCTCCATGCAGGCTGTATCTCTAGGACCAAGCACAGGGTCTAGAGCACAGGGGAGAGACAGCATTATACATTTCTTTTTAATTTTGTTTTTGACAGAGAGTAAGAGAGAGAGCACAAGCAGGGGGAGCAGCAGAGAGAGAGGAAGAGGGAGAAGCAGACTCCCCGCTGAGCAGGGAGCCCGATGCAGGACTCAATCCCAGGACCCTGGGATCATGACCTGAGCCAAAAGCAGAGGCTTCACCAACTGAGCCACCCAGGTGCCCTAGAAAGACAGCGTTATAAACAGTCCTCTAGGCATCATTTCAGGAAAGTGGGTAATCATCAATGTCATAGAGTTCAGAGGTAAACCCAATTTTGGGTCAGATGGGTTTTTAGACACACAAGAAAGTCAGATGAGAAAGTAAATTCTTTCAACATCTTTCTGGTTTCTGAAAGCAGAATCCAATCAAAACTGAGAAACAACTTTGGGCCCTCTGAGTTCAGACAGCTAACTTCATACTCAAAATCCTGAGAATCATTCTTCTAAAATGCAATGGCCTAATATCCTGAAACAGGTATTAAGTAGCATCATGGGTAACAATTTTATCTCCCATTTACTCAATCTGGATGCAAGAGGGAAACAGCAAACTCATCTGTTTCTCCTTTATCCCCAGGGCCTGCTTTTGTTCTTCCCACCTGATCTTTTCGCCTATATTGCAACTGAAAAAAGCCTGGGAGGGAGCGAGGCTTCCAGATCAAACTTTGACCACCCAGAGCCAGACAGGTGGGACTAATAATTATTATTTTAAAATTATTATTTTATTATAATAAAAATAATTATTATATTATATTATAATATAAAAATTTATTATTTTAAAAATTATTATTTTAAAAATTATTGTTTTTAAAATTATTTTTAAAAGAATTATTATAATTAAAAATATTTTAAAATTATAATTTTAAATTAAAAATATATTATTTATAATATATTTTATTATATTAAAAAATTAAAAATGATTATTTTTAAAAGATTTTATGTATTTATTTGTCAGGGTGAGAGAGAGAGAGCACGAACACGGGGAGGGGCAGAGGGAGAGGGGGAAGCAGGCTTCCCACTGAGCAGGGAGCCAGAGGCGGGGCTCGATCCCAGGACCCTGACCGAAGGCAGAGGCTTAACCGACTGAGCCACTCCGGCGCCCCAGGTGGGACTAATAATTAATCATGAACTGCCACCTCCCTTCATGGCACGTTCTTCATCCACCTCCTCAGCCCCCCTGTCTGCTGTCCCCCCACCCCACCCCAGCCCCTCATCTCGGCTCCTGCTTTCCCTCCCTCCTCCCAAGACGGGAGACGCAGTGATGCAGCAGCTAGAGCACTGGACCTCAAGGCTCCTAGAGCTACACGATCTTGGAGAAACTGCTGAGCAGATGGCAGGAAATTAATCTGGAGCCCAGGAGAAGGGGGAGAGGAGTCTGATCTGTGCAGAGGTAGACAGCTCAGGGGAAGAAAGAAAAGGCAACCGGATAAAACAGGGTGATTACAGAGATTGCTGCACGACAGCTGCCACGCCTTCTCCCTCTCACAGCCCGGAAGACCGAGAGCTGGGAGCCGGCAGCACCTCCCGGGCCGCCGGTCGGGGCTCTCGCTCCTCAGAGGATTTAATCCGACAAAGGAGTCCAGGTTCCTTGTGGTCGGTGAGGTTTCCAGATGCCTCCTCTGCTCCTGCCACTCGACCTTAACGATGGTCCAACCCGACCCCTGCAGGCAGACTTGTGCGCCGGTGTGGGGGGAATGGTGGACAGCACCGTGTTAGCCAAGGGGGAGAGGGCTTCTGTCATCAACACCCTGATGTCTGATGGGCTTCCCAAAACACCAAGATTGGAGCCTCTCTTTGGAATTACTGATTTCTAAAAAGGTCCTAGAAACGACGACCTCACAGAGATGAAATCTACCTATTTATCCCACCTGCAAAGTGTCTTCCCCTCACCTCAACTTGGGCTTTGTTTTCGGACTCTCCGCATCCAATCCAGTGGTACGGACGCTGCTGACCCTCGGGACAGGCCCACAGAGAAGGCACGTCCCCCCTTCAGACGGCCTCAGAGTCAGGCGGAAGGGAAGAGACCCAAACCCGCCAAGGAGGTCGTCCCTAGGGACCACTCTGACCCCGGGACTGTGTGTGGACAAGCCCCCAACCCGAATGAGGCATCCTTTTCTCCTCTAGAAGCTCTCAGAAGCCGTCCCAGGAAGAACTTCGCTCACTTCCTCCCCACTGACGACAGGCAGCCCCCTGCTCGTGGCTTTCTTCCCGGCTCTGGAGTCCCTAGGGGATGGGGTCCTTGCCGCCTGTACCCCAGACGGCAAGGAGGAGAAAGAAACAAAGGAGCCAGGTGGCTCAGGAGGAGGGAAGGACTCGGGGGCTGCTCTCTCACACTCCAAGGGCAGCCCCGGATCGGCCCTTCCCAAGGCTGCCCCCCATCTCCAGCTGTGTCTGGAGACAGCTGTCTGAGCCACAACAGGAAAGGGGAGGGAAAACAGTCCTTCCTGAGGATAGCCTGGTCTTTTATTCAATGGGAGCAAAAACTGGTGAACACGAAACACAGCCTGTCTTCAAACACCACAGAGCTTTAGGTCTGATGTGCCACCAACAACTCCTTGGCGGTCAGGGCGGAGTGGGGGGCCGGAGACAACTGGCCTGAGGTCAAGGCCACAGCATCAAGTCAGGGGTTGGATCTTCTCAAAAGGGTTGGGGGAGGGGTACTCTCCACTCTCTCTACCGGAAGGTTCTAGAATAACAGGCCTGGAAGAAGAACTATCAAAGTAAGCGTGAAGAAGAAATAAAATCATAGAGAAGAAACGTGGAAAATTCATCATATATGCTCTCCTTCCCTTTCTTTTTCTGTGGAGTAAGTGGAGAAGGAAAATAAACTTCTTTGAAATTACTGGTAATATTAAAATGAAAAAATTTTTTACATGATTTCATCTATAATTTCATGTAATATATAGCTCCTTAATCAGACTTTAAAATTCTGGCTCTTTATTTATACCTATTTTCTCCCTTCATTTTTATTGCACAAATATGATATGGTCATTATAAAACAATTTAAAATCCTGATCGGAAAAAATTTCAACTAAATTAGTCTGATTCCAAACAAACAAAACACCTTTACCACTGTTAACACTTTAGGACATCCTTTTCTATTTTTTTCCTATACAAACGTAGACATATAAATATATGGTGAGTTAGGGGAGGGTCTCTGTTTATAAAAATTTCCTTATACCTATTAGATTTTTTTCCCACACAAGTCATGCGTATCTGTTCAAATAAATACACATTTGTTTGCGTGTTCTTTGCAAATGTTCTTGGCAAATACTCCTGCTATTTACTGTGACAGCGGTCCTAGAAAGCAAATGGGGTCATCTGCACACCCTCCCAGAGATTAACAGCCTGGAAGTACCAAGTTCACCTGCTACAATCACTAAATCGGGACCCCTCCATACACCACGGACAGACCTTTAGAAAGACTTCATGGGTTAGTACCTACAGTAACCCTAACAAAGGAGCTTTGATCCTTCCCTAGAAACACCTGTTGGTTGACTGAAGGGACAAAAACCCTGAATCATCATTTGCACCGAAGGTCTGCAATATGGCTTAGAATGACTACGGATACTCTGCAAGGGGAGGGCTATTTACGCACGAAAGATACCCTTTCCTCAAAGGAATTACCATCAAGAATTTTTAGCACACATCACAGAGGGAATTGGCCAAGCCGAAAGACCAAGAGCTTTCCCCTTTCCTGCCCTCCACCACTCTCCCCCTTCACAGCATGGGCTGGTCTGGCACAGAAACCGACGAGCTACAGTGTATCTTGTGCGCTTGGAGAAGGTGTTAAGACTTTACAGAGACATGAAAGCCATGCTTGTGTTACCTCTCTGCGGTACTCAGTATGCAGGAAGGCAAGCCTTATCAGCGCTAGCTCTTTAAATCACAGGAAAGACAACTGAACTGAAAGGGGCCTGAAATCCAGCTCTGCAGTAATCCAGAAAGGACACACACACACACACACACACACACACACACAAAAATCCAGAAAGGACACGCTCACAGCCAAGGCCCATCGTGCCCCCAACGCGGCCAGAGACCCATCACCATCACCACCATTTTCAAACTAAGACACTTCCCGTGCTTCACCCACACAGGCTTGCTGTTTTGAGCCCTCTTTGCCAGAAGGTCCTATTAAGCTTGTTTTCATTTCTTTCAGGGGCTTTAGATTTACCCACTGCGGCGGGTAAAATATTTCTGCAAACAGAAAAGACCACTTTGCTCTTCGAGCTCACCCGGAGCTCCCCACGGCTGTTGTGTGAATTCAGGGGTCTTCCCATGGACGTGATGCTGCAGGACATTTTTCTGTTCGCTGGACCCTGGACTCTGCCGGGCCAGGCCGGAGGGGCTCACAAGACCTAGCCAGCCACCTCCCGCACTGTGCAGAGCCCCGACGATCAGACGAGCAGCCAGCGTGTCCCAGGGGCTCTCGTGCTGCAACCCGAGATGCTGGAATTGGACAGCGAGAGGGGGAGCTGCTAATTCACTCCTCTCCTCCCCATGGGCCCCAAGTGTTTCAACAACTGACCTGCGGAGGCAGTTCGGACGCTGCTGAGATAATGACTTGATCTGTTCCCCCCAGGGGCTCGGAGAGCTGCGGCCACCCTACCCGGTGAGAACCATTTCTACTCTTTCCTTCCTGAAGCCAGGAGCGAGGCTTGCTTCCAAAGACAAGGCATACATCCGGCCTTCCTCCAAGCCTGACGGTCGAGGGGCTGCTCGGCGGACCGCGCGCTAAAGCCTTGTCACCCGGACGATGAATTATGGGCCACTGTAGACGAGCCAAAGTGACATCCGTCTCTGGTACCACACGTTTTCCTGACCAAATGGTATTAAGACACACATGTCTTACAAGGCGCCCAGGGGCAGAAGCGTGGACCCTGCCTCCCGGGGCTGGGGCAGGCCTGAGCGCGGGCGTGCCTGTGTGCGGTGCGCTGTGAAACGGGTGCAGGGGAACGAAGAGCTGTCCAATGTGACGAGAAAGGCGACATGGCCCAGGTGAGGAGACAAGAGTCAGACGGCCACAAAGACGCCGCAGCAAAGCACGGAAGGGCTCTGCTCCCCGCTCCGCCTCCCGCGCCCACCTCCCGCGCCCTCCTCTTCACAAGCAAAGGTCCGGGAAGCTTCCCCTCCACCAAGGCTTCTCGAGCTGTGCACAACTGACACCTGGGGTCGGACGTGTCTCGGACGTGTCTCGGACGTGTCTCGGACGTGAGGCTGTCCCGGCCTCCACCCACTAGACACCAGCAGCCCCTCGTCCCCTTCGGTTCCGTTTTTAACCAACGGTGTCTTCACAGACGGCCAAGCACCCCCACTGAGCAAAACTGTCCCCGACTGAGGACTGGGCTGCACACCAGACAAGGGCGCCAGCTAAGGGGGCCTGTGGGAGCGGCACGCAACCCCCGGCCCAGTGCACTCACTGAGCCGCACAGGCAGGGACTGGGTCCATCCCCCGCGGGCACACCTTCTTGTAAGGCCCGCCGAGGCCAGCAGCATCCCTGCGTCACACGCAGGGGCCCGTCCCTCACGTCCCACCGCTTCCGCCACCCTCGGCTCTGGGCCCAGCAGGCATCGTGCCCCAGAAACACACGACCCCATTCCTGTGGATGCACGGGATGGGAGGGCAGTTAAGTCTCCTCTCCTTGAAATGCACCCCTGCAGGTTTCCCGGCCCCTCTGGACCTGAATCCTCAAGCTGCTTTTGCAGGCCGCTCTTCAGGTGTTGGCCTTACACCTCCTCCTCCCGCCAGGGCTCCAGCCGGAACTGGGCCATCTTGCTTCTTCCCAGCTGCAGCGACCACAGGCACAACTTGCCCCACAGCGCGCGTTCTCACTTTTCTGAACTTCGAACGCACAGCTCCCACTGACGCTTCCCTCTGATGGCCCGCAGAGCCTAGAGCTCAATCAGCCCCAAACTGAGCTCATCGGCCTCCCCATCACCCTCCTAAGCATCCTCTCCCTGAGGAGCAAGCAGCTGGGCCTCCCGGAAGCCTGGGCGCAGCACTGGACGCTTCCTGCTCCCACTGGGCCGGCACCCAGAGGTCGGCCTCCCACAGCTCCCCACTGTGCACCTCTCTCTGGCCCGGTGGCCCCTGTCTGGGCGGGGTCACCCGACCCAGGTGCCGCTGCAGGCGCCTCAGCTCCCAGGCCGTCCTCCTACCCCCAGGCTGGAGGGCGTCTCCCCATCTGTATTCCCAGTTCCAGAACTCGCCGAGCTTTAAACTCGACAGTGATTTCCCGCCACCTTTGAGCTCAAGTTTAAAATTTCTTAACGGGGCTCACCAGACCCGGTATGACTTTATCGCCACACCCACCTACCCAAATCCACTCTCCAACTGGAAATCAAACTCAGCTCTCTCGGGTTGTGAACAAAGGACGCCCTCCCACCTGGATCTGAAACAGCCAGCCCCTTTCAGACTGACCGCACCTGGCTAACTGCACCCCCTGCCCCCCGCCCCTGCTGTTCCCAGGCCTAGGTGCCCCGAACAGCCCGTCCTTCCCTTCCCCTAGGGGAGCCTTAAGTCTGCAAACATGCCAGACCCCCACCCACACTCCCTACCCATCAGCTTCCGCCTGCTCAGTCCGCCTCTGCTAACCGCTCCCCCGAATCGGTGACGGTTCAGCGTCACCAGCCCAGGTCCACAGTGAGTGCAAAACATACACACGTACACACAATGCAGAACGAGCCTCAAGAAAAACATGCAGGCAGGGCAATCACAGGACACGGAGAGGTCCACGTACCCAGCAGTACGTCTGCAGATGGAAAGCAGGAGAGGGGCAGCCTGGGCAGACGGGAGGTGAGGGGACACAGAGCGGAGAAATTAGCAGGGCGACGTGGAGACCGTCTGGAACCCCCTGCGAGAGACGGATTCGGACTCAGGTTCCGAAGGTGGCGAGGGGAGACTGATGGGCACAGAAATTAACCCGGGGGAGGTCCGGTTTTGCAACGATTATCCACTTTTGTCATCAGTTGAGTTGATCAGGTTGTTTTCAAGGGAGAACGCCAGCAGGCTCCCTGCTAGCTTTCCGGTGGCCCCAAAAACATGGCGTCCAACAGTGACTCTCTGGTGGCATGAGACGTAGGGGTCCCAGACCCAGGCTGACTCCCCCGCCATAAGAGCACAAGCAGCAACAAAGCAGAGGCTCGGGGTTCTTCGGCCATCAGTCTTCTCAAAACAGACGCAACTGGGCAGGTAACAAACAGGTAGAGTGAAGCGTTAACTTCCTGTTACCTCCGTTAACTTCCTGTTGCCTCTCCTCACACTTTTGTTACGCGACACTGAAAAACTGGCAACATTTCAACCAAGAACCTTTACAGGGACCATTCACGAAGGACGTACTGTGTCGGATGTCTCAAGATACGCTGTCCCTCGATGCTCACAGCCGTCCTCTGAGGGGAATAGTGTGATGTCCGCTTGACAAATGGGAAACAAGTTCTGAATCGAGAGGAGACAGAGTTCTCTGTCCAATCTGACTCCTCTCTCTTTATTCGACACTCTTCTCGACCAAGGCCCTGACCAAGAAAGAGCCCCCAGCCGCTGAGACTCACCTGTTTGGAGGGACTTTTGCAGGTTTCTATAATTAAGTCAGGAATGTTCCAACTTGAGCTAGATGCTCTCATTTTAGTTTTAAAATTCACTCTGGCCTGAGGCAAAACTTGCCTCCAAAGTACCGCAAATTGTTTTGTCAACCACGGAGTAACCTTCACTAAAAAGCTCTAAGTTCTTTCCTTCTCCTTCCTGGATGGTGGGGAAAACAAATCCCAGAGCGCTTCAGATTTCTGCCTCCCCTTTATATGCAACTTTTTACCCCACAAAAAGGGGTCCTAGGCCCCTTGGGCTTTGCACACAGTCTCCTGATCAGTTGTCTGGGCAAAGAAGACATTTACACTGCACTCATTTCACGTCAAACATTTTGAGACACCATGTTTCTTAAAAACAAATCATATCCTACATTGGGTGCTATGATCACCTCCGCTTCACTTGTCAGCGAGCAGAGGCTGAGAGAGGTCCAAAGCCGGTGCTCTTTCCACTCGGGAGACCACGCTGACTCGGCCATGGTCAGCCTGTCCATGCTGCCCCTACCCCCCACCCCCACCCCCCAAAGAGCTCTGCTCCGAGACCAAGAAAGACAAAGATCTTAACGAAGATGGCGGCCACTAAGCCCACTAAGGGCAGGATGCTATGAGGAGATAAAAGGAGCAGCCCCTCCGAGAAATCACACCCATGTGCAGTGTTAAAAACACAGCTGAGTAAGCGGAAAAGAAAAGACCCTCCCCCTACAGGCTGCTCAGCCTCGGCACTACCGCCGCGTGTGGCTGGATAACAGTGGGTTGTGGGGGCTGCCCTGTGCATTGTGGGCCATTCAGCGGCGTCCGGGGCCTCAAGCCACCCGATGCTGGGAGCACCCTTCCCCTGAATCGGGACAATCAAAAGTATCTCCAGACCGTGCCGAATCCCCTCCACAAGGGGCAAAATCACCACCCTCCCCACCCCATCACCGGCAAAGCCCCTTGAGAAGCACTACTCTAAAGGAGCTGCCAAAATATACAGTAATATCTGGTCGACTCGCGGTCTCATCGTCCTTCAGGAGGCACCGGTTTCCACAGTTCTTGTCCCACACACTCAGATGTAAAGCAACCACATGCAGAATTTTCATCTTAAAAGAAAAAAAAAAAAAGGAGTCCCCTCAAATGACTCGTTCCTCGGGACCTGAGCGGCATTTAAGAGACAGTGTTTACATTCTCCCAGACCTGTGGTTTTGTTGAAAAATTAATCTATACCATCCACGCTTTGATCTTCAGGCAAATTACATCCGAGACAAGCTTTAACTCGTGCGGATCCTACAGGCGAACCAGCTCTCAGAGCGGAACTAGCATCGAATTGCAGGTGGCAAGTGGAGGGGGCGCTTCCCCGACCACCCCCAAAGGGACCCTGCTCAAAAACACAACCAAAGGGGCGCCTGGGTTGCTCGGTGGGTTAAAGCTTCTGCCTTCAGCTCAGGTCATGATCTCAGGGTCCTGGGATCGAGCCCCACATTGGGCTCCCTGCTCAGTAGGAAGCCTGCTTCCCCCTCTCTCTCTGCCTGCCTCTCTGCCTACTTGTGATCTCTCTCTGTGTCAAATAAATAAATAAAATATTAAAAAAAAAAAAAGAATTTATCCCTTCCTTTGTACGGCAGGCAGGAGAATGCACCCCGACCGGCTCCCCTCTCCCCCAACGATATCCACATCCCAATTCCCCAACCTGAGTATGTTACCAAAAAGGACCTGAACATGCGGTTAAAGTCAAGGGCCCACCAGCCAGGCAGTGTCGCCTGGGTCCTCCTGGTGGGTCGAATGCCATCATGAGAGTTTGAGAACCCAAAGACTTCTCTGGCTGCGGTCAGACAGGCAGAGATGGGACAGAAGACGAAGGAGCCGTAGAAATCTGAAACGTGGAAGGGACTCACATCACCGCTGTTGGCTTTGGAGACGGAGGAAGTGCGTCTTGAGGCAAGGAATGAGGGGAGCCTCAAGAACTTGGGACAAAGAGGAAACAGACTCTCTCCGAGGACCAGTCCTGCGCACCCCAATTTCATTCCCGGGAGTCCTGTGTTGACCTGTAACGCAGAGCTGTACGAGAAAATATTTATGTCAGGGTTCTGTCACAGCAGGAAGAGAAAACTAATAGGGACTGGGTGGCCCCCTAAGTTGGGGGCTATTATGACAAAGACTGAGAAACGGGGCAGCAGGCGGGACTGCAGGAATGCAACGGAGCGCGGCTGAGAAAGTCTAGACAGCCTTGGACAGAGCTGTTAGCAGACATGCGGACGTGAAGGGGAGCTCAGGAGGGGGGCCCCCAGATGGCCGTGGAGACCTCTGCATCGTCAAGAGCAGACGAAGTCCCAAATACCACCCGTCTGGCATTCGCTGCCTACTGTGGGCCAAGAAAGTGAAGCCCCCACGTGGGGGAAGGCGCATGCCCTCTGGGGGGCAATCCTGCTGTCCCGTCATGTGACCTGGGGCAGACAGCCTCTGTGAACCTGTCTTCGGGAGGGCCGCAGCACCCACCTCGCGGGACCGTGGGGGTTAATGAGGACGTGCAGGCAGAGCCCTCCCGCGGTGCTAGCACGGGGCAGACACCGGGGACAGCTGGGGAGGAATGCATCCTTCTCCGGCAGGGAAGCCTGTGAGGAGTCCTCCCTGGGGGAGACCGAGAGTCCAAGCATCAAAGGGAGGAGAGGTAGACCTGGACGTTCAGGAAACCAGTGCTTCATAAATCAAAGGCGAGCTCTGGGAACTCAATGGGGCTATTCCAAAATGCAAGAGACAGATGGACTGAGGCCTGGGGAAGCTGCCCAAGGCAACAGAGCAGGACAAAAAGGGGGCTGAGTTGTTTCTCTGGGTGACTCTATTACTGGAAACGTGCCAGGCACAGTTTGAGAACACTGGGCGGAGATACTGGGCCCCTCTCGGTGCCAACTTGGACAGGAAGTGATGCGGCTGGGTCCCACGGTCGAGAAGCCAGTAGGAGGGGGTGATGGGGGCGTCCTCAAAGAAAGACATCATTTTTAATTCTCCAGCCTGGCTCCCTACCTCAGCCGCCCCCCGCCCCCTGCCTCCCACCCATCTCCGTCCATGAAATTATAACACACAACAAGAATTAGGAAGACCGCAATTGTTCCTGTAGGGGCACGGCAAAGACACATTTTGCAGAAACTCCTAGAATGTTCTATGTAGGAGGAATGACAGGTGTTTTCCTAGGGTAAGAATTTTTTAGTTTGGGCGATTTCATAAGGTTTCTGGGAGAACACATCACGAGGAAAGAAACAAGTAGCCAAAAGCATCTGAATATCCCTTCTGTCTCTTTGTATGTGTTCCCCTGGCTATAAATTACAGCGGCTCCTTCTCTAGGACTCGCAGTCGAGAGTTAAATGTCAGCCAGCAGGCTACTGCATAACTGAGAGGGAGAAAAAGTCACCTTAGGAATGATGAGGCTAAAACCCAGCGGCGAGGAAGGAAACCAGGCTCCCCGAGTAGGTTGGTAAGATTGGGGGGTCTGCCGACACGTCCTCCTTTTCTGCCAAAGAGATATTTTCTTCCCTTTGAGAAAACCTCTCAGCACCTGCAGGGAAGCTACCGCTTCTTCCGTTCCCTTCTGCTGGGGCTAAAAGGCACGGCCTCCCGGGCGGTGTGATGGAGGAACACGTGTCTATGAGCCAAGCACATGTACCCGCTGAACACAATGATGCTTTCAAAAACGAACCGGTTTCCAGAGTTCTGCCAACAATCCCATTGTCTGGGATTCGCCAACTGGAAAGGCATACATTTCGGCACGACATTTTCTGAATTTCGTCAAGCCGGGTGGATGTGAAGGCGCATTCTTCGCACTCCCACTGTGTGTCACTCAGTGCCCTTTCCAAGTAGACCCACTCGGCGGCTATGAGAGCAGGCGCGTTATTTGGGCGCACATGACAAGAGAACTGGGTCTTATCTCTGCCCGCCCGTTTTCCCTGCTCCTCAGGCTGCGAGCCTCTGAGGACCCTCGGGGAAACAAAAACGAAAACAAAAGAGCAGCGCAAAGGAGCTGGATGGTTTACCCCCCTCTTTCCCATCTCCATCCAAATCTGGAGAATCTGGGAGGGTAGGCAAGTAATCTCTGGATCCTCCTGGAAGTAGGATACCCACCTCGTGTGTCTATGATTTGGTTTGGCTTTTCACCAACATGGGAAGGAAGAGATATGGCTCGGAGACAGTAAGAAAATGGACCTAGCTACTTGGAAAACAAACTCCAGCCCACTGTTTGAAGAGGAAAACAGCATGACGGGCGGGAGCTGTTGGAAGTTCCGGGACCTCCACATCGGCATCACTCACTCCCATCAGGGGCCAGCGATGCTGACCGGGCGGGAAGCACCAGCCTCTCTCATCCGGCACGTCCCCCCGCCCCCCGCCCCGCCCGCCGTCTGACTCCGACACAACACAATCCCATAAAAATGATTTGCAATTCAAAGAAGTCATACAAGTTCAGGATTGGGAGATCCCCACAGTGTTTCTTTGGAGAATAAAAATACACATGTCTAAGACACTCCATTTTATATGCCTTTCCGGGGGCCTAAGAGTTTTCCTACTTTAAGTACTTAGACTGTGCCAGACACTTTAAATGCATCGTGCAGGGCGCCGGGGTGGCTCAGTCGGTTAAGCGACTGCCTTTGCCTCAGGTCAGGATCCCGGAGTCCTGGGATCGAGTGCACACTGGGATCCCAGCTCCAGGAGGAGTCTGCTTCTCCCTCTGACCTTCCCCCCTCTCATGCTCTCTCTCAAATTAAAAAAAAAAATCTTTAAATGCATCGTGCATTATGTGATCTGTTCCTTCCAAAGAACCAGTAGCAAATGACCTCCATGTTCATTCTCCCCTTGGGAATGAACCCAGGTTTGGAAATGTTCCACAACACGCCCCAAGTCACGAACTGGCAGACCCAGGCCCTGAACCCAGACTTTCGCTCTGACCCCAGGATTAATGCCTGTGATCTACTGTGATCAGCAGCAGACTCTGGGAACAGCAAGGACTCCTCAAAGTTGCCCTTGGGGGCTCCCCAAATTGCACTGACAAAATTAACGATGATCTCCCCTCTTGAACCACCTTTGCTCCTACAGGTGAAAACCTCCCACAACCTGGCTCTGCCTCTGTCTGACGAGAAGTCACAATCTCTCCCTGGCACTGGCTTCAAAGCAATGCAAATGCTTCCCTCTTGAAGGAGTCCCCACCCCTGCACCAGGGACTCCAATTCCAAAACCCTTCTGAGCACGGACGTTACCTTGCAGGAGTTCCCCAGCCTCCAAGCATGGCCGCCTCCCAGCTCCCTCCTGCAGCTGTGCATACACCCTGTACCATCCCGCAGCCGCAACGCCGCTTTCTGGCCAAGAGGTAAGGACACCATGGCTGATGGAGATGGTACCGCGGGTAAGCAAATCTCTCATCGCCTCCAGAAATCTGGAAGCACATGTCTCCCTCGTAAACTCGGGCAGTTTTACTCACTTTCTACAGGTTCCAAAATGAGTGATTAAGACAGTCCCAAGACCACAAATTGTATGCTCAGGCCAAGGAGCTGCGTGAAGACTTTCTAATAAGAAAGGTATCGGAGGGATCTATCTAAACGTTAAAAAAAAAAAAAAAAAAGATAAACCAGAAGTGGTTGCCAGGGACCAGGAGGAGGGGGAAATGGAGAATCAGTGTTTAACGGAGACGGAGTTTCTGTCTGGGAAGATGAGAAAGTTCTGGAGAAGGAGGGTGGGATGCTTGCCCAGCAACGTGAATGAATGGACTTAAGGCCACTGAAATGTACACTTAAATGTGGTGAAAATGGGGAAACATGAGCAAAACTCACACTGACGTTCAAGTGAATGCTTCTTTTTGAAACCTCTCACAAAGGAAAAGGAGACCCCAGCACCTTCTAAAACCAATCACTGGAACCTTCTAGGCCCACTGTAGGTGCTACATGGAAGAACCGAAACAGGAGTTTTAGGCCCAGAGCTCCTGGAGGAAAGACGAACGCTCCGAGTGACCGCTTACTCTGCAGAGACCGTAGTCTCGGGGGAAGCCAGAATCCCCAGCCCGTCCTCTGAGGAAAGGAAGGATCGCTCCTTAGCATTTGTGCCTCTTGCAAAACTCGCAGGTTGAAGTCTTAACCCTTAACCCCTGAGGGAGGTGAGACCCTCAGAAAGTACCTGGACTGAGGCGAGGTGGTGAGGGACTGGTGCTCCTAGGAGAAGAGGAAGAGGGAGCAGAGCCCTTCCTCCCTCCCCCACACGAGGCCCCAGCAAGAAGCACCGGCCAGGAAGCACGCTCCCTCTCACTGTCCCCAGAACCCGCCCAGGCAGCCACTGGGTCTCGCCCTCCAGCCTCGACCAGGGGGACAAGCGACGAGGTAAGGCCCCCAGTCTGGGGACCGTGTCACAGCAGCCCGGGCTACGACACGTCTCCCCTGCATTTCATCTGGGCTCGTGCTCACGCTCAGTTAACGGTTCAAACTCATTACCATCGGGAGAAAAACTGTTCCTCAAAGGACTCACTCGTGTGCAGGGACTTCGGGCACCGGAGCTGAGGTGGAAATCCAGACGAGCTCTCTCTCCTTGGTGTCGCCGTACACGAAGGCAACCGGCTGGCTCGCACCCACACACGGACCCACGGAGGCACGGATGGGCACGCGCGGAGACGTGGCAAGCGCTTCGTCCACGTTCCCGGCTTCTTCAGAGTAACGCCGAGGACACAGGCCAAAAGGCTGTCACGACTCAGAATGAAATGGCCTCTGGTTCACTGCGGTCCCCTCTGCCATCGGCTCCGCACTGGGAAACTCACCACGGCTGCTGATACTGGACTTCCGACACCTGAGAAGGAACCAGGGTGCATCTCGAATGACTCCGAGTCCCCACCACCAAGCCTCTGCACCCAACTCCCCAACTCGAGAGTGTGGCTTTGGGATTACTGACCTATTTAATCCTGTTCTTCGTCCCTCAGGACTAAATGCTCTGACTTGAAAACTGATCCTGATCCCCAGAGTGAGTAAGTAAGGACTTTTTACCTGTTTTGGTATTTTGTTCCCCGCCCTCTCCCTCCCACTGAAAAAAAACAAGAATAGTAAATCTCACATGAGCAAACTCTGAGCTGAACCCACCTCGGTCAGTGTATCTTTGAGTTACATACAATCCTGATCGGTTTCCTTTAAATTTGGCATAATTCACCTTTAAATGCCACTGCAAAATTGGTAGTTAACGTCCACATCAACAATAAAACAAAACAAAATAAAATAAAAATAGAATAGAATAAAATAAAAACCTAAACTTCCCTAATACCAAAATAGATTGGAAAACCCTTAATAATTAGAAGCATCCCAGTTAAAACATGAATAGCCAAGTCTGATTAACAGAAGAGAAACGTCAAGAAACAGACACACAGGCATGTCGGATACAATATATGATAAAAGTGGCATTTCCTTTCAAAGGAGGTAAATGGATTATTAAGTAAATGGTTGTGAAAACCAGCAGCCATCTAAAAAAAGTATACTGGGATCCTATGTAGTAACAGAAACTCAAGATGGATGAATAACATAAATGCAAAAACTGAAAGCAAAGAAGTAACAAAAGCAGCCCTGGACAATTAAAAAAATAATAACTTTAGAGTAAGAATGGCCTTTTCCTCTTTATGGTATTAAATTCAAAGGCCTTAAAATAGGCAACTAGTAAGACTGTGTGCATGGAGACATATCACAGAGCCCCGGTCAAAAGATGAGCATCCCCAACTCTCATCACGCACAAGGGGCTCACTTCCCTTGGACATAAGTGACACAAGTTGGTAACTAACAGCCCAATAGCAAAGGACAGAACAGTTCACAGGAAGGTAAATACAAAGGGCTCCTATGGGCTCAGCAAAGGACGTTCAACCTCCTAAGTGAAATGCAAATTAAAACCACGTGGGATACTGTTTTTCACTTATCAGATTGGCAAAGAGAACATGTTTCATAACACACCATGCTGGCAAGGATGTGAATAGACAGGCACTTATGACTCTTGCCGGTGAGAGGATTCACATTAGCACAGCTTCTGTGGAAGACATTTGGGGCAGTATCTACTCCAAGTACAAAAGCCAGTATCCTTTTACCCGGTGATTCCAGAGTTAGGATTTTACTCTACGTAAGCAAAATAATCCATGTGCAAAGTTATCTCTTGCAGCATTGTTGCAAACAGCAAAATCAAAAGGAAACCCATTTAACAAAATAGAGTATCTGTAAGAAGAAAATATTGTGCTGCTCTATTTTAAAACCATAAAAATATAAGAAAAACTCTACCTATATAGAGGAGTTTCAAGATGTTTGGTTATAGGAAAAGAGCAAGTTGTGTAACAATATGTAAAGTATGGTATTTGGGACTTTAAAAGGGGGGAGAATATGACAATACACACATACACTTTTTTAATTTAGTGTTTTTTACTTATGAGTATCTTTAGAAGCAAGAACACTGAATGCTTCTGAGGAGGGAATATAACAGCTAGTGGCAGGAATGGCGAGGCTTTTCATTTGACCTTTCTATATCTTTTATATTTGAGCCACATATTACCCATTTGAAGATTGATTTTTAATTCCACAAAACGGTTATAAGTAAACTTGAAGATATTTACCATAAAATGGAATAAAAAGACAAAGACCTAGAAAACAGAAAAAAAAAAAAAGAAATTCAGAGGATTGCTTCAGAAGGACCATATATTTGAAAATGTGAAGTCAATCAAGAGAAAAGAGAGAAAGTTATCAAAGATAATTCAAGAAATTTTCCAGTAACTAAAAAAATACAAGTTTCTAGATTGGGAAGGCCACTCTGTGGCCAAAAAAATCAGTGAAAACAGGTCATCCAATGTTTCTGCTGGGACAAAGAAAAGACTAAAAGCTTTAGAAGAGAAGAAGGGGGGAAAGTTCCAGCCTTCATATAAAAATGGAGTGTTAGGGAGCAATCTTTTCAAAAGTCTGGGAGAAAGAATTTCTAAGCTAGAACTATATACCCCGTTAAACTATCAAGTGTGGGATGGGGGCAGGGACAATTCAGACATGCCAAATCCCAAGAAATGTCTCTCCCCTTTCTCTAATTTCTAATGTCTCTCTCTCATTTCTCTAAATGTCTCTAGCCTTTCTCAGAAGCTGTTGGCCAATGCCCTCTACCAAGATAAGAGACCAAAAGTGACCACAAGGATAGAGAACACCACAGGATCCAAGAAGAAGAAATGCAGGGCATCTCTAGGTCGATGGGATACTTCATAACGAATGCTTTTAGGAGCAATGGATTAAACAGATAGCTACCCTCAGGTTTTCAAACAGAGAGAGGTTAGGCTTCCATTTGGGACGAAATCAGTAAGAGGCTCACAGAGCCAACAAACAAAACATTAGTAACTCTGGGTGAGAAAGGAAGGAAATGTTCGAATGACACGTCTAAGCTGTGAATTATTTTCACAGTAATAATAATATAAACATTATACATTAATCAAACAAAAAATTATATGAAGACGGTTTGAGGAAAGAGTATTGGAAGAAATGATAAGAACTATAATCTCACCTTCCACAGTATGAAGACCGTAAATAATATCCAAAATTGGCTTATCCAATTAAATACATGAAATAAAGAAATATACAATGAATACTATGCAGCCATCAAGAGAAACGAAATCTTGCCATTTGCCACGACATGGATGGAACTAGAGGGTATTACGC
Organism: Nasua narica; assembly: GCA_028533885.1. Taxonomy (NCBI): domain Eukaryota; kingdom Metazoa; phylum Chordata; class Mammalia; order Carnivora; family Procyonidae; genus Nasua; species Nasua narica. The sequence continues at coordinate 8,639,963 of CM052813.1, forward strand.
TAAGCGAGATAAGTCAGTTAGAGAAAGACAATTATCACATGATCGCTCTGAGATGAAGAATTTGAGAGGCAGGGCAGGGGGTCGTGGGGGGTGGGGAAGAGAAATGAAACAAGATGGGATGGGGAAGGAGACAAACCATAAGAGGCTACTAAACTCACGAAACAAACTGAGGGTGGCTGGGGGGTAGGGAAGGTAGGGATAGGGTGGCGGGGTTATGAACATTGGGGAGGATATGTGCTATGGTGAGTGCTGTGAAATGTGTAAGCCTGACGATTTACAGACATGTACCCTGGGGCAAATAATACATTATATATTAATTTTTAAAATTAAAAAAAATAAATAAATAAATAGCAAAACAAACATCTAATTTTTTTTTATTTTAAAATGACTGAGATCACAAAATAAAGTCAAAATTCCCAGCGCCCTTGTGTTGTCTGACACCTCGTTCTTGTGATAGGCAGAACGAGGGAGACGTGTGGGTCTGTGTGCAGGACGCAACAAAAAGCAACGTGAACAGGAAACTGAACTAATTTGTAAGAACCAACGGCTCTAGGTAATCGAATTTTAAAAACAAACTAAAGCTACAGCTCCTTCGAATCACAAATCCCATTTGTTTAAGAACCAGTTGTGCGGTTTCCAATGAGTCCCTGGGCCATTTCCAGTCTGGTTCTAAGGAGGAGCAGAGGCCACGGGAGCAGAGAAATCATCACAACCCATGGTCCCCACTCTCCCGGAGCACCTGGTCCACACCGCTACCTGCCTGCTTGAAGCAGAGAACTATACTTACTGCGGTCATTGACTACAATCTGGCCAACTCAGCAATAGGAAATTCCGCAGATCTTTGTAAGCCTCTATGCGACAGAACTTGCTAAGGTTGCCCAAATTAAGAAGGAATTCTCCACAGATTTTAGAAGCAACCGTAAAGTTCCAGGAAGACATTTAAGCTATGGCTTTGGGTAACCCCTAAAATAGGTCCCATGTGGGAAGCAGGCACTAGGACCTCCGTTCTTTGATGTCCAGAGTGAACAGCCCACCATTAATCCCATCCTCTGGGGTTCTGGTCAACAATTTCTTTTACTGAACTGCGGCAAGAAATTCTTCAAAGGATCTTCTGTCAGACATTAGGGTCCTTGGGTCTAAGGAGCAAGCGTTCGGGGTTGACAACGGCTTACAACTATGTTAACACTTGCACGTGTGCAACTCAATCAAATAAAAGCTTACGGAGAGAGCTAGCATATCCGAAATTGCTGCTTCAGAGGACCAGTCAAGCCTCTGAGCTGCACACTACCTAAAACAACGGTGTTGATCTTGCTGAAGCTCAAAAGAAAGCCAGCTCTAAGCTCAGATGAGCAATTCTCTTCTACAGACTACCTCTCCTTTGCAGAGTGGATTGGAATTCTTATACCCCATTTAAGCCCAAAGGTTACTTGAAGGGTCTAATGATAAAAGGCATAGTTATCGTCAAAGAATAAAGGGCACTCCTAGACAACTTTTCATCAAGTGAAGGCTGGAGAGAAGGGAAAGGAGAAGAGGGTCTGGATGATCTTACCTACAGAGTGAGGCACAACTGACCCTACGACTTGGCCCCTGGCATCCTGGTAGCCAGAGCGAAAAAGGAAATACGACGAGTTACACAACTTCCATAACTGGAAAAAAAATTTTAAAAGTCCCTGTTTATTAGGGAAATAGATTTTTTTTTTCATAACCTGAACCAAAACATACGCTTCCCTACAGGAGGGACTGAATGGCACAGTGAACCCTTATTAGGAGCTCACTGGACAACAAGTATCTATGAAGAGCCTTCTGTGTTTCCGGGCTCTGTTCTAAGAGTTTGGGAAACGTGAGCCAACAAACCAGATCAAGAGCCCTACCCGGGGGAAGGCCATATTCTGCCGGGGGAGATGGACAATGAACATAACAGGTGAGCTACATGGCATGCTATGACGCCTTGGGAAAAGGACAAGGAAGGACTCTGGGGGCTGAAGGGTGGCAGGAGGAGGCTGATTCCAATCCTGAATCAACAGTCAAGGTACCGAGATGGGGACACGGGAGCAAGCACTCAGCATGAGCGGGAATGGGGATGAGAACAATGGAGGCAGAGACGCAGCCCGTGGACAGGCCCTAAGGGGAAGCACCCAGGCAAGGGTGAAGAAAGCCAAGGAGGCCCGTGCTGTCTAGCAAGGGGCAGGGGGAGTACTGGGGAGGAAGTCAGAGACCACCCAGGACCCAGGTCAAAAGACTCCCAGAGTTTACTGCAAAAACTTTTCCTTTCATGCAAATAGGAAGCCAACAGGGGGGTTAGCAGAGAAGCGTCATCATCTGACCTTGGTTATTAATTTTTTAAAATATTTTATTTATTTGAGAGATGGAGGAAGAGAGAGCACAAATGGGGAGAGCAGCAGAAGGAAAGGAGACTCCCCACTGAGCAAGGAGCCCGATGCGGGGCTCGATCCCAGGACGACCTGAACCGAAGGCACACACTTAACCAACTGAGCCACCCAGACGTCTCTAAAGACCCACTGTTGAGAATGGATCTCAAGGACAGAAGCAGGGAGACCAGTTACGAGGCTGTCGCAGTAATTCAAGCGAGCGTGAGGAGGGTGGAAATGGGGAGGAGGAAGATTCTGGGTAAATTCCTAAGGCAGAGTCAGCAGGGTCTGCTGATGGATTGGAGTGAGAGAGAAAAGAGGGTGAAGATGAACACACAGTTTTAAGGGTTTGCCAACAATGGAAACAGGAAAGGCAGTGGGACAAACAAGTTTAGGGATAAAGCAGGAATTCTGTTCTGGCCACACTGAGGTGGCCATAGGAGACATCCAGGTGGAGACAGGAGGACGTAGTTGGACATACGAGCATGGAGTTGGGGAAAACAGTCAGAGCTGGAGAAATAAGACTCGCCAGAATATTAACAGTACTTGAAGCTAGGAGATTAGATGACAGCACCGAGGGAGTGAGAGTCTACAGAAAAGAGAAGATCAAGGACTGAGCCCTAGGGCCCTCCAAAAACCAAGGAGATGAAGAAGCCGCAAAGGAAAGTGAGAAGGAATGGCCAGTGAGCAGGGAGGAGAACCGGCAAGTGTACGGAAACCTTAATATGAACATGCTTTACATCATCCATCAATATCAGCTCAGGGCATCGAGTCAAAGTTCAGGGAAAGCACTTCGAGCAGCTACGGTGTGGCAGGCCAGCTGTTCAGCTTCTGGCCAGTTGTGCTTGAACACCAGGAGCTGTCGGCGCCAAGGGAGGCAGTGGAGGGAAAGCCAGAGCAGGCCACAGGCCAGAGGCCAGGAGAGCACACGCAGGCACACACTCCTGGCCCGAGGAGGGTATCAGAGTTTGCACAGCGACCTGGGTCACAGGCCAAGGTAGCTCGTTGGAAAATACGAACTCCAAACCCAAAGTCAGTGTGCAGTCCCTTCCCCACCGTTCCTGCCCGTTATCCCACAGCCTCCCGCCAGATGCATCCCACCCTCGGTCCTGGGCCTGCACCGCAGACCCCACAGCACACCGCAAGCCCCTTCGTCACCCGCGAAAGGGCCCCGACAGAGTCTCCTGCCTAGCGTCTGAGTACAGGGGCCAGAGACCCCGGCGACCGCTGAGCTGCACAGCTGTGAGTGAGAACGAGGGACACGCAGGGCACAGAAAGGGGGTTACTCTCCTCTCTCTGTGCACACTTCACACACATTTGAGGGCCCTCTTAAAATGTTTGAATGCACCAAGTCAGCATACTCTATGGATTTATACCTACCCTCATTCCAAAAGGGGTTTCAGGCAACTTTCAAAACTAGACTGAACTATACTTACCTTAATTTTAAAGAGAAGAAAAATATCAAATTCAGAACAAGGGAAAATATAACGTAACAGTAAACAGGTCTAGATTAGGAAAAATGACAATCATGAAGCTATACATGGATGTTTAACAGGATACACATTTGGCCGATGCAGTAAGGACATCATAATCTCCTATGAAATTCATATCGCTCAATAAATATCTTGGGGCGTCCGGGTGGCTTAGCCGTTAAGCGGCTGCCTTCGGCTCAGGTCATGATCCCAGGGTCCTGGGATCGAGTCCTGCATCAGGCTCCCTGCTCAGCTCCCTTCTCCCTCTCCCACTCCCCCTGCTTGTGTTCCCTCTCTCGCTGTGTCTCTGTCAAATCAATAAATAAAATCTTAAAAAAAAATAAAAACTAGATGAATATCTTTCAATATCAGGGCCTAGGGCAACTTTTCTAATGCTTCTTCATAAAAGAGCCACTGAGAGATACAAAACAGATGCACTGTGTTAGCGTTTCCTGTGGCCACACCTTAAACTACTTCCTATCCCTCCATAATGCGGGCTCAGGACATAACACACGCCGACATGATAAGAAATTAGAGGGACAGGAAAAGCAGTATCACAACTACCCAATATCTGGATGGGACTGATGTGTAAAATCCTTTAGAATTTCATAAATGGACACTATTTCTCAAAAACGAGTTTTCATTAATACTTGGGGCTGGTTAAGTGTTGCCCTTGGAGGAATGGTCCACTTACCTTAAAATCCAACCTATTAGAGTTAGTAATACTGTGTTATTTGAAAGTTGCAGAGAGTAGATTTTAAAAGTTCTCCGCGCACCAAAAGTCCCATGAAAAGATGCTTCAGCATCACTCAGCCTCAGGGAAGTACAAATCAAAACCACAGTGAGATACCGCCTCTCACCTGTCGGAATGGTAATATCAACGACACAAGAAACAACAGGTGCTGCCGAGGATGTGGAGAAAGGGGAGCCCTCTTGCACTGCTGGGGGGAATGCAAACTGGCGCAGCCGCTCCGGAAAGCAGTACAGAGGCTCCTCAAAGAGTTAAAAATAGAAATACCCTAAGATCCTGTAATCCCACTACTGGGTATTTCCCCAAAGGACACAAAAACACTAATTCAAAGGGATACAAGCATCCCGGTGTTTATTGCAGCATTATTTACAATCGCCAAATTATGGAAGCAGCCCCAGTGTCTAAGCACAGGTGAATGGATAAAGAAAATGGGCATAAAAACACAGTGGAATATTACTCAGCCATAAAAAAGAATGAAATCTTGCCATGTGTAACAATGCTAGAGAGTATAGCTAAGTGAAATAAGGGTCAAAGAAAAATACTGTATGATTTCACTCACACGTGGAATTTAACAAATGCACAAAGGAAAAATAAAAACCAGACAAATCAAGAAACAGATTCTTAACTATAGAGAACAGACAAATGGTTACCAGAGGGGAGGTGGGCGGGGCGATGGGTGAAATAAGTGAAGGGGATTAAAGAGTATATTTATCATCCTGAGTATTAAAGTAGAGGACTGCTGAATCGCTAGATCATACATCTGAAACCATTCTAACACTCTATGTTAACCAATTAGAATTAAAATAAAAAACTTAAATAAAAAAAAAGTTCTCAACACAAGGAAAAAAATTTCTAACTACATGTGATGATGGATGTTAGATTTATTGTGATCATTTTGTAAAATACACAAATATTGAATCATTGTATTACACAGCTAAAATTAACATGTCTATGTCAATTATATCTCACCTTTTTACAAAATCAACCCGTCAGAAGAAATATCAGCATTCTTATAAAAATTACAGAAACTAAGGACACCTGGGTGGCCCCGTAGGTTAAGCAGCCGACTCTTCATTTTGGCTCAGGTCATGATCTCAGGGTCATGAGATTGAGTCCCGCGTGTGGCTCCATGGTCACCGGAGATTCTCTCTCTCTCCCCCTCTCCTTGAGGCCCTCCCCCGACTCATGCACAAACACTCTCTCTCTAAAGTAAATAAATATTTTATTTTATTTAAATTCAATTAGGTAGCATGCAGTGCCTTACTAGTTTCAGAGGTAGGGTTCAAGGATTCATCAGTTGCATACAACACCCAGTGCTCCTTCCATCACGCATCCTCCTTAATGCCCATCACCCAGTTACCCCCCCCCCCCCTCCCCTCCAGCAACCCTCAGTTTGTTCCCTAGAATTAAGAGTCTCTCATGAGGCATCCAAATTGGCAAAGAAGAAGTCAAACTCTCACTCTTTGCAGATGATATGATACTTTATGTGGAAAACCCAGAAGACTCCACTCCAAGACTGCTAGAACTCATACAGGAATTCAGTCAAGTGTCAGAATATAAAATTTATGCCCAGAAATCAGTTGCATTTCTATACACCAAAAGCAAAACAGAAGAAAGAGAAATTAAGGAGTCGATTCCATTTACAATTGCACCCAAAACCA
>CM052813.1:8646715-8681411 GCA_028533885.1 Nasua narica
CCTGACCCCTAAAAGGGGTCTATGAGCTCTATGAGCTCTAACTTGAACCCAGCTCCCCAAATTCTTGGATCACTCCCTCCCACACACAGCTGTACACCAGATGGCTAGCCCGTGGCTCTCTTGTCTATGCTTTCAGAAGCAGGGAGCTTTGAGGAAGTGTGTCCCATGGGTAGCAAGCTCTGACTTAAAAGAGCTCTTGCGGGATGAAAATCATAGCGTAGATTCACTAGCTGAAATTAACGGGCTGTATGTTAACTCCTGCACTTTAAACCCTTCTGGTGGCTCCCTGCTTCCGGCTGAATGCTTTTCCCGTTCCCGAGCATCCCATCACAAGACAGAGATAGCTCTTAGATGCATTTCCAACCTGCTCTTCAAGAAGAAGACAGGTAACCTAGAACCACATTTGACTTGTCTCTGCAACCACGGTCATCTGACAATGACCTTGGCAAAGGTCCGTCAAGCTCATCTAACTGAGGATGAGCAGGGAGTCTAGGAGGCACCCGCCCACCCCCTGCTTCCCCCCCAGGAGGCTGCATTTTGAGGATATGATAAATCTAACTAGATCTTACCTCCGATTGCCCCGTTAGACCTAGACATCTTCACGGCTTTGTGCTGTACAGAAGTTAGCTTGTGCCTGAATGCACAGGAATGCAAACCCAGCAATTATTTACCCGATGGAATGCATTTTTTGTACTTCTCTCTGTCTTAAGGGAACTCTGTCAAAGCTTTTGGTTCCAGCTTTGACGGAGTAGATTGTCGACCTGTTATAACCTGATAAGTCGGGGGGGGGGGGAATCCCGTATTTTTCTGTTTTCGGGAAAAATAATCTCCGTACGAAGGGCCATCTGGAGAACTCGGTGTATAATAAATCACTGCTAACATCAATTACATTTACTGGAAGCCCGGTTATTTTCTTGCAAGTAGAGACAGGAAGATCCAGTGTTGGCTTCTGAAAACAACGCTGTCGCGAACTTCCTTGAGGGAGAGCCAAAGGTCGGGAAGACTCCAGGCTCTCAGCCTGAGAAGAAGGGTGCTCCTGTAAGCAGGGAAATGGAAGCCCGTTTGGATTTTTCTCTTCTCCCTCAGCTGTAGTCCCCACAATGTCTAATGTGTTTTTCTCCCATGTAGCTTTCTCATATACTTTTAGAAAGCACTGTCTTTTGCAAGCTTGTATTGATCCACTGATCTTAATCAAGATGCCGGTCTTCAAGTCAATGTCATTCAGTAGTGAGCCTTCTAACTCCGTTAGCCTTTGCTTCCCCCTTTGGAACATGAGGCTAATGGAAATGTACCTCCTGCAGGGAAGCTCTGGGCACAGAAGGGATCAATAAACATGAATTTCCTTCTCTTGCAAGTGAAAAATCTCAAAGGAGAGGAGGTCTCCTTGAGAATAATTTCACATACCAAAATAATTACAGCTTAAATGTTAAACAGGCTGTTTAAATCAATTATGTGTTGTAGATACCAGCCTTCTATTAGGAAATCCCACCCTCCCTTGTTTCCATTAAAGAAAAAAAAAGCAACTCAGAAAGGGCCACTGTATCCCTTCTTTTTCATCGTAGTGCTTGATCCAGGATGGACACAAGAGGCAACCCAAGTCAAAGGCTTTCCCTTAGATTTTTCTATTGAAAAGACTTTGTCTTCCCTTTATGCTGGAGAGCTGAATGATTGACAGCCACACCTGCAGGTGACATGGCTCCCACCACATGTCGTCTGGAAGGAGAATTAGTAGTGAAGAACTCCGGTGACATGTGGTCCTCGGCCCCTAACACTCAGGTCCCCACAGCTACCTGGTTTTTGTAATTTAGTGAGCAGTTCCAGTATGGCCCCTTTAAATTCCAATTTTCCTTAAGCTAGTTGGGGTTGGCTTTACGTTATTTGGAACTGTAGGAGTTTTGATTAACAGCTTCTGTGTCTATGAACATTGATAATTGGGAAGACCACATAGCAGCATGGAAAAGTGATTTTGGTGAATTTTACAAAGAGCACCAGATAAAATTACATGAATGATATCTGTTGCAGCTATTGAAAATAAGCATGATGCATATGGGCGCCTGGGTGGCTCCTGCCTTTGGCTCAGGTCATGATCCCTGGTCCGGATGGACCCCCCTGCACTGGGGGTTCCTGCTCAGAGAGGAGTCTGCTTCTCTCTCTGCCCCTCCCCCTGCTCGTGTTCTCTCTCTCTCTCTCATGCTGTCTCTCAACATAAATAAATAAAATCTTTAAAAAAAATAGTCATGGATATGCAAAACAGGTGGAAAAGAGATACCTTAAAGATGCAATGAACATTTAGCATGGTAAAGGGCAGTATTTTTTTCTTTCATATCAGAGAGTCCAAATGTACCAAATTACAATCAGCGTGCAAAGTAAATGTGGTTTATTTCCTACAACTGACCAAATCTCCATCATCAACTTTCACTGCATTAACCATTAAAGTATTAGTCTCTTTAGATAGAAGTTTTGGTTTTAAGAGTTGTCTTGTTTTCGTTTTCACTTCAAGGTAAATGGCTAATCTTGTTTGTTTCCTGTGTCGTTCTCCAAGTTCGTGCCTTCTGGCGTCACAGGGGCAGCTGGGTGAGTTGGCGGCAATAGGCGAGAACCAAGCTATAGATGTGCACACCTACGATCCGGGCTGGTGTTGCACACTGGATGTTTGTGCCCCCAGATTCAATTGTTGAAGCCCTAACCTCCACTGTGATGGTATTTGGAGATGGGGCTTTCGGGGAGTAGTCAGGTTGAGATGAGTTCATGAGGGTGGGGATAATCCCACTTATCACAGGATTAGTTGCCGTATAAACAGAAATCTCTCTCTCTCTCTCTCTCTGCATGCACACACCAAGGGAAGGCCAGGTGCGCACACAGTGAGAAGCTGGCCCTCCTCTACAAATTACGAAGAGAGCTCTCGCCAACAACCTAAGCGGCTAGCACCTCAGACTTCCCAGCCTCCACAAGCATAAGAAAATGAATGTCTATGGTGTAAGGGCCCCCAGCCTACGGCAGCCTGAGCTTGGATAGTCGGTGCTCATGTTTTTAGCAATGTCTCTGGGTATCTGGCTGATGGCACTGTTGATGTCCATGTTTGGGGGAAATGTGGCTTTTTCTGCCTTAGGGCTCAAGGGTCTTCCCTTGTGACTTGCTCCCAGCTCCCACGTTGGCTTTGGTGGCCCTGCAGACCCCTCTGGGTCTCAGCCACTCTCCTTGTCTGGTCCCTGACACCGAATACTTGGTGTCAGACAGATAAGCTTCTAAACTTTGCGATACCCCTGCAGATGTTTCTGTCCCCAGTGAACAGATGAGAAAGGGGGCTCAGAAAAGGTGACTGGTACACCAGAGCAGCGCTAATCTGGAAGAAGAAACAACTTTAAAAAACACATTTGTATCTTTTTTGCTTTTGTTCACTTTGGCTCAGAAGCCAGACATGGATTCCAATGCTGCAAATGTCACATTTTTAACACAAAAGAGAAAAAACCCAAGTAAGTTGGAGGTTGACATCCTACTTAGAAAACAGTAAAGTCTCAGAAAAGGGCAAGGGTTAATATTTATTAATGGTATTTCTATGGGTGTCCCAGGAAACGAGCATCTCAGTGCACATAGGGCTGTCCATCCTGGCCAAAATCTCAGTACGATTTGATATGACCACAGCTGAGCAAGGAAGGAGGGGAGGTGCTGTGGGGAGTAAGGACATCCTGGTCGAGATGGAAACATGGGGTTGGCCTTCCCCTCACTTTTCTTTTGGGTGGGAATCCAGGAGACCTGGGTTCTTGCCTGGGCGTGGCCAGCACCGGCCATTAAAACTCCTCCCATCGGTTAGTTTCCTGACTGGGAAGTGAGGGGTTTGGACACCATGGGATGATTGCTGAGGTTTTGCCTAATGTTAGGAGTCCTGGAAAAATGACACCCTCAGAGGAAGAAAAGTCGAGATAGCCCCTCTGAGCTACACTGTCACCCAGCTACCAGTGCCTCTCTGTCCTCTCCGGCGCTCAACCCCAGTTCAGGAGCAGAAGGTGAAGGAAGGTGGGAACAGAGTGGACAAAAGGGCGATGGGTGGCAAGAGGGAACAAAACAGCAGATGAGGGGAGAGGGGAAGGAAGACAGAAACCACACGGTGAGGCCCAGCAGCTTGTTGAACGCGTTCTACCTCATTTAGTCCTCACAGGTTTCATTTTCCGGAGAAGTAGGAAACCGAGGCCCACAAAGTCAGTCGAATGGCCCGACATCGCTGTCTCCGAGCTGCTGTAACAAAGTCTCCAGCACAGCCTGGCTGGAAAACGACGGACTTCCAGCTCTCACAGTGCGGAGGCTGCAAGTCTGAGCGCAACAAGACACCGCAGATTCAGTCCTCCTCCCGGGTGCCGATGGCCTGCTTCCGGCTGCGTCCCCACACGGCGCAGAGGGCGAGGGCGCTGTGGGGTCCCTTCTACGAGGACACGAATCTCATTCCTGAGGGCTCCACCCTCGTGACCTAATTACCTCCCGAAGGCCCCACTTCCAAATACCGTCACACCCCGGGCTAGGATTCAACACGGGAATTCTGGGGGGACACGGACATTCAGCCCGTCGCAATGACTGATGAGTACGAGGCAGAACGAGGCGCCGGACCTCAGCATCTCTGATTCTAGATCTGTGCTCCTCAACGCCAGTCCACGCTGCTTTCCTGCCCGGTACCTCCTCTGTGCTAGGGAATGTCATTCTTTTGCTTAATTAAGGCTGACTTAGCACTTAACCTTGACCTCATGGCTGACCTAGTGGGATGAGTTCACCACCCACGGGCAGTAAGACAGACAGACGGGCAGCTGCCTACACCCTCACTCACCCCTTGATGACGCTCAAGAAGGCTCGGGAATGAAAATTCAAAACCGCGAATAACATAAATAGAAAGTCTTTTTTTTTTTTAATTAGATGCTGTCGCACATCTAAACATCTAACAGCTGTTTCAGCTTCTTAATGAACTCTGGCTTCACCTACTGTTGAAATTAATTCTTGTGCCTTCCGGGTGTGAGATCCCAGAATGTGTGCCTGGACGCATTAGCACGTCATTCCCAGGTGACCACAGGGGCCTGAGGTCTGTTGGGCGATAATAGGCATCTAAATGCAGCGGTGACGAACCCTAGCTAATCCCATGCGATATCTTTAGTCTCATCCCCATCAGGAAAGCAGAGCAAGCCTCACTCTAGCCCGCGTCCGAGAGCACAGGAGTTACAGTGGAAGCAGATCGAGCTGTGACGGGAAGGCACCCCGTCAGGAATCACTTCCCCAGCTGACCTTTCAGCTCTGGGATCCATGAGGAAACGTGGGAACGCCGGAACCGGATCCCAACCCAACCGTCTCCGAGGTCCACGTACCTTCCCTGGATCCTTCTTTGTTCTATCATAGGGACATCATAAGGTCTTGGAATTGGTGAGACTCAGGCTCAAATTCGGCCGCTGGCACTTACTGACAGTAGAACAAAATGCTACTACCTCTCCTGCACGCAGGAGCAACGGGCAGGTCGTTGTGAGGGTCAGGCGAGCCGGCGCACACAGAGCACCCAAGTGAGCGGCCCTTGGGACTGTGCCACCCACCCCGAGAGCTTTAGTGAGCTTTCCGTGAAGAACAATGCATCTCTACCCACGGTTCTGCAGTCTGTCTTGGGCTCAGCTGGGCGGTTCTCCTGCCGGTCCTACCTGGCATCACTTGTGCACTCACGCCTCCCCCCCCACCCCCAGAAGGCACAACTGGCCCTGAAATCCAAGATGGCTTCCCTCCCAGGTCAGGCACCTTGGCTGGGATGGCTGGAGCAGCAAGGACCAGGCCAGGGATCTCTGTCTTTCCATGAGGTCCCACCACCAGGGCGGCCAGGAGGGCTGGCTTCATAGGGATACAACAGACACACAGGGTCCCACACCCAGAGGGCCCCCTGTTGGGATTAATGCTCTGTTGCCACCATCTTGAAATCCTTAATAATTTTTTTGAACAAGGGACCTTGCATTTTCCTTTTAGAGTGGGTCCTGCACATGACATAGCCTCTTTTAACAATGGCTCAGAACTCCAAGAGGATGACAAAAGGAGCTGGCAAGCTTCTTAAGATCGAGGCTAGAACTCACACCCTATCACCTCACTGTATTCTGGGGAATCCCGATTCAAGGGGAGAAAGAGAAAAATCTTGCCTACATTTAGCATTCCCATAAGCAATCAGGTCTTGATAGAGTTTGTTTGGTGCTGAGAGGCAGAGACCCACTCAAGCCAGCTCATAAAAAAGAGGGATCTATTGTCGAGAGTCAGAAATCTCCCAGAAATGAAGGTGACTACACCTCAGGAAAGTGGAAAGGAGAGAATCTCAGGGCCTGAGGCAATGTTCGGCTCTCAGGATCATGCTGGTCTCCGTGGTCAGTCAGCCACGGTGTGCGAGAAGCAGCAAGCACCTGTCTTTCCGGAGAGACAACTGCCCCTCCCAGAGACTGTGGGCAGGGCAGGCTCTCAGCAAGGGGCTGTGGGCGAGGTGCGACCTATAACCTGACAGAAATGCTTGTCTTTATTTATCAGCTAGTGATGAGGTCCACCACCATGCCTGGGCCTCTGGGCAAGTAAGTTGGCTCTAGAGGAGAAGGGCCCCTTCTTTTTAGTCATGTCCTCATGTCCTCATGCGGCAACACCCAGCTACAATGGAGATTTAGGAGAATGCATTCTTTTCCAAAAATGCGACTAACCTCATAGAACAGCTGTGTGAAGTAGGACCAGAAAGTGTGACTTTATCTTACTTGATCCTGTCCCACTCCAGGGAAGACGGCAGACTTGGGCTCTCTCAAGGAGGCATACCCACAGGGATAGCCCCATGTCGTGACCTCTCTCCTCAGTGTGCCCCCCACCGCTCTCTTCATCCTACCCCTTACGGTTCCTTCTTCCCACCCTCAGTCTGGTGTCCTTACCGCCTCTTGGGAAACCCCATCTCTTCACCGCAGTATGGAGTGTCCCTCCTCCTTGATCCTCTCTTGGTACCTTCTAGCAAACTCCAACATGTATGGCCTCTTCTGGTGCCGTGGGCTTTCCAGTGCTCAGCTTTGTCAGAAAACATGGTTAGCCCAGGAGGTGGAGGAGACCTTGGTGGGTGATCAGATCCCTGGGCAGGTTCCTTCCAGTGAGCGCTGTGGTAGTTGTTTTTCATTCATTACGGAAAGAACAAGCAACTTCAACCAATTACGTTTCAATATCGCCAGGCCACAAGCGTCTCCTGTTATTTGAAGAAATGCTATGTCCTCTATTAACATGACTTTGAGCAGCTCTTTGCAGAATGATAACCTTGGCATCGTTTAGTTGAAGGAGAATTTAATTTCCCCAGTATCTGGTTTACACGGCAAGAATCCCAAGGACGACGAACAGGACTCTCTTCACTACCCAGGATGGCTCGTGTCCACTTGGGTAAGAGCTTCTGGATCTCCAATGTCTTCACCGTCAAGAAGAGGGAGAGCTTCCTGCCACACAGAACGGTCCAATCAAGCCAGGGGTAGGGTGTGGGGGAGGAGTGGGGGGATGGGCAGTCTTATACTCAGATGAAACTAGAGGGGGAGAGGTCAGTGAGGGATGGGTGGGAAAGGGAAGAAAGCTTCAAGAAGCAAGTGCACGGTGGGGGGGGGGGGAGCCTGTAGCTAGGTTCCCGCTGGGGCTCAGGGGTAATGGGGGGGGCACACTTCCAATCCTCCACTCCAGCTGTGTGCACACACACGCGTACCCCCTGGGGTGGGGGTGTTCTCTTAGGGCAGAGACTGGGTTTGACTACTTCATCTGCCAGAAATGCTGTCCCCTTTGGCCTCCCAACGCTGTGGGTTCGCCATGAGAACCAGAACTCAGGAAGGTGAACACCAAGCTTGGTACGGGTGGGAGTTCAGGTTGGGGGACTCCACTAGACGACATCCCCGCTCCCCCCACTTTCTTTTACCCTTTCATTCCGAATGCACGGTGAGCTGCCCCCGTCTGGGCTCCTCTAGTTGGAGGGGGCCGGGGAAGATTTTAGGACTGTGCCCAAGTCTAATGATGTCATCTTACTTGGTTCCCACTTGGGACTCCTTTTCCTGCAGCTTCACAGCTGCTGAGAAAAAAAGGCCCCGGAGCCTGCCGGAATCCCTCCTTCCTTTCTCAGGTCCAGCTACTCACCGGGAGACAGGCTGAAGCAGTTTTCTGCTCCTAAAGCAAAACAAACGGAACCCGCAGCCACCACACAACCACGCCGCCACGCACAAGCCCCGCCCCCAGCACCCCACGCGCAGGCGCACTAAAACCCCAGGGCTTGCGGGATTTGCCAGCCGCATCGAAACCCCGGAGCTGGCGGGGGCGCGGTGGGCTCAGTTCTCCGTGGATTGGGGCCACTGAGTTTCTTAATCAATTGCTGGGCCCCACACCATCCTTTTGCGAAACCTTTGGCTTCCTAGGCATCTAGAGACTTCGGAGGCCTGACGGCCAAGTTGGAGTGGATGGAGTGGGGCGGGCGCGGCTGCGGACGAAGGCCAGGCCTCTGACTCTGAAGGAGCCCCATCAGCTTAGTCACTGCCCGTCCCCTTTCCGTGCCTTGTCTTGCCTTCGTTCTTGCCCCTGAGGGCTCCGGGGCAGGCTGGCTGACCGAGGTTCCTAGCTTTGTTTCAGGGGAGTCGGTGTGCTGTGATACCCTGGGGGAGCCCCTGCGGGGGAAGGGGGGGCACAGGTGGGCTGTGGGAGTCCCTGTATTTACCTTCCAGAGGAATGCCCTGGAAACACACCGCACTTGAGAAGGGAGGGAAGCCAGGTCGGATTGGGTTTCCAGGCGCCACCGTGCACCCTCTCCATTCCACTGATAGGCTTGCTCTCCGCTCCCCTTAGGCCGGCCTCGACAGGCACTTCAGGCTGAATAGGCCGGCCCTTTATTTACTGGGAAATCAGGCCCCTGTCCTACTGCCACCTTTGGCCTCCTTTTGATGAATGCCTCCAATGGGGGGGGGGGTTTCAGCCTGGGGGGGGGGGGGGGTTGGGCTGGCCAAACTTTCTGAAGGTGTCTGGTGTAAACAGTGCTTCCTTAGGTCAGGGGCAAGTCCTCCGGAGTTTCCAAAACAAGTCCCACGCATTCATTATCTCACTGGATTTCCTCAGCAGGTAGGAAGAAGAGCAACGTTTGTCTCTATTTTACCATTAAAAACAAAAAACAAAAACCCTGAAGCTGAGCGGTACAGTGACTCGGCCAGAGTTGCCGGACTAGAGCGTGAAGGAGGAGAAACCAGGACTTCTGATCCTTGGTCCAGAGACTTTGGGCAGTCACGTGGTCTTCTATAATAATGATGATGATGGTTATTATTATTATATCGTTTCACTGATAACCCTGACAATCCTGTTGGATAACAGAACTTGTTATCGGTAGAGAACGTATTCATCCATGTCCTGTTCTCTCACTGCGTTAAGAAACTGATAAGGGACAAAAGCTGATTTTTCAACTGTATCCTTTGGAGCTATACCACCTGGAAAGTCACTCCCTTATCCTTGCTACTGGTGATTGCCATCTTTCAGGGCACGAGGAAAATAGCAAAGGTGAAAGCCGTTATAGCTGCCAGGTGAATGCCCCAGAGATCACAGTCAGTCTAGGAGCTGGGCTGGATTCCGTCGCATCGGTCCAAAGACAGCAGTGCCCCACCCCCGCCTCTGCACCCCTGTAGGGTCAGGAACACGGACATCTCTCCAAATCCCTTTCAACTGAGGCTATGCTGCATTTCCTTCAGGAATTCTATGACTGCAAACTTTGTGACCATTGGAGATTTGGGTTTTTAATCAGGCTCTGTTAGGATAAAGTTTAGGACGAGTCAAGGGACGGCACCAGAAAGGGGAGGAAATCCTCAGAAGTCTTGCCCATGCACTGACCGTAGAGAGTCAAAAGGGAATGGAAAGGCCATTCTGGGGCCAATGGACCCAAATGGACTGTCCTCCTTTAGGTATTGCTTTTAACCCAGAACTAGAGAAGGAAAAGTCTGGAAGAAATCATCACTGGTGGCCACCTTCATTCATTATTTTGGTTGTTTATAAACATCCACTGAGTCCATTATGGGCCAGGCCCTGGGGATACAATGATGAGCGAAGGGCACAGTTTTGATGCTTGAACTTTCTCCAGTCAAGCCTTCTGTTGTTCCATTTCCCTGTCCCTCACTCTTCTACCAGTGCCCCTCCCCACCCTCAGCTCTATAGTTCTGATTCCTGATCATGTGCACAATTTTTGGCAAGACACTCTAGAGGATGAATGACTGGTACAGTGACATATCCCACTCCCATGTCTACCGTCCCCACTCTGTTTCAGTATATGATAAGCCCTAGGTCCTCCTTCTTACACTACATATCCCCTTCATCTTCCCTCTTGGGGATGGTCCTGCTGGGTCAGTGGTTGTGAACATGATAGGAAAGAAACTGTCATCCTAATGTCCACACAATCTCCTTCTTCCGAATGCTGTAATGCACAATGTTTGGAAGTGAGCCTCTCGTGGTTTGCTTTGCTTCCTTTCCCCTTTCTTCCCAGTTCCCTGAGGAACCGCGAGTCTCTTTATCACCAGCCATGTGGCTCAACCCAACTTCTAGTGTGAGGAGAGAACCTTGGTTGGCAAAAGCCATGCTACTTAGAATGAACCCAAAATATTTGCCTGAGAATTCTGGAACAGATTAGTTTATAAGACTTGGGATTGCCGGACAGACTGCTATCCCAAGGGATGAATTGGAATTTCCAGGGGCGGCTACCGAAAGTCCGAGAATGGAGCCAACCAAGAGGAAGCAGAGATGAAAAATGGACCCAGGACATGCTGTGTGGGTCCTGAATCAAGCTGCTTCTGGTTTTTCCTGTTACGTGAGCCTAGAAACTCCACCACCCCCTTTGAAAACACAGAATTGAGTTTGGTTTTCTGTCCCTTACAAAGGATGGCCAACTGAGAACTACTCTTAGGCTAGAGCTTCCCAAGTGGTGTGCCACGGTGCACTCAGGAACTGGGTCATAGATACTACTTGAGGTTTACTGGCCCAGCCTGCTGGGAGGGACTCCAGGGCTGAAAATCTCTAGCAACAAGTAGCTTTGTCCATCGATCCCAGTGAGACAACAAATACAGAATCTTAACGTACCCCATTATGGTGATTTTAAAATAGGTTCAAAAAATCCTTTAACACTTCCCCATTCAAAACATAGAGCCTGATAATTCTCCCCCCGAATGGGGATTGACCCTGGTGGCTTACTTCTAAAACACAGAAAATGGCAGATGTGAGGGAGTCTGACTTAGGAGGCTAGGTCATAAAGGGCCTGGTCACACTGGCCTTACTTCTCTTGTATCATGGCCCCCAGGGGGAGTCAGCAGCCAGGAGGGCACTCGAGCATCTGGGGAGAGGTCCGCAGGGAGAAGGACTAAGACCTCCCATCAAAGAACAGCACCAACTTCTCAACGTTAGGAATGAGCGCCTTGGAACAGAATCCACCAGCTTCAGTCAAGCCTTCAGATGATGGCAGCTCTGTCCAATATCTTGACCGCAACCTCACGTGATACTTCAGATCAGACTCCGGGTAAGCTCCTCCTGAATTTCAAATCCACAGTAACTGGGTGAGATGTTGTTGATTGCTGTCGTAAGCTAATGAGCTTGCGGGCTATTTGGCATGCCTCAATAGATAACATTTAAGCCCATGGTGTGAAAAAGATTAGGAAGCACTGCTTTCAGTCCACAAAAGCGATGCACGGGATACTGTGGACATGCCCAGCATTTCTGAGATGGATTAGAACCTTTAGGGTGTTTTGTTTGGTTTGCAAAATGATACTTAATAGCAGCTTTACAACATTTGAGATCACAAGCTTTTAAAAATACATTCAAGGCAAAACAAAGGCTCCCTGTTTCTGGAAACATACTTGCAACCACAATTATCAATGGCAACTCTAAAAGTTTTTTTTTTCATTTCAAAACAAATCTATTGTCATGGAAAGGACTCTATAGGGAATAGAATTACAGAATCGAAGACAGTGCAAGGCCCAACAATGCAATCAGACCTGTACAGCATATGTCTCATTTCCCTGCAGGTTCTATTTTTAAAAAAGATTTTAGTATTAAGCAATCTCTACACCCAACATGGGAGTGGGGCTTGCACCCACCACCCTGAGATCAAGAGTCCCATGCTCCATTGACTGAGCCAGCCAGGTGCCCCTTCCTGGAGATCCCTAAGAGATAGAGACAGTTGTGCCCTTGACCTTGCCGAAGGAGAGGCATCATGAAGCTAATCAGTGTATGCCTCCAAAAAACTTGCACAGAAAGGTTTTCCAAAATAAAATCGAGATGCTATCCTGGTATATCAGGTTTCTCTAATTTTTGGAAAACCAAAAGGCCTAAATTGCTTTACTTTTTTTTTTTTTTTAAGATTTTATTTATTTATCTGAGAGAGAGAGAGAGCACAAGCTGGGAAGAGAGGTAGAGGGAGACAGAGAAGCAGGCTTCCTGTTGAGCAGGGAGCCCAATGCCAGGCAGATCCCAGGACCCTGGGATCACGACCTGAATAGAAGGCAGACGCTCAACCGACTGAGCCTCCCAGGCGCGCCTAATTTGCTTTACTCTCGGGAAGGTGTTTTGGATTTTCTTTGTTTTTGTTTTTTTTTAGGAATGTTTAAATGCTTTTTTTTTAAAGATTTTATTTGTTTATTAGGAAAGAGAGAGAGTGAGAGAGAGCCTGAGAAGGGAGAAGGTCAGAGTGAGACGCGGACTCCCCATGGAGCTGGGAGCCCGATGTGGGACTCGATCCCGGGACTCCGGGATCATGACCTGAGCCGAAGGCAGTTGCTCAACCAACTGAGCCACCCAGGTGCCCCTAAATGCTTTTCTTAACATCATGTTTAAGGGTTAAGAAGACTAGCATCCAAGTTCTTTGTTTCTGCTATTATTTACATAAGTGCAGCAATGCTTCCACTGTATTTATACTTGTTACCCAAGTGCATTCTCTGGAACTGAGAAAAGAGCCAGAGTTAGCTCAGAAAGAGTCAGAGAACCAAAACCAAGATTGGCTGGTCCAAACCCCAACTGCACCAGCTTCACCTCTAGGGAAGCCCAATGGGCTCTCAGTTAGAATTCTGTCATTCTCTCTCCAGACCCAACCATTCAGAGCCCATACATCAGAGACATCAAGTTAGAAAAGCTGGAAGCTTCTAGAATTGCACCGTCCAATAGAGTAACCACCAGCCCCATTATATGCTGAAATAATGTTTTTTATATATCAGGTTAACTAAAACATATTGTTAAAATTAATGCCACCTGTTTCTTTTCAGAATTATTTTTCGCACAGCTACTAGAAAATTTAAAATGAGATCTGTGGGCTGTATCGCATTTCTAGTGGACAGGGCTGTTCCAGAAGTCTCCTCATACTCGCCCATTGATTTAGCCATCTAGTAAACACTTAATTGTCTTCTGTAAATTTGGCTCTGGGGAGAGGGTAGAATGTAGAAGTTAACACAGTCCCTGAACTTGCGAAGTAAACAGCGCCCACTGTGGTACAAGAATTAAAAAAAAAAAAAAGTAGTGACAACAAGTATCTAAACACAGGGGACTTTTAATTAGGAGTATCTTAGCTCATTAGGACTATTAGGGCTCTTGGAGTTAAAAGCCAGCCCTAAGTAGCTTGGCACCTAACACTTATTGTTTGAGGGCAAAATAAATTAGGCGTTGGTAGGACTGATGCCCAACCCTGAGTCACTCATGGAAGGTTCCATTCTGTAGGGCCTGTTGCCCGTTCTAGTCTTCTCTGTACAGAGGTGCCCCTCCTCGCTAAGGCAGCAGGCTTTGGAGGACAGGGACAATGTTTTGTGACCTCAGTCTCACGCAGGATCTCTTGCACAGAAGACGTCAAATAGCATATGCAATTAAAGTATCTCCTATGTAGTCATTTAGGAAAGCAATTAAAGGTATAATATCCTTTAGAAAGAATTCCTCCCCAAATGCCTAAACACCAAAAAGTTTGCCATGTGAACCAGTAAGCTTTCATGATTAAAATAAAATAAAATAAAAAGATCTCTTTCAGAATATAAATTCATGCCTAGACAGTCCTGGATTATCCAAACGCAATTCTCTCTCTCTTAGAAACTCCAGATTAAACGCCGCCTAAGAGGCGTGCCGGGGGACAGCCCGGCGCACCACGCCTCTTGTGACCCCCACCCCCCATCCCGCAAGCGCTTGGCGAGGGCCACGAGTTGTCAAAATAAAAAACACCAGTTGCGAAGGGAAATACTTCGCTTGCCATTCTCATTACATTTTTAGTACCAGGCAAGGGCATCAGGCGTATTAAAAATATATGGTTTAATCCCCAAGCCATTCTGTTGTTCATCTCCTACAATACATTGTCACAAGTCATCCCAGCTCCGTCTTCTCTGGCCGATAGACACGTGCTGGCAGACGGCACGACCTTCTGAAATGAAAGCAGAACTATTATCCTTTTACAAAAATAAACTTGGTCCTGGGCAGGAGGAGAAAAAGAGGGAGTGAGAAGGAGCAGGAAAAAAAAAATTGCAAGGAGTCTCGAGAGACGCGTGGGAAAGGAAGTGGACACAGCCGAGTACCGGGCGTCTCCTAACTCAGGGAGTCCGGGCTCCTCCTCTATAAATGCTTGTTAAATTAACTTAACACATAGTAACAATTAGGCAAAAATAAGGACACAACAACTAGCCCACCGTTACCAAAAAAGGTAACGAGTTCACAAATAATTCACCTAGCTCCAGGTTTCCAACCATCATCGTGATTTCTGGATTTCCAGTGAGGCCTCCCCTCACGGATTTATTGAGCACGTTTTGCATTCCCAGCAGCTCACCCTCCTCTCCCATAAACAGGGCATGCAGGATGTTCACCCTGAAAGGGACGGGGGACAATGTTTCCATTTTCCGGTGGGTAATGTGGGTTGATCCTGTAAATCCCAATACGGCCAGAGGAAGTCCTCTCTCCCGGAGACAATGACCCACCACTCAGCAGGAGACGCTGTTTATCCCTTGTTTGTACAATATTGTGGAAAACCATACTCTGATAAATACACAGGCTCCCCTGACTGACCACCCTCCGCTCTCCCCATCCCGCAGTACGGATGGCCAAAATCTGATCAGGCCAGTTTGGGTGTAATTCCCATGGCCCCTGGGATCCTGAGGCTTCCAGGGCACTGTCCCATCAGGGAGAATGCAGTCCATCCTGCGCGGCAAATGTCTCGTATTTTAAGTACCAGCGAGTACTTCTCCAGGGTCACAGAGCCTCGGTCTCCGTGCGTGAGGACAGCTTTTCCTAGCTGCCCTGTGATGACTGGGTTTCACATTTCCTGAAACTAGATCTATGGAAGGAGTCTCTGAAATTACAAAGGAGAGAGAGAAGGAGGGGAGAACAGAGGTAAAAAAGATCAATTAATCTTTTAAAGAGGTGGGGGAACCGTCCACCAGAAAAGGCAGGGACTATGGGCAACTCAGTAATTTAGTGAATGTGCAAAGGTCTTGAGATCCCTTCACACCTGCACCGGAGAAAACACAAGAGGAAACGGGTCCTAGGAAGACCATGGGCAGAAGGCCAACATGGAGGGGTCCCAGGGACGTCAAGGAGAAGGTACAGGGAGTGGAAGGCACTCTGAACGGAGGCAGGAGGAGATCGGGTTCTGATGGCTTCTCTGACCCCAGGCATTCTCCCGGTCTTTGGAGCTTGCGTAGCTCCCGAGCGCAGCAGAGCGCGCCCTGACCCATTGGGCCCCGAGCCCTGTCTGCCATCCCCCAGCAAGAGGCCTCCTCTGCCCTGAACTCACCTCTTTTGACTTTCAACTCTGAAGATCGGCTTGTAGAGTTCTGGAATTTTCCGCTCGATCATTGGCCTGAGGTTCTCTTTTAGCTTGTGGTAGTTCTTTTTGAGTTCCTGCTGATACTCCCTCTGGTCGGCCGTGATGAGACGCTTGTTTTTCTCCACCGCCTCACCGCACCTGAGATGCAAACACCAGCGTGGGGGGGAAATGAGGCGGTATTTCGCAGGAGTCTGAGGTGCTTAGAGGTTAGCTAACATTTGTTGAGCACCTTCAAGAGTGTCCACAAACTCGGTGGCCTATCGGGATCGCCTGTGGGGCCTTTCAAAATGCAGACTTCTGGACCTTAACCTCCGAGTTCAGGAAACAGAATCCCTAAGGAGTAACACCCGGGAATCTCTAATTTTGAAAAGTGACCCGGAGATTGTGATGCTCTGAGTTGCCCCAAGCCAGGCACCGGAAGAGGAGTTTTCCATACATTATCTGGTTAATTCTCCTACAAACCCAGAAAGTCTGTGTTTATCTCCATTTTGTCCTTGAAGCTCAGAAATGTTAGGTCACTTGCCCTAAGAGGGCAAGGAGAAGCAGTGAGTCCGGGACTCAAGTTCAGGGTCATTGTTATGCTCATAAGAAACTCACGGTGACTTATTGCAACATGGTAGAGCAGATGCCACTCAGCCCCCCTCCTACTGCATGCACATAGAAGTGCTGGAACGTACAGCAGACATTTGTTGTAGGAGAAAGGGGAGCCCCGGGTGCCGGAGAGGAGGAGAAAAATCCACATCAGAGGGATAGCAGGAGCTGATATCATGGCAGCGGTCCCAAGATGTGCCCATTAGAGTTTCAAGACTGCACTGGGGTGCTGGAGGCTGGGAGGAGGGCAGGGGTGTGGGGTGCTGGGAGCCCTCACAAGACAGGAGAGGCAGCCGCGGGCAAGGGCATAGTGGGACTCTGGTTCGGGGGCTTGAAAAGCTGCTACCCCATTTATGAAAGGGAGTCCAGAAAAATTCTGTCCAGAGAGGCAGAATGAAAGCTTGCTAGCCGTCTGGGGCCATCACTGGGAAAGAAAATCCCCTTAAGAACTGAAATTCTAGGGGCGCCTGGGTGGCTCAGTGGGTTAAAACCTCTGCCTTCGGCTCAGGTCATGATCTCAGGGTCCTGGGATCGAGCCTCACATCGGGCTCTCTGCTCAGTGGGGAGCCTGCTTCCCCCCCTCTCTCTGCCTGCCTCTCTGCCTACTTGTGATTTCTCTCTCTCTCTCTGTCAAATAAATAAATAAAACTAAAATCTTCAAAACAAAACAAAACAAAACTGAAATTCTAGGTTTGCACCCCCCGTGGGTATGAGTTACAAATTTATACTCCTGTGTGGTGTGTGCTCCAAGGTGAGAAATTAACTTAGAGGGGCACCTAGGTGGCTCAGTTGGTTAAGCAGCTGCCTTCGGCTCAGGTTATGATGCCAGGGTCCTGGGATCGAGCCCCACATCGGGCTCCTTGCTCGGCAGGGAGCCTGCTTCTCCCTCTCCTCTGCCTGCCTCTCTGCCTGCTTGCTCTCTCTCTCTCTCTCTGACAAATAAATAAATAAAATCTTAAAAAAAAAAATTAGAAAGCAACCAAGGTAACCAGAATCCCCAGGGCTCGGACGGAAATTAATGTGAAGTTGCTCTGGAGAAACGCTTTCTCCCTCAGGGCTCACGGGCCACCCACAGAAACGGTGACCCCTGCCGAAGACGAGCTCATAGCACAGTCATCACCACAGGAGAAGACCGACAGAAGCAACAAGCAGGAGAAATACCCCAAAAAGAATTTGAGATTACAGAACAATATAAAAGACTGAAGGTAATATAGAGAGATAATGATAATTAAAAAAAAAGGTATATAATTCATGATGAAAATGATGGGAGAGTATGAAAAAAGAGATCAGGGAAACTTCAGGAAAAAAACTAAATGGAACTTCTAGAAATAAAAATGGACTAAGATAAAGAGAAAGATCCCGGGGCGCCTGGGTGGCTCAGTTGGTTGAGCGACTGCCTTCGGCTCTTGTCATGATCCTTGGGTTCCAGGATCGAGCCCCGCATCGGGCTCCTGGCTCCATGGGGAGTCTGCTTCTTCCTCTGACCTTCTCTCCTCTCATGCTCTCTCTCAAGTTCTCTGTCTCTCAAATAAATAAATGAAGTCTTTAAAAAAAAAAGAGAGACAGAGAAAGATCCCAATGGACAGGATAGAAAATAAACCAGACACAAATGGAGAACTCAAGAACTAGGACAGATCTAAGGAAATCACCAAAGAAAACATTAAAAATGTTTTAAAAAATGGTTAAGAACCTAGAGATAGAGGGGGCACCTGGGTGCCTCAGTCGGTTAAGTCTCTGCCTTGGGCTCAGGTCATGATCTCAGGTCCTGGGACTGAGCCCTCCATTGGGCTCCCTGCTCAGCGGGGAGCCTGCTTCTCCGTTTCCCTCTGCCCTTCCCCCAACTCGTGCTTTCTCTCTTTGTCAGATAAATAAATAAAATCTTAAAGAACAAGGAGATAGAATGGAGATGCCCAACCCACATCTCAATGACTCTCTAAGGGAATGGAAAATAAGAGGCAATATTTACAGAGATAACAGCTGATAATTTTCCAGAATTGCAAACAGACACAAACCCTCTCATTGACAGAAACCGATGCTGCGTACAGAGTTCCACCACAGTGAAACTGCAAAGCGTCAGAAAGAAAATCGTTAAAGCTCATTACGTTGACCTAACTTCTAGACAGTTAAGCCTAGTGTTTCCATGGTCTCCCACAGAGTATGCTACATACCAAAAAAGAAAATCATATTATTTAAACATGATAGAGTCTTGCCTTTTATTTTATCCCGTGCTACCTCAGGGAACTTACAAATCAACAGTCCTTGAAGGGACGTCACAATGGTTGAATCTCGGCTGACATGCAAAAATTAGTAATAATCCTTTATTGCCCTGCAGATGAATGGGATCCTGGTGATCAATGTGGTTTAAACTGTTTTCCTAATAGCAGGGTTAGATCTGGGGTGCGTCATGGGGATACCCGGACCTTGTGACCCAGCCAAGTTCAAGGCCACTGGTCAGGGGTAGGACCTCACTGCCCACTGCGGCGCACCTCGAAGGCCTACGTTTCCGCGCTCAGCGAAGAGGCATGGGAAGGCTCACAACATTCACTTTGGGAATCTGTGCTTATCAGCCCACCGATGGAGTCTGCTCCCTCAGGGGAAAGCCCGAGAGCTGTTCCACCCCCCAGAATCTTCCAGTCTTGCGTCACCTCAGCTGTTGGAAGCAGAGAGCCGGGAGGAAATGCCCGGGTGCAAATAATGTGACAACATATTGACTCTGTTCCTTAAAAGCCTGGAACTTGCTGAGGGGACTTGAGAAGCAATTAAGCAATAGGAGGAGGAGGGAAAGGAAGGTCTCCTCACCTCCTGCTGTCCTGAGGGTACAATGCACAGACTAGGGAACCGAATCCCGTCTGCTCTGCATGAGCCTGCTTTTACGTCTCGGTTCTGCCCAGAGCCCCATCTGCCAATGCGGCTGTCTTCAGTCTCCCCTCTTGTCCCCAGATCACGCTACTCTTGCTGACTCAGGGGATTTCAGAGGCACCCCGAGTGTTTGTGGTCCCTTGCTTTTCCAGGCATGGCTCCCTCTTCTGAGACCCCCCCTTTGTTCTACCTAAATATTCCAGATGAAGTTTAAGTGAAGGCTTTTCCAGCCCTCCAGCTTCTCACAGACCGTCGGCTTCTGAACCCCGAAGCCCTGTATTTCCTGTGCTCTCAGCAGTGCCCAGTGCACTGCCCTGGGACAGAGGGGTCCTGTTGGGACCACAGGGACACTCGGCTCCTGTCTTCCCACAGCTGATATGGAACCTGGGTCATATTCTCGCTCATTAAACATTTCCGAGGTCCTTTCAGAGGACCGGACAGGCCTGGGCCACTGCCAACTTCGGGGGCCTTCAACCATAACTTATTTTATTTCATTTTGTTTATTTTTTAAAGATTTGTTGTATTTATTTTAGAAAGAGAGAGTGCAAGCCACGGGAAGGAGCAGAGGAAGAAGGAGAGACTCTCTAGCAGACTCCCCACCGAGCCTGGGTCTACGTGGGTCTCGATCCCCGGACCCCGAGATCGCAACCCAGGCCAAAATCAAAAGCCAGGCGCCTAACCAACTGAGCCATCCAGGTGTCCCCCCATAACTAATTTTAAATGAAGATAAGTGGAAAGGAAAGAGATCTTTAAAAATTCCTGCAGCATTTTTCTAGTTTTTTGTTCTGTAAAAAGACACTATTTACTAAAGAAGAGGCAGCTTTTGTGTAATATCAGAGTTCCTATCAGATACAGGAAGCATTTCAAACCCTAACATATTAATAAATATAATTGCTGCATGTAGGCCCTGTGGGGGGGGGGGTGGTGTGTGCACACAGACCGAATGCGTCTCCATACCCAGCACATCTGCAAACCTCTCACTGAAGCCTGTGGAGGAAGAGGCATCTCTCATCTTACCCAACACTGGCATGCCGATGAGTTTTCAGTGAATTTAGCAAACTTTCACTTTTAGCCTCCTTTAGTCCCCATCTGCCAAGGAAGTTTATTCCCACACTTGATATGCTGCTCTAAGGTTGTAAAGAAATATTGGGACCCATTTTCCTGATGTCGTTCCCTCTTATGGGTGAAAGGTCATCACATCCTTTGTAATCATTCATTTTAGGGCCATAGGAGACCCCACTGTACCCATCTATACTGCGATAGTTTGCAAGACCTTGCTCAATGACCTACTCTTATGCAGCCTGAACTGGCCGCACCTGATGCCAGCCCACAGAGGCTCCTCTGACAGTGGGAACCGCCCAAGAGATGATACTTTTTTTTTTTAAAGATTTTATTTATTCATTTAACAGAGAGAGAACACAAGTAGGCAGAGAGGCAGGCAGAAGCAGAGAGAGGAGCAGGCTCCCTGCGGAGCAAGGAGCCCGATGCGGGACTCGATCCCAAGACGCCGGGATCATGACCTGAGCCAAAGGCAGTTGCCCAACCAACTGCGCCACCCAGGCATCCCAAGAGATGATACTTTTGAAAAAGCCCAGCGTTAGAACTGCCTTCACCAGACTGGAGGCGGGATCTATTCTTAAGATTCTAAAAATAAGTTATTGCATGATATTAAAACGTCTAAAACCAATGCCAACACCCTCTTGGACTTGAAAGCCTCGTGGAGGGTCAGAACACAGATGGAGGTGTGGGCTATGATCTGGATTTGAACTCAGCACTCCTACTAACTGGCTGTGTGACCTCAGGCAAAACCATTTCCCATCTCCAAACCTCTGTTTCTACTTTTGGCAAAATGAGGCTGATGCTAATACTGGTTTGATGTGCGAGGCACACGCGAGACGATAAACGCGAAAACACTTTAGAGTTTGAATGTCGGTTACTTAGTACACGTAAGGCAGATCTATTGCGATGATGCCCAGACGTGAGTCTACATCAGAATCCCCAGACTGCTGGGCCCCACCTCTGGGTATTCCGACTCCGTAGCTCTAGCAAGTTCTCAGGGGATGCCCTAGCTGCCGCTCTGGGGACCCCAGTCTGAGAACCACTGCTCGGTTGCCTTCCCAGCTGTAGTCCATCTTACCGCATTATGAATTCCTTAAAGCATAATCTCAGCTTGTTGTGATGTCGATAGAGCCTTGGGTCAGCTGGAATTTCGGCCAAGAACACTTGGGCTACTTCCAGTGGTCCCTGATGGAAAAAGGAACAAAACAATAGGACATTGGAAAGAAAATTAAATTACTTGGGAGAAAATCTTGGCTTGACATCTTAGTTTGGACTTTTAATTCTGTAGGGAGCATGACCGCAACAAAAAAATCTAGGAAGGTACTGAACTTCTCCGGAAACTTTGATTTCTTAGGAGTCTGGAGATTTAGGAGAATACTCAGAAGTATAAATGTATGTTCTTTTTTCAAAAAGGATTTATTTATTTATTTGAGAGTGAGAGAAAGCAGGAGTGGGAAGCGGGGGGGGGGGGGCTAAGGCGAGGGAGAAGCAGACTCCCCGCTGAGCAGGGAGCCAGACTCGGGGCCCGATCCCAGGGCCCGGAGATCATGACCTGAGCTGAAGGCAGATGCTTAACCGACTGAGCCACCCAGGTGCCCCCAAATGTATTTTCTTAATTAAATGCTATACTAATAATGGGCTTTCCTTTGTAGGTAAAGGTAATACTACTGTATCATAGGGTATGTGCTTTGAGTTGCTTTTCTAAAACTGAGGATTGTCTTGATTCGTCTTTTTACATTCACTTGTTAAGTTGCCCTAGTGGTGGGCGCCATTTTGTGTAATTGCTGGCTTCCATCAGAGATACACACAGTACATGGTTATGGGCTTATAAAGTCTTCCATTTTCATTAAAGGATTGGGACTTGAACCATTTTCTGATCTGGAAAATATAATAGTCATTTCTCCTCTGTGCTATTTCTGCTCCCTTGATATTATCTGGACCCAATTTCTGCAGGGAAGTCCAGCTGTGCTGAGTGAGGAAAAGGTCATGACATGCACTGGGTTTTTGAGTGGAGGTGTAGACAAGAGCAGATCTGGATCTGAAATTAAGGAAGACCGCCGGACAGAAAGTATGAGACTAGCATCTCCCTGCATCCAAGACTGGTTTAGTTACATGCTGAGTTTGGGAGTAAAGATTCTAAGGGGTTTGAGGATATCCAGCTTGGTCTGAAGGGGCCCAGGAGGCCTGGTCCCTGGTCTCTCCTGGTTGGCAAGGCTGGATTCGTCTGGTGACTCACCCAGGGGCTGCATGTTCTAGACCCTTTCCCCTCTCCCCTACAGATATTCTTAGATTGACCTCATGCTCTGCAACAACTCTGCCTACACTGGACATGACTAAGCCCTCTGCAAAGGACCCCAGATCTGGAGCCTGCTGCCAGGGCTGGCCTCACAGTGAAGACCTCTCTGTGAAAATGGTACTCCTTACCCATGCTCCACTCATGTCTGGGATGTCTGTCCGTCCTTCCTTCCTTCCTTCCTTCCTTTCTTTTTCCTTAAGATTTTATATATTTATTTGAGAGAGAGAGTGAGCAAGAGAGCACACAAGTGAGGTAGGGGCAGAGGGAAAGGGAGAAGCAGATTCCCCGCTGAGCAAGGAGCCCAATGTGGTGCTCGATTCCAGGACCCTGAGGTCAGGACCTGATCCCAAGTCAGACACTTAACTGACTGAGCCACCCAGGCAGCCTTGCCTCTTTCCTACCATGGTTGTTACGTGAAGAGACCTCCTCCAAGTCCTCTAAACCTTAAAAGTATTGGGTCTAAGTGCAGGGATAGCATTTATGTGTGGATCAGACTCCTCGTCAACCTCAAGGAAGAAGGGCGTAGACAGATAATGAAAACCCGTCACAAGGCCCAGGGGAGGTGCCGGCAGCCGGTCGGGCTCACCTGATTGACGGTAGCTCCGACAGAACCCTGCAGCACCATCTGAAGCATTTTGGCATCGGGGGGCTCCTGGTTAATGGCAACCGCTAGCTGTAGCGTCTTCTTCTTCATATCTTCAATGGCGACTTCAATGGGGGTCAAAACAAACTGCACATAAGACAGAAGCATAGGGAAGTCATAGTCCGGTCTTGGAAGCCATGCACCAACCTGGGACTATGGCGGACCTGGATTTGAAGAAGCAGGTAAGGGGACTTCCAGAATACTCTGGATAGCTTAAGAGGAAGGAAAGACCTAACATTTCTTGAACACTTACTGTGTTCGGGGAACTTTGCGGACATCTCTCATGTATTCTCTCCATTTCTCTGTAGTCTTTCCACCTTACAGCCCAAAAGGGATTTGTAAGGTTCGGCAAGTGCCACAAAATGACATAGGGTCGTAAGCAGCGAGCTCAGAATTTGATCACAATGATGTCTACATTCAAAATCCGAGTTCTTTCTACCCTGTTCAGTTTCCCCTCTGATTATGGAACAAGTTACTTGACTTATAATTAGAGACGGTATTAGACGCACAGGACTCGAGGTTTTTGTCCCCGCCATAACACACGACTTGGGCATCATGTGTACCTTCTCTAACTCACCCTGAAGGTGAATTCCTGGTTAACGGAATTCTGTTAGGGGTCAAGCTGCTGGCTGCCAAGTTCTGCAGGTTTGGGGTAGGTCCTTCCTGAATGTTGTAGGTGGAGTTATGCCCCTCCCCCTTCATATGCTGAACTCCTAATTCCCAGCACCTCAGAATGTGACCTTACTTGAGATAGGGTCTTTACAGAGGTAACCAAGTTAAAGAGAAGTCCTTAGGATGGGCCCTGTAGGATGAAAGTCCCTATAAAAAGAGGAAATTTGGACACAGAGACACATGTGGAGGGAGTGAATGTGAAGACTCAGGGAGAGGGGCCCAGAACATACCATCCCCCACAACCCTTGGAAGGAACCAACCCTGCCAACGTCTTAATTTGGTGCCTGACCTTCCAAATGTGGAGACAAAATATTTCTGCCTTTCAGCCATGCAGCCCACGGTCCTTTGTCACAACAGTCCTAGTGACCTAACACACTGAGGTTCTCAGGGAAGGGCAACATGGCCAAGAAATGCTGGGAGGATTCTTCCTGGGACCATGAGTTTATTTCTGTGCTATGCCTCCCCAGGGTTTAAAAGTCCAAAACAATAAGAAATATGATAGATGCCTTCTAAACCAACCTCCTCTTCACTGAGTCACTCCTTCAGCACTTCTCTCCCATCCGTGAAGCTCGCTCTCTGATGTGGTCGCCGAACACCCTCGCCGGTGGGCAATGAGCTCATTCGCTTCTGCTCCCGCCCCATGAGGCGCCCGTCACCACAGCTCAGCTCTGTGCACCCACCAGCCTGACGATGCCTGTTATGCTTGTTATTTTAATGACCTCATCTAATTAAGTAATGCACCAACGGATGAACTGTGGGTGCGGAAAGAGACAGAACTGTATCTATGAGCACCAAGCTGAACGCTAGGGCAAGGCGTCACGGAAATGAGTCGCTATAAAGATTCCTGCCACATTAGGAATGCTCAAGACAGCTGTAAAAGCCTAGGGGCAAGCAAGTCCTCAAAATCCAGAAGGACTCTGCCCTCACATGGTTTAGCAAGTATCTTTCAGCTCCTCCTCTGCTTTATAGAAACGAAAACCGAAAACTATGGCCAGTGTGTTAAGGGTGGGACTTATGCTGGAAGACAATGCCGAATTGTGATCCGCCAAGCCCAAATGACAGGGAAGGCTGGGGCCCTCTATAAACTGAAGGACAATAAACGTCCGCATATATATTTCAAAGTTAAAGGAAATGTTTGTACTGTCTACTTTTGAGACACTTTCTGGATCAGTCCTCTTACAATGGACTCAGGGTCTTCCACGGTAAATAGACCCAGAGAAGAGAAAGGGGTCTTTGCTATCAGTGTATAATTGAGGAAGCTGAGTGAAAATAAGTGCCTTGGGCAATGCCACAGGAGGAATCTGGGACTAGAAGTCCCCTGGTCTCCTTGCCTATCTTGCATGGGGCCCTTCTTCCAGCTCATCACCAACTCCTGGGGATTCTCGCTTGCTGTTCCCGGTCCCTAATAACTAATAACACAACTCTGTCTGAGCCACCTACAAGCTTCCGAATATGTAAAACTTCCATATAAAATATTTAAATTTTAAATACATATTTCGTACAAACGGATCATAAAAATACACACGTTGAGAATTGTAATTTTGTCATTCTACTTATGTTAAAGATACAACCTCCAAGTATCAAATATTTAAATATTCAGTCATGCTACGAAATGCGTAGCTGCCTAACTGGGATTCCCTGGCGCCATGACAATCAGAGGATAGCCACCATGCCAAGATTTCCAATGGGTCCCTTTCTTTGGTTTTTCTCTCCAGTCTGGTGCGAGGGAGCACGGAGGAGGAGTGTGTGTCATCCTGGGGGTTGGGGGGGGAGACTCGGGCACTCCGTGGTGACCTCAGTCCCAAGCCCGTTGGCCCCGGGGGCCATTACCTCTTCCTTCTGGATGACACTGATCCTGGTCTTGACGTAGGGGAAGGCGTGCCCGGTGGTCAGCACGGTGTTCCGCCGGTACTGCTCCTGCAGCTCCCCCCGGGGCCGGCCCTCCAGGGTGAAGGGGGTGGTGTACATGAACCTCCGCAGATTGAAATTCTTCTCGAAGTAGGTTACCCTGTCTTTCATCTCGTACTCATCAAAGTAGGGCTCCACAAACGTGATCTGTATGTAGGCCTGAGGGGAAGAGGTGGGGAACGGAGGAGGTGAGCTCGTCCGCAAACCCCGCCCCCCGAGGCGCTGGGGAGGCAGGCTGGGACACAGCGCCCCTGCCCCACCCCTGTGCGCGCCCCAAAACCACAGAACCTGAGCACGTGGGGACAGACGTCAGCCCTCGCTGCTCTGCACCCCCAGGGAGACCGAGGGCTGCGGGCCAGGAGGACAGGGCAGCATGCCCGTGTGACGTGACGTCTCCAAGCTGCCCCTCCAAGCTGACCTCATGGGTCCACCTGAAACTTGGTGCAAAAGTTAGCAAGCTGCTATTCAGAACGGACAAGCTTTCCTTTTTTGGAGACACCATGACCGCTACCCACTGAGGAGAACGGCCAGACTGAAGGCGAGTGACAATCCTGAGCAGGGCCAGGGACGGAGAGCCGTTGGAATTTCCAAACACTGATGATGGGAATGCAAAGCAGACAGCCCTTCTAAGGTAGGCTAGCTGTTTCTTAGATAGGTGACACTGGCCATCAGATCCCAAAATCCCTCTCTGATGCGTGCATTCAAGAGAAATGAAAACTCATCTTCACACAAAGACCTGCACATTGTGTCTACAGCTTTCGAATTCATAACAAAAACTAGAAACAACCCAAACGCCCGTCCAGCGGGGAGCGGGTACAGCCACAGGGCAGAAGACAACTCGGTGAGACCAAGGAACAGACCACAACCACGGGGAGGAATCTCAGATGCTTTTTCTTTTTTTTTAAAGATTTCATTTATTTATTTGAGAGACAGAGAAAGTGAGAGAGAGCATGAGAGGAGAGAAGGTCAGAGGAAGAAGCAGACTCCCCGCGGAGCTGGGAGCCCGATGTGGGACTCGATCCTGGAACTCAAGGATCATGACCTGAGCTGAAGGCAGTTGCTCAACCAACTGAGACACCCAGGCGCCCCGGAATCTCAGATGTTTTGTGCACAGTGGCAGAAGCCAGGCTCAAAGGGCCGTGGGCTGGTGCCTCTTGTTCTAGGATTCCATTTACGTGACCTTCTGGAAAAGGCAAAACTACAGACAGCAGATCAGTGACAGTCAGGGGTTCAGAGCAGAAGGAAGAGGCATGGGGACGTACTTGGGGATGATGGAACTCTTCCTGCTGGTGGTGACACGTGTTTGTCCAAACTCATAGAACCCAACATCAGAAGGGTGAATTTCACGGCACGTACCTCATTTAGAAAGGTGCATGCGTGCACACACACACACACACACACACACGCATGCACTGAAGAAGGGCTCTTATTAAGAAAGAAGGCCACTTAAAAAAAAATGACTGTGACCACAGTCTCAGTAATACCCACCGAGTGAAAAGGGTGGGGGCGTCATTGACCTCAGCCTGTGAGTCACTATTTAGTGTGATGAAATCCGGCTCTCGTTCTGGGTTCGGCTTCTCATTTAAAACTCTCAGCACCTGCCTCGGACCATTTAGAAGAGGGGACATGTGCACCGTGGGTCAGGGATGTCACCGGTGACACTGTGGGCTCTCCGTGCCATGTGCTGTGCACGCCTCCCTTCTGAGGACCTCCGACCCCTCTGTCGAAGCCTAGCTCAGCTCTGACCACACTTACCACCTCAGGCCTGGGCTAGAGAAGGTGTCTGAAGTGCGCAAGTCCTCAGAAATCTGGAGAAAACCACCCTCTTGCATTCGGTTCATTCCTCCCTACTTGCATCATCTCCTTAATATCCTGGAGGTCGAATCTGAGGGAACAGTCTGGACTCTTCACTTGCCAGGCCTGCCAGACGGCCAAGTCTCCTCTGGGCCCCGGCGTTCCATAAAAACCTTGAACCTGCATTATTCCCGGCAGCTTGGACAGCCTCACGCACACATCTGTCTATGAGGTGGGCTGAGCAGGGGGACAGCCCCCCGTGATAAGCTAAGGAATACATCTAGTCTTTGCATTTGCTGGCTCGCTGCTTCCAAAACCCTTGGCGTGTGCTGAGGGATAGGAGTGTCTCTGTTATTTTCCTGAGGTGACCCAAGCTTGGTGGGGGGTCCGAGGATGGGGGCTGCTCACCCAAAAGACCGATCATGTGATGAGAGGGCTGGGAGTTGGTGCTGACTTTGACTTCAACTGGGCTTGGGGGGTGCTGGAGACTTGAGTTCAGGACTGTGGCTCAGGAGTTAATCAGTTGTGCCTGGATGTTAAAATTAGACACCCAAGACTCTGGATCTTCCTGACAGGTGAATGTATAGACCTGCTGAGCAAGGGGGGACATGCTCCGATTCCACAAGGAGGGGACACGGACATGCTGGGGTCCTTCCCAGACCTTGCCTTCAGTGTACCCTTTATCATAAAACTGTCATTGTCCTAAGGCACTTTCTTGAGGTCTGTGATTCACTCTAGTGAATTCCCTAACCTGAGGGCCGCTGTGGGAACCCCTCAATTAGTAACCATTTGGTCAGACATGAGGATGGCCCTAGGCTGGTGTCGGAAGACAGGGCAGGGGAGGGGAGTGTCCACACCGGATGGGGCACCCCCAGTGGGGGATGGGACCGAATACGCCCTCCTGGGACAAGGGAGGGTGCTGACGTCCAAGGCCACCCCATCATTCCCCCAACGTCACAGGGGCCCTGCGTGTGGCCGGAAGAAATCCCTGCAGCCTAAAACGGGGTGCCACTAAGGGCTGGCAGTAAGAAGCTTGCATCTCTCCAGTGAAGAGATCTACACTCATTGAAGTGTAGATACTCATCATCAAGAGTCTACACTCATTGAAGATGAGTGTAAACTTTGCAGAGCAAGGCAATAAAGAATAGTGATCAAGAGGATGGGTTTGAGGAGGACAGACCCTGACCTTGGGTCCTGGCTTTGACACTTGCATGGTCCCAGAAAGCTGCTTGACAATTTTGTACCTCAGTTTTCTCATCCATGAAATACAAATAACTCCATCTACTTCAAAGGGCTCTTGGAGGATGGAATGAAATGATGTACACAAAGGGCCCGATGCTGTGTCAAGGCACACAGTTGGTGTTTAATAAATGGTAGCTCCTATGGTTCCTGCTTTGGTATATGGTTTCTTTAAGATCTAACCATATACTAGTCGAACCCTCGACAAAAAAGTTCAGCTACATTTAAGTGACTTTAAGAGCCCAGACGGAGGAGGACGTTTTATGTTTTAGGGGATAGAGCGAAGGGAATCAGAGCCTCGGGGTGGACTTTTTGCAAATTTCCCCATACCTTGTTAGGATCCAACTTGGCTTTGTCCACAGGAGCAGAGTCTTTTATCACTTCCACGAATTCCTCACCGAAACACTGGCCATAAAATCCCTAGGCAAGGAGAACCCACGGATTACAAAGGTTATTTTATTATAATGCAACTCTCTGGGTCTCAGAAGTGGAGTAAGTTTGGATTAAGTGTGAAGAAGAATTTTCTCATTGATTATTGGAAGTCTTTCTGAGCTAATGAGGCCAGTTGGCATTTCTGGAGACAAAAATAAAAATATAAGGAAGTGCAGCATTGCAAACTGATGGATGCTTCCCTAAAATAAGTGTGCTTGACCTCTAATTCAACCAATGTCTTTACCATCCCGAAAGCAGCTCTGGGGGAATGGCACTATTTACTTCTTGCCTTTTGTACCCTAGGAACTTGGAGGTCACTAGGCTTCCCAGAATGTGATGAACCACACTTTACAAGAAGACAAAACATACGCTTCTAGTCCTGTGTTGGAGAAATATTTTAGGGAACCAAGTGGCCTGGGGTCAACTGCTGGTTTTCCTTCTCAAAGTCATGAGCTGAATGACTTTGCACAAGTTACTCAGCCACTCTGGGCCATGACTTCTTTGTGTCCAGTAAGAATTAAAGTCTCTTATTTTCCAGGGATGAATAGCATAAGGAGCAATTTAGCAACTAAAGTGTTTTAAGTTTTACAGCTATGAAAAAGCATAACTTCGAAGCAACAGCAGGCCGGCATAAGGAATGAATCTAGAGTTAAGTGTCAGCACTTTGGGGAACCCCACATACTCAGCCTGAGAAAGTTTTGTTTGGAGGGCAACCCTTGACTTTCCTCCCGCCTTCTTAGTGCTTGGCCCTTTCCATTTCCTGTTTTTCCGTCATTTCCTCTAGGAACGTGCCGCCTTTTTCTGTGACATTATGGATCAAACGTAGACAGCAGGCTGGAGTGGGGGCTTCTAGCCTAAGAGAAGGGACGCTGACTCTGATCATCTGCAGAGAAGGGCTCCTTGGACCAGCTCAGCAGGAAGAGCGCACTGTGCACAGCTCATGGCGTGGCGACGGTGAGCATCTCTGTGTCAGAAGTGGGATGTATTGTCCAATGATGCCACAAGGATGGCCACAGCACTTTCTAGGGATAACTCGGTAGTTTGGCCAGATTCAAAGTCAAGGTAATAATCTTAAGGCTGAAAAACTATTACTAAAATTTCAAGAGTGATAGGAAAGTGCATGACGTCGACCAACTTTTGGGTAGTCTTGAAAATAAATACTCACTCTATAAATTTATGACCTTTGACAAGCAAATACAGAATCTTAAGGAGAAAACTCTCAAAATCTTGCTTTATCTGTGATCTCACCTAATACCTTTGTATTATAAATGCAATGTGGACAAATTTTTATACAGATCAATGACAAATCCATAACTTTTGGGGGGGCAATGATCTGCTCTAACTTGCTTTTGTGAAGTATATGGTGTCGGGCACTTTCCTTACCTCTAGTCGGTGAGAGATCTCAGGAAGCTTAGTAATAGCGGGCTCTTTGTAAACAAATTCCTGCTCATCCAAATCCCCAAATTTGGATCCATAGAAACCAACTCGGAAGTAGGTCCCAAACATTCTCTTGTGACCCTTGTGAGCGAAAGAAGAAAATCTTTCTTTAGTTAGGTCATTTGTGAGGATCTACTGGCTTGTAAAGGGCGGGATTCTTTTATTACTGTGTTAGAAAGCATTTTATTCCCATGGCTAATATAAACCAAAATTAAGTCTTTATAAAAATGTAGTGTTTATGGAAGAAACTTTGGAAATAATAATAATAATAAAAAAATGAAATGCTATGGAAGATTTCTGGGACTTCTTTGAAATGAACTTTAAAAACTCTCACATTTCCTGGTTATAAAGTCATTCAAGGTGCCTTCTTTCAGTATGAACTGTCTGAACTCTGGTCCTCTACCTATTCCCAGCCCCTCTCCATTGGATAGATGAAAGCTACAGCAATGATGTGCTCGAGGCAAATCGCTCGCTAGAGAGGAAGCAGGGTTAAGGAACTCTGGGACAGGTTCACCTGCTGCCAGGTGAGGGACATGCTGGCCAGCCTCCTCCCAGGTACCTTACTAATGATGCTGTCAAAAGCCTTCTCTAGCTTGTCGTGGGTGGAGGTCAGCTTCCGGAAGTCTCTGTGTGCTTCCAGGATGGGAATGACCAGCTTGTAGACCTCATTAACCGTCTCGTACAAACCTCCCTTGGAAATAGAAGAAAAGCAACAAGAATTTAATGCAGTGGAAAGTCAAGAAGAGCATCCAGTGTTCATTACGTGCTGGAGAATGGATTAGTAATGGGCACCATGATATTTTACAGAGCAGGAGCGATGTCTGGGCTCCTCTGGGATGGCCGGAGCATGCAAACGGAATCAGACACACGCTAAATGGTCCTAAAAATGTGATGAAGTTAAGTGGACAGAAGATTGGCAGCAGGGAGGAAAAATGGAAGTATGTTGCCTTTTTTCTGAATTCTGAAATGGAAAGCAGAAAAAAGAAAACACAGTTAAAACAAAAAAAGTACATAGAGGTTGTAGGGTAGGGAACTTGGAAATGAAAGGTAGAAAAGGAAGAAAACCATAAGGATGAACATAAAAT
This sequence comes from Nasua narica, assembly GCA_028533885.1. Taxonomy (NCBI): domain Eukaryota; kingdom Metazoa; phylum Chordata; class Mammalia; order Carnivora; family Procyonidae; genus Nasua; species Nasua narica. The sequence continues at coordinate 8,678,518 of CM052813.1, forward strand.
TGGATCAGCTAAATATAGCGAAGTATTAGATATTTACTTGGCTTAAAACTGGGGGGAGGAGTGGGATTGTTAACATGAAAATGGGCAAGAGAGTTTCTCCACTGCCCTGAGTCTCACTGACTTCATCTACCCGTTTTTTCTCTTATCAGGAGTGTGTAGACCCAGACTAGGTGAATGAGGGGAGTCTCAGCGGTTGGCCCTCCCACAGTTCTCTGAGCTGGTCCTGGTTTGCGCCAATCCTGACAGCCATCCACTCGTCAGAAAGGCAGATGGCCCATCGATTCTCTCCCTCCCCTCCCAGTGGCTCCTCCCCAATATTCTTCTCCACCAGAGGGAAAATGAGGGAGTGACTTCATGCCTCATCATATGTGGTGTAACCTTGGGCAAGCCATTTCACCTCTCTGAGGCCTAATTTCCCCATTAAATGGAAATAACAGTGTTTGCTGCTGCCCAGCCAAAGAGCCTGCCACAAAACCAGAATATTGCAGTGATGAAAGGCTTTCTCAGCTCCCTCCAGACTGATGCAATTTGCATACATCAAAGTCATCTGGGGCCACCGCCTGCCCTGCACAGCCCTGCAGGAGCTGCTCCTGGCTTGGGGTGAAGACCGGCGTTCACGGCGCTGGGGATTCAGCCCACGCGGAGGCCCCGGGACCCCCATGAGCACTGACCGTGCTGAAGAGTTCAGCTGCGTGCTCCAGGAGGCCCACCAGGCCGCTCTCGGTGAAGTACCGGCCCGAGCACACGCCGTCCTCATCGGGTGACAAGGTGTCGTCAGAGACCGCGGACTCCTCCAGCACGTTGGAAGAAATGTTCTGAAAGAGACTGCAGTGTAAGCCCGGGGAACAGCGGAACCGGACTAACAAAAGGTACCAGAAGAACCCACGATGGGGCACTGAGCCAGCCCGTGTCCGGAGATCCTCTCAGAGCCTGTGATTATAGAATGTCTCTAATTCCACCCACAAGACGCCCTGGCTGCCATTAATTTTGGGAAGATACACTGAGCAAATGGTCTTCGAAACCTACAATTTTCTTTTCTTTTTCACCTTGAGGACACGCGTAAAGGACACTTATCTCAAAGTAACAACAGTTGAGTTACTGTCGTGAAACGACCCTATGGAACATCCAGCAGGAGTCGTGGTTTTTAAAAGGCAAAGACCAATTAAGAGCTAACTAGATGCCTTGTTTCATCAGCCCAGTGAACCTTGGGGGCGCGTTGCTACTAACTTGACTTTCAGGGGAACAGCCATATTATATGGTAATAGCCACCAAGAATGTCCTCTTGGAGGCCATGTTGATAGCAATACAACCATTACTGTTGTTGTCTCCCATTTTGTTCTTTCTTTCAAGCTTTTCCTTTACACAAACCATAGAGTTTAAAGTCTCCAGCAGAGAGTGCAGTAACCAGGGCCTGGACTAGGGTGAACTAAGTGAGAAATCAAGGGCAAAACCTTTAGAGAGGCATTCAATCCCAGGGTCCATCCAATCTCAGTAAGTGATGACTCTGAACTTGCTTGACCCTAGGAGTGAGCACTTCTTTATATTCTGCCCCTTAGGTGCCTCCTGCGTCACCCCAGCTCTGGCCCTTGCAGTGACTCTCATACTCTTGACATGTTAAGAGGTTTTTCTTTTCCAACCTGTCTCATAGATGTGGAAGAAATGCAGAGAGCATAAAAGCAAGGGGACACCTTCCCAGCTTAGAGATTGCTAAGTAGCACGCTGACCACTGCTTCCTATTCCTATACTCTTAACAGACATAACCAATCAATTATAGCACCCTTTCCCTTCAAGTTTGGATATAATGATCCTTGAACAACACAGGTTTGAATCACACAGGTCCACTTATACACATTTTCAAAAATATACTGGACTCAAACTAAGAATACACTATATGTTAATTAATTAAACTTAAATAAAATCAAATTTAAAAATACATTGGAAAAATCTTTTGAGATTTGCAACGATCTGGAAAAACTCACAGGTCGTATAGTTCAGAAACACCAAAGATATTAAGGAAATGTTAGGTATTATTGTAAGAATGTATTATCCATCTAGCAAACAAAATACATGTGAATCAACTGCTTATGTTACCTCTGCTCAACAGTAGGCTATTAGTAGTTAAGTTTCGGGGGAAGTTAAAGTCATCTGTGGATTTTTGACTGTGTGTGTGTGTGGGGGGGGTATCTCCTTGTTCAAGGGTCAACTGTGTTCTCAAAATTCGTCTCAGCGTAACATTCCAGTCAGCAACTACCAACTGACCAGAGTTGGCTTATGAAGTGAAATCATCTGTGTCCAGGCCTGGCTAGTGAGATCCAGGGAAGCAACCTTAGCAAGATCAAGGAGATCAACCTCAGCGATCAAGGAGAAGAGCTGTCACGGTCCTCTATCTTCACATCCAAGACTCTAATGTGGTTTTAGGACTTATAGGAGGCTCTCAGAAACTCTTGTGGCCAATCTTTTTTCCAAACCTGGCCTTTCTATTATGATGTTTTCAAATTGAAAATAATAGACAGTCCAAGGGATTCAGTTGAAAGAATCTAATAACTCAAGAAATGAGTACTAGGAGAATTATATGCAATTTTCTACAGGTAGAGGAATGGATTTGAAGTAATGTAGCTTTCTTCGCTGTAACCAGAGGAAAAGGATTCTGGAAGACTTTCCTGGCTTCAGAATCAGAGAGGTACATGGCAGCAGTATCTGAGAATGTATCCCTATCTACATTTGTGGAACAAGCACTGCAGTCCGGGGCATAGAATTTCAACGATCTCAGTGCCTTGGAATTTAGTGGCCTCGAAGTTATTTTCCTTGTACAGATTTATTTATCTCCAGTTTATAATTCTTTTCCAAAAATTCAATTTTATTGGAGCAGAACAAGGTTGAAAACTGAAGCACAC
>CM052813.1:8681911-8723769 GCA_028533885.1 Nasua narica
GGGGCAATAGTTCCAGTAACTTCTTCCCAAAGCCTGGGAAGCTGCTCTGAATTGTCCTCTCCCTCCAGCTCACATAGCCATCACAAAATTGTGTTGAACAAAACTGAGAAAAAGCCTTTCATCAAATCAGTCATTTAGATTCAAACAAGGATAATGCAAGCACTTACAAATGACTGGGAGTCTGGCTTGAAAAGGACTCTATTACTGGACTGGACTGTTCTTGGTTTCAAGGAGAGTCATTGCTGCAGATTATGTCTCTCTTACAAAAGGACTCATAAAACTTATTTTCTCTAAAGACCATATTAAACTATTCAGCAAAAGCCGTCCAAGTGGTCACTGAGCATCCTAGCCAGAGTCCGTTTTCAGACCTGGTAGACCACTTCCCTTTGTTTATCCTAAGAGAGTACTGGTTCCCTTTTGGCCTTCCCAGGTCATGGTGGTTCTTCCTTGCTTTGGGACCAGAGCGTGGGACACTACAGAGTTGGGGCATGTGATCAAAGGAACGGGTCATGAAGGCAATAATTTCTCTAGTGTCTGGAAAATACTTTGCCAGGTGTTAGTGTCCTGTGCCAACTCCAAGTCTTTGAGAAAGAGATTAAATGACCTTAGAAAAATGGCTCTCTCACTTTTGTTATCTGTAAAGTAGGAGTCGTAGAAACTTGCCTGTCTGCCTGCTTCACCGGTGGAGGGCAGAGGGTCAAATGAAATCATGGCTCTGAGTGTTTGTGAATGCCTGGAGTGCCTATCAACTCTACATTTATTGTAAATAATTAAAAAAAAAAAAAACCCAAGATAGTAGAGCAGTTAGAAGAGGCAAATACAATGCACTAAAGGAGATTTCTTTCAACCTTGGCAGTACCGACATTTGAGGCCAGATAATTCTGGGTGGTGGGAGCGGATATGCATTGTAGAATGTTCGGCAGTGTCTCTGGCTTCTGCGTGTGGGATGGCGGTACCCCGCTCCCCCTGCATCGTAACAATGCGGGAATGTGTCTGGAGATGGTCCAATGCCTTCTGGGGTGGGAGGCAAGCCCGCCCCCCACGGAGAGTCACCGGTCTCCAGGAAAGGCGGCCCCCACCTGGAAGCTGACGCTGCCCACGGGCAGGTAGCTGCGGTCCTCCAGCATGCTCAAGTACTCGGCCACCAAGGCAGCCGCGTGCACCAGGCACATGGCGGCCTCCGTGTAGCACTTCTTCTTGGTGTGTTTCTCCGCCATGTTCTGAAGCCAGGTCAGCCTCAGGTCAGGAGACGTCTGGTAACTCTTGGCGATCCTGAGGATAGAATGGGAACGTTTCAAGGACAGCTGGTTAATGACAGGCTTTTTCTACTGTGGATGGCCACTCTTCCCCTGCCAGGAATCTCTCCCCTCACCTGCCCTTAGAGTTCTTCCTGACCTGTCCCGGAAATGAGAGAAAAAGCAAACATCTGTCAGTCCAGGTGTTTTCCATCCACAGGTAGGGTGTGCTGGACCCCAAGAAATAGCATTTACTTCAAGTTTCATGGGGAAGAAAAAGGCCCAGTCGAATGAGGTCTATTTTAATGGATCTCTAGCAAATTTTATCCCTTTTCTTTCCTTTCTCTCAGAATAATAAGACAAAAGCACGACCCGTCTAGGACATCATGTCAGAACCAATTTATTTCTCTAAGTAGTTTCTCCCTAACAAGGGCCATAAAGACAGAGTTTCAGACTATTAAGTAAAATATGATTTCTACTTAAAATAGTACGTGTATATCTGAATACAACTGGAAAAAATATCGGAAATAATTCATATGATAATAGATAGTTCTTTTCTCTCATTCTCCGGTAAGTAGAAGATACTGTTGTAAAGGATACCTCAGATTAAATTAGGGGGATATTTCTAAAAAGGTGTAAGTGAATCGACCCACTGTGAATGATTACTTTCTCCTAATTTCTGTATATGCTTTTGGATGTCACCCAAATCACGGTACCCACACATGGCCTATAATAATCACACTAACACACCTCCAAGTGACAAACCCTAGGCCCTGAGCTGACACCCTTTGATTCGACCAGAAAAGTCTACCTGTACATGAGATCCATCAGCATCTCCGGATCTTCCTGGAATTCCCTCATTTTCACCGTGTCATATAAGATGCTGTTCAAATTGCACAGAAGTTCCTCTACCTGCAAAAAAAAAAAAAAAAAAAGCGTGAACCTCTAAACAATCCTGGCTTTGTCATCCACGGTGACAAGCTAGGGCTGCATCGGAAGGGCATGCGACGGCCACGGGCGGCTTCTCCGGGGGAGCAGAACTCGCGGGTGGAGGAGGGGAGCCTGGATGGACCGTCCGTGGCCTTCATCTTTGTAGGTCCCTGTGCTTCAGAGGCTCACACATGAGCTGGCCCTTGGGATCCACGAATTAGCCCTGAATCCTTATACTATGTTCTCTCTTTTTGTTTAAAGTCACTTGAATTACTTTCAGTTATTGGCAACCTAAAGGAGCCCTCAGCTGTATTCTGGAACATCAGGGCTGTTTATACCAAATAGGAGGCAGCTTAGGACTTCAACTTACACTATATATATACATATATGTAGTGCTATAGAGGGTGTGCTATATATTATATATAATATAGAGTGTGCTCTATGTTATATAGAGTATGCTATATATTAAACACAATATAGAATGTGCTATATATTAAATACATGTATATACATAATATTTATATATTTTATGTATAACACATAACCGTTATATAATTACATATTATATGTGTTATTACAAAAATACCCAGTATACACACACACATATATGTACACAAGTTTATACCTGGCTGATCCCGAGCCCGTGGGTGGGGTAAGGCGCGCTCTTCAGCTCACCTGGGTGGGGAAAGGAGTGGCCTGCATGGCTGTGTCCTCTTCTGCATAGGCCAAGATCGTCCTCAAGGATCTTCTCAGGTACTCCTCGTTAAAGTCTGGAGCTTTGCCCACCAAAGATGCCAGAGACATGGTTACTTGCATCTTTACTCTTGCAAAGTTCTGCGTCAGGAAGAGGAGAAGACCGTAAAAGGCACTCAGCAAGCAGATAAGGGAAGGCAGCCATGCCAGACACCAGGAACTCCCTGTTTCTTTTGCTCCGTCTCCGCCGTTTCCTTTTCTCTCAATGAAATGTGAGCTCTGCTTTGCATGAGATTCATATCATTGTTTAAATGGTTTAAATGGATATTGCTCTGACATAAATCTGTCAGCTGCCTTTAAATTTTCATGGAGGACTGGATGGCCTCCATGCTGCAAGGCTGGGAGGTTCCTACAAAGTTGGGTCTCAAAGATGGATCCTTTTGTACCAAGATTCCTCTTCTTGGGACATGACTTAAACTAGAAAAAGGAACCGTAGCTCCGTGGCCACAGTTTCTGAGATTCTGGACCCTGGACTGGCAGGGTCAGGTCTGTCTCTCCTTCCTTTCTGGCCCTATGGAAAAATAGGGTTATCCCGTGGGCCCCTGAGAAAACGTTCGAAATATTTTCAATAGTTATGTCTCACTTACGGTGAGGGCCTTGTCTTTTTCCCGTGGGCCAATTTATCTTTTAAGATCTCTTGGGAATGCCCGTTAACATGACCACAAATGTAAATAATCGAGATAAACTAAAATCTAGATAAATCTAAGTAAACTAAAATCTAGATAAACTAAAGCAAAGGTTAACTCTTCTGCAATAAAGCATAAATCCAAAGGCTGCAAAGCTTCGATTAAAACTCAGGTGCAGGGGCGCCTGGGTGGCTCAGTGGGTTAAAGCCTCTGCCTTCAGCTCAGGTCATGATCTCAGGGTCCTGAGATCGGGCCCCACATCGGGCTCTCTGCTCAGCAGGGAACCTGCTTCCCCCTCTCTCTCTGCCTGCCTCTCTGCCTACTTGTGATCTCTCTCTCTGTCAAATAAATAAATAAAATTAAAAAAAAAAAAAAACTCAGGTGCAGATGATGCTGATCATTCAAACCCTCATCCACAGGTCACACTGGTCCCATGCAATCAGATTTTGGAAACAAGACCCACGCTTCTGAATTCTTAGCCTGCCTGCTGTATTTTGCCCCACCGAGGACAACTTTTAATCTACCTATAGTCATTCAGCTGTCCTTGAAACACATAGATGGAAACCACTGCCTTCACCAGTCTCAATCTTCGCTTCTGGTTGCAAACTCAAAAGCTGCTACCCACCTACACCAACTGTCTCCGTCACATGGGACAGAAGGAAATGGCAGCCCTGCACACTTTTCCTCAACCAATATTTGCACTGACTTTCTCCCCTGATTCTGGGTCCCGCCCACCTTCACCGCTGGTGTGAGCTCTTACACTGGTGGCTCCAAAGCTGCACCTCATGAGCAGGTAGAGGGTGGCACAGGCTTGGCTCCGGGTGACGTCCATGCTGCTGCTGCAGTGGTGTAAGACTCGCTGGCACAGGTCCGCACATTGCTCCACCTCCTCCTCAAACAGCAAATCCCCGAACTAGGAGAGACACAGAGGCCATGAGGCAGCCCTTGGCACCTTCGTATTTTGTCTGGACTAGATGCCTGTTGAAATAGGCAATGTCTGCTGGGACAAGCAGAGAGCCTAGAAGAGCTCATGCATTGCTCCATAAAGAAAATGAGCTCCTTGAGTCCGAAGAAGAATGGAAGCCACAGAGTAGACTTAAGATTTAATTATGAACTGCATGACTAAGACCAGGGCTACATAATTCACCGCAATGTTATCCAGGTGGCCTTTAATGGCAAAGTCCCCTCTCTACAGGAATGACCTGTGTTTCCCGAGTCCCCTGGAAAAGACTTGGTGACTAAGAAAGAGGAAATCATCCTGACAGGGGAGAGCAGAAGAATTCTATTTTCTAAATGTAACTGATGCCGTGTTTCCTGGCTGGCTCCGTTGGAAAAGTGTGCAACTCTTAATCTCAGGATCGTGAGTTTGAGCCCCTGCTGGGTGTAGAGATTACTTAAATAAATAAGTAAACTTAAAACAAAATGTAAAAGATCCCATCCCTAAGTAGGTACCAAACTGAGAGTTTTCCGATCCAGGAGGAGAAAGTAAACTGCGTTAGACCGCTTGATGTCAGGAAAATCTAAAATTCTTCAGGCTATGAGAAATTTACTTCAAAATCTTCTCTCATTTTATGACATTTTGCAAGACTTACTGACAGGTGTCATGCTTAGGACAATGATCTCCCCCAGATGCAGTATTGAAACGGGTGAAGGGTAAAGGTGCGAGGTTGCTTTTGCTTTCCTGTCTCCAGTGAGTGGCCATGTCAAATGTCTATAGTTCTGTCCACATTTCAAGTGGGAGAGCCACTGTTGTTTTGAACCGTGACTTCTCAAAATATCAGGGCATCTGCTTTATTCTTAGGGAGACTTAAAACCTTACCTTGATGTCAATTAATACCATGCTGTGTGAGTTTTGGGGGCATCTGAGAGGAGACGGGTGAAGCCAGGTGAGACTCTCTGCTCTTAATTAGGAATAAGAAAACAAGCATCGCATGTTTACCTTGGCAATGAGAGCCCGGAGTGTCGCAAAGCAGTGAGTCAGGTAGGTGGTGCTCTGATCGCAGCTCAGAGAATTCACCAGCACCCTGAGAACACCTCCCAGCAGGCTGTCCTTACAGTCCAGAGCTGAGCTTGCCTGGAGGATGGGGTGGGGGAAGGAAGAACAGCACCACTGAATCCCTGCGCCGCGCCGGGGAGCGGAGGGGCGAAGACGCAAGTTGGCCTCGACAATTAGCACGGAGATGCTGACATTCCATTTCTCTTAGTCTAAGATCTTCAGGGTTTGGCCACCACACACATCATCCATTACCGTGACAATTGGAGACCTATATCCAAATGACTCCATTCCAAATCTTCCAAATGATTTGGGATTTATGCCCAATTCCGGGCTGCAAAACTAAGTTATGAGGCACATCTGCCCCCATCCCAGACAACAGCTCTTGGAATGTTCTTCCTTTATATAGAAGGCACAGCTTTCCTTGTGGGCTTCCCAGTACAAAAGGGGCTGCTTGACGGCAGCAATGTTTCTAAATAGAACAGCAAGACCAATACCAACCGAAAATAATGACAGATAAGTGCCATTTCTTTGGGGGGAAAAAAAAACCAAACACCACTATGGGAACTGGCAAGTATCTAGCAGTCAAAGCAGTGATGGACAGAGATATAATCAATATGATGCCACGTGTTAGATATCAAAGATACCACACACTTTTTGTCTTTATGGTTCTATAATGCTTGCTTTGATTTTAGCCCACTTAAAAGTAGGATAACTAAGGTTTCCCTGGGTTTCAACAATATTTCTTTTCCTAGCTCCAAAAAGCATCACTGGATCTACCTGAATAAATGATTTCTCACTGGTAACACGGAGGGACTCATTTCTCGGGTTCACCAAAACCCCCATTATCACTTGGACTTCTTGGGAATTTTTGGAAATAGTCACTTAGTAGATAAAATTAGTCTGGAAAATTGTCTTACTGCAACGTTCACAGCGGCACTATGCTCTTCTGCAGTGGGGATGGCGAATTCATGGTGCAAGTGACTTTCCTTCCCTGATCGGGGTCCGAAGTAGACCTCATTATTCAGACCCAACACCTTTTCCACTTGGTCCAGTCATAATCTTAGCTCCTGTACTAGACGTCAACCTTACTTCAACTGGAGTTGTCCCAACAAAAACAAAAACAAAATCAAAACAAAAAACCCAGCTTAGCTCCCATTCCTATTCTAGATCATCAGCTCTAAGCCCCGACCCGTGTTAGACCCGTGGTCCACACTTGGCAGATTTAACTACAGGGTCACCTTGTCAAGCACCCAAGGGAGCATTGGGTCAACGAGGCCAGAAGAATGCTGAGTATCTCTGGAATTTGTAAGGTGAACTGTATTGTAAATGGTTAAACAGAAAAAAGGCATTTGGGGATCACATTTGTCTCACAGGGATCTATAAAGCATTCCTTATGAAGTTCCACTAAACATGTCAAACACACCAGGGGCGTGCTGTGCTCACCTGGAGAATGTTCTCCTGCACATCCAGGATGATTAAGTTTGCTTCTGTAGCCAGATTGCCACTGATCAGGGCTTCTTGATCTAACTCTGCCTTTGTTCTAAGAAAAAAAAAGAGGTCCAGTGAAAGAGCCCGTCGAACCTGGCTGCATTCCAGTGATGGCCATCTACGCACCAAAGCGCAAAGAAATATTCTGAATAGTCCATCGTGAAATGAAAGCAGAGGAGCTGGCCACGGGTCACCCAAGGGGTGGCCACGGGTCACCCAAGGGGTGCAGGGCGCTTTCTGAGATGAGTGCCTGGTGAAAAGGATTTTCCAGGTCAAGCCTCCAGGTTACCCGCAGCCCTGCTACTACGAGGAATGACGACAGTTCGAGAAATAACAAAACGGGGAGAAAAGCAGTTACTGGTCACTACTAGCTGTCAGGCGAGCTCATCCGATCGCTGTGTGAAGGCTCGGGCCATCCCTGGGTCTCTCGCGTGAGAAGCGGCTCTACACCCGAACCAAGGGAAGCCTGTGCCACAGACCAGAGGGAGTGAGCCAGGCTGAACTCGGCAGACAACACTGCTGCTGGATTAGGGAAGCCGGGGCAGGCGAGAGTCAGTCTCTTGACTTGCCGAAGACCACCGTGGGGGGCTGCTCGGCCAAGTGAGGACCTTTCATTTTCCCCAGTGGGCGGCAAGGTGGAATTCCTCCGGGACAGCAGGGCATCTGACATCCCGCCAGGTGTCACCAGTGACTACCCACGAGGGAAAGGTAGGGAACAGGAAATCGCCCGGGGCTGCTTCCCTGCAAGGTTTCCATTTGGAGGAACCAGAACATTTCGGGCACTAGTCCAGTGATTCTCCTAAAAGCTAAGTGATGCTGGAAAGGGGTATCTTGTATTGTCTAAATTTAGTGGCCAGGAAAGGGAAGGGTGAAGAAGTCATTTCCCCAAGATGCCCCAGAGGCCAAAATGTCGCCCCATGGGTTTGGGGCATCAGGACGTGAGCCCCCAAGTCTTGGACCAGGACCAGCACCCAGCTGTTCTTGAGTCCCCTTCACCCACCAGTGGGGGTTCTGCCACTGCTTCTATCTTGCTGAGGGCTCAGAATAAATATATCCTTGTGTTTTAAATGTTTCCAAGCTGGGGCGCCTTGGGGGCTCAGTTGGTTGAGCATCTGCCTTCGGCTCAGGTCATGATCTCGGGGTCCTGGGATCGAGTCCCGCATCAGGCTACCTGCTTGGCAGGAAGCCTGCTTCTCCCTCTGCCTGCTGCTCCCCCAGCTTGTGCTCCCTCTCTCTCCCTTTCTCTGACAAATAAAATCTTTAAAATTGTCAAGCTTAGGACAGCCTCTCTGGTCCCAAGGGGCTCTACGTTGTTTTTCATTCTGCAAGTGATAATATTTGCATAAGAAAAGTGAAATATAAAAGCTATTTTTAAACAATGTATTGGTAGATTTAGATTTTGAGCAGCGCTATGCAACATAGTAAGAACACATATGCCATTCTCTGTTTTGCAGTAGCCGCGCTAAAGAAAGCAAAAAGAAATAGGTTAAAGTGACTGAAAATATTTTTTTGACCCAATACGGAAAAAGAATTGTCAATGGGTAATCACTATAAAAATGATGAATGAGAGCTTTTCCATTCCTTCACTGGCGCTAAATTATCACAGTCTGGCCCGTATGTGTCACCTGTAGCACTAATGAGGCCACTCTATGGGACCATGCAGACCTAGATCTGGTTTTCGTTTTTGTTGTCAAAGTTTTTCCATGGTGGTAAAATAGATATAACATAAAATTTCCCATCTGAACCATTTTTAAGTGTATAGTTCATTGGTATTAAGTACTTTTGCATTTTCTCGCCACTACCATTGCCACTAATCCAGTTTTTAGAAAGCCTACCAGCCAGTCCTTTAAAACGCTGGTTCTAATATTGGACAGGACAGCAGCCTTGCCTCGAGAGTTTTACTGAACGCTGATTTCCGGGTCCTACCGCGGGAGGTTCTGAATTCGTTGTTCTGGGGCCCATCTGGGCCCTGGGACCTTCAAAAACTCTCCTGGTGCTTCTAACGTATAACCCTGTTGAAAAACGACTGCTCTAAAAGAAATAGACCCAAAGTAATTGAAAAACGATCTGAAAGAAAAAGGTGAAAGATCCCACTATTATAATTACAAAAATTTTTCCAAATAGATAAATCTCACTATGGTTTCTCTGGATAAATAAAACAAAACAAAAAAAGCCACACCACCTCTGACCCCCCCCCCCCCCGGGGGAGTACCAGGAGGCCCTGCACAGAAAGGCTCAGGGTGGTGTTATTTCCGCAAGCAAAAGGGGAAGGTTTCCCCCAACCTCAATTTACGCAGCTCGCAGCCCGGGCCAAACATGTCTTGTTAGGCTCCTCTCCTAATCTCCGAGAGTAAATGGCCTAACCCCCTGAGCAGTTCTGTAGCCAGAACTCCATGCACATTTCTCTCATTTTGTTTTTGGGGGAAGAAACAGGGGGCGCATGACCTGAACTAGAATGTGTAGATTCTCAGAACCAAACATCTTAAAAATCAGCTGAGGGAATGAGCCCCCTATCTTCCCCAAAAAACAAAATGAGAGAAATGCACGTGCTGTTCTGTGCTCCAAGAATAAAATACCGTCAGCGAATGGATATTACTAATCAGAGCAACAACTGGGCTTTCTCAATAACGTCTGTAATAAAAATGTGTTTATCAGGGTGCCTGGATGGCTCAGTCATTAAGTGGCTGCCTTCCACTCAGGTCATGATCCCAGGGTCCTGGGATGGAGCCCCGCATCAGGCTCCTTGCTTCTCCCTCTCCCGTTCCCCCTGCTTGTGTTCCCTTTCTTGTTCTCTCTCTCTCTCTAGTAAATAAAATCTTTTTAAAAAAATGTGTTTATCTCTTTCACGTTCTAAAATAAATTGGACTCTCAAAGGTCCCAGAAGTGGACTAGAATTCTTCATTCTTGCGATGACAACAAAGACAGTGACTGTATTTACTGAGGAAACAGCACTGTTATTCGAGTCGGCCCCATTCCCGCACCCCTGTGATGGGGGCTTCGTACCCTGTGGAGATGCGCTACCTACACTTTGTTGAGTGTGTGGGGCGGGGTCTTGAGCCATGTAATGTTTTGCGCAGTGGACCCTGGGATTCCTTAGGTTATCTGCGGCAAAGAGGAATAGCACACATGAGCTCTCTCTTCAACATATCGAGTTGCATATCCTTATATATTCAAATTCTTATACATGAATATCTCAGACATTGCAATCCAAGCAGCAGGATTCCTTTCATTTTTTATATTTTTTGCCGACAATAGCATACATTATCTTAAAGATATGTTATATACGTGTGTATGTGCGTGCATAGAGAATTATACACACACCCACTGTGGGAGATATAGCAAAGTATAAAGAAGAAAACGTCAATAACCTTAACGTCCAAAGAGAACGACCCAAGGATAACTACTGTTAATATTTTGGTAAATTTCCTGCCAGCCTTAAAATGTATTTACCCAAAGCAGTTAAGAGATTTAAGATGCTACTCCAAAATCAAGCGTCTATCCTATTCACTTAACATTATATCATAAGGATGTCCTGTGTCATGCAATTTTAATACCAACCTAACATTTCCCTCCATAGTTCCCCATTCTTGAGTATTTAGAATGTTTCCATTTTAAAAATATTGAGTGATCCTGATATAAATATCTGTGGCTATACCTTTTGCACACGTTTCCGGAATGGAAATATGAATCTGAACTATGTGGTCTTGGGTGCCCCAGCCTGTCCCCTCCAGCAGCTCTGGTCAAGCTATCTGAGATCGCTAAATATTAGTTTTCTTCAAATGCTTAGCAGTGTGGTCAAGTTTTCAGAGCTGTGAATCATAGCTCCTTATACCTTCGATTATCCTGGGTCCTCGGATGAAGCAAATTTGCACAGATAACGATGTTTCGTTTTCTTACCCCTGGAAGGATGTAGTTGTTTCGGTAATACAAGTAGGCTGGGAAAAGGGGTTTTAGACCTTAGGTAGAAGTAGCACAAAGTTGCTGAGTGACTCACTTATCTTGCTTCTCATTAGCTTGCCGCCAATGCGTCTGCTCCTTCCTCCATCTCAAATTTTCACTGAGGCCCGGAAATCGGTCATTCCCTAGGAGTTAAGAAATGCACGAGAGGAATGTGATTAGCATGAAACCCTCTAAGATAACCACAAGTTTTGTAACCAGCTCTGCAGAGAGGACTCGGAACTGTGCCTCCTGCAAATCAGAGCCCATGCTGGGCGCCGGGGGTGGGAGTAGGGGGAGCGGTGGGGAGACAGAGCTGCCCGGGACCCCGCCGCCCATGCTTTGATGGACAGCCTGCCCCTTTAGAAACCTTGCCTTTCTAGAGCGTGGGTGAGCACGTGTGCCCTGAACAGAGGGTTCCAGTGAAACCGGGGTTCTCAGTGAGTTACTGAAGAGGAGAGGGCGGGCGTTCAATGAGGGTGCCCCCTCCCCAGCACTGCAGGAGCTGAGCTCCCCGCCCCACCCCCGCCCGAGTTCCCGGCTGCTGTGTCCCATCACAAAGAACAAGCTGTCACCCTGTGTAACTTGGAGCACGGTGACGTAGACAGAGCTTGCCTGAGCACCTCTCTCTACCATACAGCATTAGTTCAGCCTTTTTGGGATTACTCCTGGCGGGCCTGGAATACTTGGACACCCCTGGGGCTGGGGGGGATCAGTTGTGTTCTAGCAATGCCCTGGGTGATCTGGGGAGATGGTTTTGGAATCAGAATTATCCGGCATCTTGACCAAGCTCCACAAAGACGAGTCAAATGCCCCGGGGAGAGGCTTCGAGGGAGACTACATTCCATCTATCCTGTGACTCACGACCTCGAGAGTAACCTGTACCACGGACAGGTCTTAAGCAGATGTATCTGGGGACGTTTCCAGGGTTCCTGTGACCTCAGGACAGCAGCCTTCCCTTGCACGCACACAGCAGGCACAGAATCTGGGAACCGGCTTGCCTTTATTATCCTGACATCTTAGGAAAGCGATGGCAGGTCTACTCGCATTGCAAGGATGCTTCTCTTCACCAAGGGTGTAAAACTCGCTGATGGGAAGCAGGGAAGGGCAAGGCCAGCGTACCTGGAGCCCGGCAGCGGCGCATCATCTCCCCCCGGGCCCCTTCCCCACGGAGCAAAGCCTCTTCCAGCCTGGCCTTGACATCCCTTGACTT
The DNA here is from genome assembly GCA_028533885.1 of Nasua narica. NCBI lineage: Eukaryota > Metazoa > Chordata > Mammalia > Carnivora > Procyonidae > Nasua > Nasua narica. The sequence goes on from CM052813.1 coordinate 8,694,089, forward strand.
CTGCAGGACTTGGGTACTGACTTTGTCAGAACTCTGTTTTCCCTGGACAGGACAGAGGCAGAAGGATGTTTAGTGTGGTGAGATCTCTGTATGTGCGGAGAATCCTCAGAACACAATACTCCGCGGCAAAGGGCAGTCAGTTTGGACACGTGCCCCTGTGGAGAGGCTGCTTGGGGGTTCCTATGGCTCAAATCCTGCGAAGGAGAATGGGGTTTTCTCTGCAGAAGGCAGAGATCCTTCCCCTGAGAAAGGACCATATCTAGAATGAAGAGAGGTTATGGGTTTTAATACAGAAGTGAGACCAACACATGATGCCTCCATTCCCCCCCAAGCCAAGGGGAACCATAGTAACGACATTGACCTGAACTTGGGAGCTAAGGGCTGGTGTAAGGCTGAGCTACCGCGCACTCACCTTGTACTCGAAACATGAGACACAGATGAAAAGGAGATCTAAGATCCTGTTTAGCTGCATGGAAGGCAGGTCGGCGATCCACTTCCTGATGAGGCTCTGGTCGGCGTTCTTCATGATCCAGAGGAAACAGATCATGAGGTTGCGGGTCGTGTCGGCATTCAGCATGTTGTACTGCTTGTAGGGCTGCAGGGAGGCAGAGGGCGAGATGGACAGAAGGGAATGAGTAGAGCCATGAGAACCCCAAAAGCATCAGGGAGGCTATGCTCTTGGAACACAGGCATGGCCCTTTGTCCCTGGCTGGGGAACTGTTTCCAGGAACCTGCTGGCCTTTCCTGGGCCACGAAGCTGCACTCCCTGAGCTGAGGGGCTCAGCCATGTCTGAGCCAGGCTTTCGGCCACGTCCCGTGGGCTCCCTCCGTCTCCGGAGCAGCCTGGTCTCGTGGTCTGTCCTGCCTTGACCAGGGTCCCCCAGTCTCTCTGATACAAAGGAAGCTTCCAAGCTGCTAAGATTCCAAGTATTTCTCCTTCCAGCTGGACACCGGAGGGTTGAACTTGGAGAAGAGAACAAGACCGGCCAGGCTCCAGAAACATCCTAACTGTGCAGGAGTTAACTTGTCAGAGCCCAGAGGATAATATGAGGGTCTTGAAGTGCTCGGCAAAGGAATCAAATCCCTAACTTAGTGGAGTCGTCTGTCCTGGGACTTCAGTGACTATGTATATTGTCCTGGCGGTTGGGGAATGGGGGCTCAGGCTATGTGCTTGAAGACCCTGGTCCCAAGTGTTCGATTTTGAGGGCTGAGGATGCTTTCTTTACTCCTCCAATCAATAGCCTGCTCCCTTGGTTCACAAGGTGGTGTAGCTAATACCCGATGGAATGCGAAATCCCCTATTTGTGAGTATGTGTGAGAAATGTTGGTTTGGGATGCAAATGGTAGGGCTTATGAAATTAGTTGAGCTTTCCTGAGTACGGTGGCAAGAAGCCACGAAAACCTTAGCGATAACTTCCCAGGGAGGATCTTCTAACGGTGAACTCTGGGCATCTGAGCATGTCCCCTTCAGGCCAAGTAACAGCGTAAAAGGCACCCACTGCCTTGGGCAGCTAACTTGGGTAAGAGGCACGTTACTAAGGTGAAGGGGGTTATAAAACACAGTATTTCTCCAACTGCTGGATGACGGGGGAGGTCAACTCTCAAATGTCTTTTCTCTTTCTTACATCCCTGCCTTCCAACCTTCCCGGGGCTATCCTGGTGGGGTGGGGGTGGGGGCCGGGGGGCTTGCCAAGTGCTGGAGGGAGGAGAGGAAAGCCATCCAGCAGAGAAGCTACTTAGGTCAAGATGCTGCCTTCCCAGGAGAGAACCGAGGGAGTTCTCCGCAGATATTCACCCTATCCTGAAATGCAAAGTTCAATTAAGCTGGATGGTGCGGCACTGTCACTGTCTCCCAAAGGAAGAGTCAGAGCTGCTAAGGAAGGGAGTTGCCACCTCAAGGAAATCAGACCCTGTGTTCCTGGAGGCACTGCTCTTTAAGCTCAGAGTCTGTGCAAAAGCCCAGAGCTATCCAACTCTGTTTGGGCTCCCTGGGGACCCAGAGAAGCTGAAGTCTTTTGCCGAAGAAGTACTCACCCCAAGCTACTGGCTCCTTCCATCATTTTTCTGGAGGCAAACATAGTGTGAATGACAGACTTAGAATAAACACCTCCCTCGGGTGGGAGGCTTGGTTTGATCATCTTTGTGCTGACCTCAGATAGCCCAAGTTCCCCTCTTTCTGGTGTTCTGAACCTTGAACTCAGGGACCGTTGAGACTGCCTGGATTTCATCTGTGGATCTACCATGGCAGCCAGGACCGTCTGTGACTACGCTGTCTCATCTGAGCCATTTCCCTTCCCATTGCAAGCTTCACGCTGATGCCCTTCGGGACTGAGCAAAGAGGCAGGAATCTCACAGCCTGCTCTACTCTGGGTTCCGGTAGGTAAATATAAGAACGAGCCCATGGGAAGATGGGACAAGACATGGGACAAAAAATAAACCAGAGAAAGGTGCACCCACGTACCAAGGAAGAAAACATTGTTCCACTTGTCTTCGAATTAAAATTGCTTCCGGCGATGGCCAGCGCCACGTTCTGGTTAATTGCACTGGTCCCTTCTTGGTCTTCATCGGAGCCATTGGCACGATTTTTTCCACTACGGGCATCTGCAGCTGTAATGAAAATGTCATTGGCCTTACCATACGATCCAACAATTGTGCTTCTTGGTATTTGGGCAGGGAGTTGAAAATTTATGCCCACAGAAAAATCTGCACATTTCTAATGGCCAAAATGTGGAAGCGAGGGAGCTATCCTTCAGTAGATGAATGGATAAATAAACCATAGTACATCCAGAAGATGGAATATTATTCAGCACTAGAAAGAAATGAGCTATAGTCAGAGAAAGACAATTATCACATGATCACTCTGATATGAAGAATTTGAGAGGCAGAGCAGGGGGTTATGGGGGGGGGGTGGGGAAGAGAAATGAAACAAGATGGGATGGGAAGGAGACAAACCATAAGAGACTCCTAAACTCACGAAACAAACTAAGGGTTGCTGGGAGGTGGGGGGGTAGGGTTATAGACATTGGGGAGGGTATGTGCTATGGCAAATGCTGTGAAATGTGTACGCCTGATGATTCACAGACATGTACCCTGGGGCAAATAATACATTATATGTTAATAAAAATTTAAAAAAATAAAGGAAGGAAGAAAGAAAGAAAGAAATGAGCTATCAAGCCATAAAGAGGCATGGAGGAACCTTCAAGGCATGCTATGTGAAAGAAGTCAATCTGAAAGGGCTCCGTATCCTGTGATTCCAACTCTATGACATTCTGGAAAAAGCCAGACTACAGAGATGCTAAAAAGTTCAGTGGCTGCCACGGGTTGGAGGAGAGAGCAGTGACCAGGCAGAGCACAGAGGAATTCTAGGGTAGAGAAATGGCTCCGGTTGATATCATAATCATGGATACATTATCATTATATATTTGTTCAAATCCATAGGATTTGCAACCCAAGGGAACCCTAAAGTAATCGCGGACTTTGGGGCTAATTATGATGTATTTCTGTAGGTTCATCAATGTTCCCCTCAGGGCGGGGGGGGGGCCTGGCAATAGGGGAAGCTGTGTATACAGGAGGAGCAGGGAGCACATGGGAAGTCTCTACACTTTCTGTTCAATTTTGCTGTGAACCTAAAGCTGCTCTTTAAGTCTTTAAAAAATCTTTGCTGATGTAAAGCCAAAAACTGTATTTCCCTATGTCTCCTACCCAATGCCCCTGGAGGGACTGATACTTATGAGTCACTAAAGGCTGCACAGTAATTTAAAACCCGCTTTCTAGTGGAGGCGCCTGAGTGGCTCAGTCGGTTGAGCGTCTGACCCCTGATTTCAGCTCAGATCATGATCTCAGGATTGTGAGACTGAGCCTCGCATCAGGCTCCTTGCTAAGTGGGGAGTGTGCCTGAGAGTCTCTCTCTCCATCTCCCTCTGCCCCTCCCCCGACACTCACACTCTTTTTCTCTCTAAAATAAGTAAATAAATCTTAAAAAAAAAAAAACCCAAAAACCGTGATATTTAGCATTACTGTTAAAGGGCTAACGTCTCTAGGAAAAAGCAGGCAGGCTAATAAAAGAGACAAAATGCTCAGCAAAAGATTCAGCTAGAAGTTAATTTTTCAAACTGTGAAAATCAAAATTGTCAAAGCTTTCATAACCCTTTCCTGTAATACAATATTTTACAATTTTTTCTAAGTTTTTCTTTAAATTCCAGTTAGTGTAATGTTAGTTCCTGGGGCGTAATGTAACATTTTTTATTCTATTCATATATTTTAAATAATGACCAAATAGAAAGAAACCTGTAAGTATAGAACTAATTAGTTCTTTATAAAATAACAAGCTAATGTCACAAAATTGGCAATAATGTATTAAATTTCAAATGTCTAAAATGAACGTTAATTTATTATCTCTATATAATATAGATATATCTATGTTCATATGTAGGTCTACATGTGTGCAAACAAAAAAAGGACTTAAAAGGTTGGTTTTTGACTAACAATCACACACAAAGTTTTTGCTTAAGCAGTTCTTAGAAAAGTGCATTAAAACACTTGCAACTCATTGATTGATTAAAAACTTGTATTTTCTTATGCTTGTCAACATTATAAGTATTTGGATCTTCAACTTTGCAGGAAAATTAGATTGCAAATAGTATGTCCTTCTGCTAAAATTCTGAAACAGAACTCAAATATTTCTAGAATGCAGTTTTTTTAAAACAGTTCGCTATTTCTGTTTAAAGGAAGCTGAATGGTAAAATGAATAGCCTGTGGCCATTATGTAAGATCTGATAACATTATCAGATTGGAGGATGCATTCTTAATTCCCCTAAATATCCACAGGGTCATGGCTATAAAAGACAAAGAGAAGGACATAAACAATTGCCACATAAAATGCTTTTATAGAAGGTCTCTCGTTTCATCCTTATCACAACCCTAAGATGTAGACATTGTTACCACATTTTTGCAGTTGAGGAAAGGGGAGGGAAGGCCTTGAAGGGTTGAAGAATTTTTCAGAGGTCACATGTAGCAATACATGGGCTAGAATTTGAATTCACCTGTATCTTTTTTAAAAAAACTATATCCTTCTTAGTGTATCATTTAAAGGATTCCATATGTAATAGATATGTTATATTACCTCTAATAATAGAATACTTTCACTGTCTTCCCACTTGTCAGCTATGTCATGACTCTAAAGGTCAATGCCATACATCAAGAAACTACTGAGATTTAAAAGGCTCGGAGGCCAAGCGCTGAAAACCTCTGATCCAAAGTGACTGATTTGGAAAATTCTCATCAACAAGGATGCATAGGAAAATGTGTGCTAAAGTGGTTTCCTGCTTTGGGAACAAATGAGTCATAGGTCTTTAAATGGAACTTTCTAGAAACTTTCAGCAAAAATCTGAAAATGGTCTGCAGGTCACAGGCTGTGCTCTGGATTATATCCTTAAATCCTGAAGACAGCTCTGGTCTCAATCTGGACTCCAGTCAGGCACTACCAGAGAACGGTCACCCCCCAGGGCAAACTTACTTTTGTACATCCCTTGCCCATTTTTTTTATCTATATTCCCTAATCCACACTGTAATATGTAAATAAACTCAGGAGGTACACAAACTCCTTGAAGATGATTTATCCTTTCCTCTTGCTGAAAAATGAGAGATACTGACTTCCAAACCCAGAATCAGCCTCTTAGGGCCAAAGGCAAAATTTCTCTGCCATGGCAGAATTTCCTAATATGGAAAACACCCTGATTTTTTTTTTTTTTTTTTTGAGAGAGAGATAGAGAGTTGGGAAGGGCAGAGGAGGAGAGAGAGAGAATCCCAAGCAGGCTCCACACTCAGCCCAGAGCCTGACGTGGGGCTCGATCTCATGACCCCGAGATTATGATCTGAGCCAAAATCAAGAGTTGGATACTTGGAGCGCAGGGCTGGCTCAGTGGGTTAAAACCTCTGCCTTCGGCTCAGGTCATGATCTCAGGGTCCTGGGATCGAGCCCCACATCAGGCTCTCTGTTCAGCAGGGAGCCTGCTTACCCCTCTCTCTGCCTGCTTGTGATCTCTGTCAAATAGATAAATAAAATCTTAAAAAAAAAAAAAAGAGGGATGCCTGGATGGCTCAGTTGGTTGAGCAACTGCCTTTGGCTCAGGTCATGATCCCAGTGTCTTGGGATCGAGTCCCGCATCGGGCTCCTTGCTCCGCAGGGAGCCTGCTCCTCTCTCTGCCTCTGCCTGCCTCTCTGCCTGCTTGTGGTCTCTCTCTGTTAAATGAATAAATAAAATCTTAAAAAAAAAAAAAAAAAAAGAGTTGGATGCTTAACAAATTGAACCTCTCCCAGGTGCCCTGACACCATGATATAGAACAATTGTTTAGAGTCGTTTGAGTCTGCTTCTTTTCTACGCCATTCATAAGAGAAAAGAGAAGGAACACCTTATTTTAATGCATTAGAGTGGTGATCTCCCAAGGGAGTAATTTTGTCAGTATTTCGTCCTTTGTGATGGATGGTCTATAAAGTTCATCCTATACCAGCAGATGGGTGAATGAATGAAAAAGTAATTTCTAAATGAAAAACTGTAAGAGACTCATAATCATAGGAAACAAACTGAGGGTTGCTGGAAGGGAGGTGGATGGCGGACGGGGTAACTAGGGGGTGGACATTAGGAGGGCACGTGATGCAGTGAGCACTGGGTGTTACACAAGACTGCTGAATCACAGATCTGTACTTCCAAAACCAATAATACATGATATGTTAATTAATTGAATTTAAATTTTAAAAATGTTAAAAAAAACACATACACATGACTACGGTCCTTTACAAAACAAACAAACGAAAACTTATTGAGATCAAAAAAAAAAAAGGAAAAGAAAGAAAGAAAAGAAAAGAAAGCATAGACCCCCCAAAACCCCAAAACTTATTGGGACCTATGTCAAAAAGTTCTCAGAGCACCGGTGTGGGAAACCGCTCACATAAGCATATCAGCACTAGAGCTAAGAGCAGAAACTTCATTCCAGTGGGGCACTTGGCAGGGGCCCCCATCAATCCAAGGAAGGACACGGAGACATCATTACCTGTAAAGTCATAGAGTTGTGGCAAAGCATCCAAAATGATTCCAACCAAAGGCAGGTAGAGGGCAGCGATTTTGACCTTCACTTCCGGTTTGACACAGCGCGGGTCCAGGTCGTGAGAGCTCAGAAGGCTATGGATGGCACTGACTGCTTTCCTTTGCACTTTGCTGATCCTATTGGCACAACACAGAAAGCTAGACGTTATGGTGAAGGGAGATCGGCCAAGATGCTCTTGAACGATAAGGAGGAATCCGAACGCTCCTGATCATTGGGGTGACATGTGAAAACCAAGTAAAAGAGGGGAGAGGTGTCTAGAATCCAGAAACAGACTTTCTGTGCTCTGGTCTTGGGTTTGATGCTTCAAAGCCCATCATATTGTACAAAGGTACTTCATTCCTTTTTATGTTGAGTAATATCCCATTGTGGCTAGAACACATTTTGAGAGAGAGGGGTGGGCTGTGAAGTGGGGAAGAGGGGCAGAGGGAAAGGGCGAGAGAGCCTCCCAAGCAGGCTCAAGGCTCAGTGCAGAGCCTGACACAGGGCTCGATCTCACGACCCTGAGATCATGACCTGAGCCAAAATCAAGGGTCAGGTGCCTAACGGACTGAGCCACCAAGGAGCCCCAGATCACATTTTAATACCCCGTTCACCAACTGATGGATTATTTCCATCAATTATTTCCACTTTCGGGCTATTATGAATTATTAATGTTGCTATGAATATTTGTATATCAGTTTTTGTATGGATGTACATAATTCTACCCTCATACCTCAGGATAGAATTACTGGATTTGATAGCAACTATATTTAACCTTTGGAGGAACCACCAAACTGTTCTCTTTTCTTTTCTTTCTTAAGATTTTATTTATTTATCCGAGAGAGAGACAGCACGAGCAGGGAGAGGGGCAGAGGGAGAGGGAGAAGGACGAGTGGATTCCTCACTGAGCAGGGAGCCTGACCAGAGGCTCGATCCCAGGACCCTGAGATCATGCCCTGCGCCGAAGGCAGATGCTTAACCAACTGAGCCACCCAGGCGCCCCACCACCAAACTGTTTTCAACAGCGGATACACTATTTTCCATCCCCCACCCCCCCGCTCCAAAAAGTTTCCATTTTCTCTCTGCCAACACTAGTTAATATTTATCTTTTTATTATGGCCATCCTAGTGGGTATGAAGGTGCTATGGACTGAATATGATTCAGTCCCCAGATTCATGTGTTTAAAACCAATGTGATGGTATTAGGAGGAAAGGCCTTTGGGAGGGGATCAGGTCACGAGGGTGGAGCGCTCATGGATGGGACTAGTGTCCTTATGAGAGACCCCAGGAAGCTCCCTTGCCCTTCAGCCATGAGAGAATACAGCAAGAAGATGACCATCTGTGAACTAGGAAGTGGGTTCTCATCAGACACTGAATCTGCCATTGCTTTGATCTTGGACTCCCCAGCCTCCAGAACTTTGAGAAATACATTTCTGTTGTTTATAAGCCACCTAGCCTCTGGTGTTTTTGTGACAATTGCCTGAAGGAACTAAGAGAGAAGAGGTATCCATCCGGTTTTGATATGCATTTCCCTGATGGTTAATGTGGTTGAATTCTTTTTTTCAGGTGCTTATCGGTCATCTCTTCTTTGGAGAAATGTCTATCCTGATCCTTGCCTTCTAAAAAATTGAGTTACTTGTCTTTTTGTTATTGAGTTGTAAGATTTAAAAGTTATATAAAGAGTTGGGAAGGCCTAGGTGGCTCAGTCAGTTAAGCTTCTGACTCATAATTTCAGCTCAGGTCATGATCCCATAGGTCATGAGATCAAGCCTACTGTTGGGGTCTGTGCTCAGTGGGAGTCTGCTTGGGATCCTCTCTCTCCCTCCACCCTCTCCTTCACGTCCACACACGCTCTTTCTAAAATAAAAAAAAATAAATCTTAAAAAAAATGACATAATGGACACAAATCCCTTATTAGGTCTACAACTTGCAGATATTTTCTCTCATTCTGTGCAACGTCTTTTCATTTTCTTGATGATGTCCTATATATCACTGAAGTTCTCACTTTCAAGTATTCTAAGTTACCTATTTCTTTTTCTTACATTGTGCCTATTTCTGGTGTCAGATCTAAGCAGCCATTCCCTGATCCTATTTCAAGAAGATTATCCCTATGATTTCATCTAAGAGTTTTATAGTTTCATTGAGGTCTGTGATGATTTTGAGTTAACTTCTGCACATGGTATGAGATAGGGACCCAACTTCATTCTTTTCCATGTGGATACCCAGTTACACCAGCACCATCTGTTGAAAACATTACTCTTTCCCCCTTGAATTGTGTTGGCAGCCTTGTCAAAAGTCAATTGACTATAAATGTGAAGATTTATTTCTGGACTCTTCATTCAATTGCATTGATCGATATGTCTACCTTTATGGCAAAACAACTACTATCGCTAGGTTTTGAAATCAGGAAATGTGAGCCCTCTAATTGTGTTCTTTTTTAAGATTGTTTTGGCTGTATTGGGTCCCTTGAATTTTCATATGAATCTTACAGTCAGCTTGTCAATATCTGCAAAGAATCCAGCTGGAATTTTGAGAGGAGTTGCACTGAACTTATAGATAACTTTGGGGAGTATCGCCATCTTCACAGTATAAAGTCTTCTGATCCGTGAATATATCATGAGTCTCTACTTGTTTAGATCTTTTTATTTCTGAAGTGTTTTATAGTTTTTGGGGTTCAAATCTTATACTTCTTTTGTTAAAAAATTTAGTCCTATGATTTTTATTATTTTTGATGCTATTTTAAATGGAGTTTTCTAAATTTCAGTCCACATTGTTCATCACAAGTATATGGAAATATAATTGATTTTTGCATATTAATCTTGTACCTTGCAACCTTGCTGAACACATTTATTATCTTTAATAGGTTTTTAGTGGGTTCCATTGGACTTTCTAAAAACAAATCATGTCATCTGTGAACAGAGTTTTACTTTTTCCTTCCCAATATGGGTGCCTTTATTTCATATTCTTGCCTATTTGCTCTGGATAAGGCTTCCAGTACCATGAAAAATAAAATAGAAGTAGCAAGAGTGGATAATCTTAGTTCCTGGTCTGAGAAGGAAAGCAATCAGTCTTTCCCTGATAAGTACAATGCTAGCTTTGTTTTTTTTCATAGATGCCCTTTCCGGGGTTGAGGAACTGTTCTATCTCTATAAGATTTGTTGAGTGTTTTTTCAAGAAGGAGATTAGATTTTGTCAAATGGTTTTTCTTCATCTCTTGAGATGGCTGAGTGGGTTTTATCCCTTAGTCTATGCATAGACTGTATCATATCAATTGATTTTCCAGTGTTAAGCCAATCTTGCATTCCTAGGAGAAATCCTACTTAGCTACAGAGCATAATCCTTTTTATCAGCTGTTGAATTCAGTTTTCCAGTATTTTGTTGAGGATATTTGTATCCACAGTCATATTTCAGCATTCAGTTTTCTCGTGATGTCTTTTGTCTCCTTTTGGTATCAGGGTAATGTCAGCCTCATGGAATGAGTTGGAAAGTGTTCTCTCCCTTCTATTTTCTGGAAGAGCATGTGAAGGATTGGAATTAAGTCTTTAACCATTTGGTGGCACAACACAGAGTTGCTAGATAATTTCCGCATGCTTGAAAAATACTAGGTATTTAATGATGTGTAGACATTTGGAGACAACCCCAGGTAAGGGGGTTCTAGGGAGACCTGTTAGACACTGACACTGTGGCTCCTTTCACAAGTCCAGATACCGAGACATGTCCCACTGGCCCTTGCCCTTCAGATGGCCAGGTGTTGGTGAGTCTAGTCTTGGCAGTAAAAGGAAATACTGATGAAGAGGAAGTGTTGTTAAAGGAGATTTTTCTGAGGTTTTAGCCCACATGGTAAAGTCACTAATAAGTATGTGACAATATTTCTAATGACTTTCCAGGGGAGTAACGGACAACCCAGAAATCAGGGATTATTGTGTTGCCAAAGGAGAGACACTCTTAATTAGCTACCCTCTGGGGAGTAGAAAAGGTACCGTGTGTGTGTGTGTGTGTGTGTGTGTGTGTGTGTGTGCCTGAAAATTACATGATGTCCTCTGAACATACTCCACTCTGTTGCCAGTAAAATAACAGCAACAACTTTATGAGGAATCAAAATAGATGTCAGGGCTGCTTCCCTTGACACCTCAGTAGAAGGAAAATGGAAATTAGAAACTCCTGCTAATGTAAATACTAGAGTACTTTCAGATATCACATGGATCAGCGCTAGCAAAGAACAATTAAGGAAAACGTGTGTGTGTGTGCGTGCGTGCGCGTACAGGTGATTTTTTTTGTGTGCTCAAACCTCATTCTCAACACCTTATGGGTCAGGGCGCTCCGTGTTGCTGTGGAAATTTATGCTAGTTATAGGGTAGAAAGTTCTACTGAGAAACTTGAGAGGAGTGTAGATAGGATTGAGAGAAGATGAGATTGAAGCTCTCTAAGGAGGCACTCAGGACCTGAATTTCTGGAAAGAGGCAAAATTTAGAGTGAAGAACATTCCGTTTCCCACACTGGCCTCCTGGTAGACAGCGACAGACATTCACCTAGCGAACATCAGTCCGGTTAAAGTGCTTAAGATACTTTTGTGATTGCCATTAACATAAGCTGAAGGTGCTTCTATCATTGTTTCCTCCGCTAAATTATAAGCACTTAGAGAAAATTTGAAAACTTCCAATTAGATCAAAATCTGTAAACACACAGCAATGCTGCCACTAATGAGCATACTTTGTTCCAGAAACTTCTTTAGCACAGGAAGTAAGGTCGGAGGTGGTATAGGTAAAGGTTTTCCAGTGAGGGCAATGGTGGGGTATGGGAGGGTGTACCCCCAGGAAAAGACTGAGGAGACCATGGCTCTGGATGTGTTCTGCTATGTAACTTTGGGCAAGTTCCTTCCATTCTTCGTGCCTACCCTGAACATCAAAGGCCTGAGCTTGAATTATCTTCCAATCCTAACGATCTCAGGATCTGAGTGTCTGAATGGTGAGTTCTACAGGGGCAGGGAATTTTGTCTCTTTTGTGCACTGATGTATCTCTGGTATACTCTAGACTGTGTCTGCCCCACGGTAGGCATTTGGTAAGTGTTGAATAGAAGGTATAATATTTTGGAAGGCATTGCCTCATTCTGTCCAATTGGGCAGATGGTGGTTTTCTAATCCTATGGCTCAGGGTGCACAGGGAGAGAAGGAAAGAAGAAGGGGAGGTCCATCTCCATCCCTGTCCGTTGACTTCAAGACTAGATCCTGCCATAGCCCCTGGGTGATCAGGCTTATAAAAGGTGAAAGGATTTATAAGCCTTGGACCTGGGGCATCTCTTTTAACCTGGGAAGGTCTTTCTGCAAGAAACCCAATCTGGACACTGGGTGACTCCACTTCCTTTGTCAACATGAAGCCAAGAGGCATCTTGCTGCTGCCTGTGTGTGTACACAGATCACCTGAGGGATAGCTTATAAATGGCTTTGTTCCTAAGTTCACTAATCAAAGCATCCCTGGGAGGCCTGCTGTAGTAGAAACGGGAAACTCAAAGATTAAATGACTAGAAAAAGTCATTTTCTGAGGGTTTCCCTCAGTCCCTCATGCCTTTCCACGTTCCTATGAACACCTTTTTCTCAACACATGGATTCTTCCACTCTTCAGAGCTGGTGAATGGCAGAGTTTTCCCGCCAAGTAGGAGAGGCTGGACTGCAAACTTCAGGAAGGACCTTTTGGCATTTGCGGAGTTTTTTTTTTTTTTTTTTTTGGTTTTTGATTTTTTTTTTTTGCTTTTATTTCTGTTTTTACTTTGTATTGCAATTAACATGTCAGAAACATACCCTTCTCCTTCAGCATCCAGGGCAGCAGCCAGTTCGGTAAAGAGAAGTCCGGTGAGGAAGTGCTGCTGGCGGTACTCCGGGGTCAGATCGAACATGCTGGCAATCTTCTGGTCCTGGAAACTGGAGCAGGAGCTCGAGTTCTATAGAAATGCAAGGATTTAAATAAAAAATAAATTAAAAATAAACTGAGATGCTGTTTAAGAAAGAAAGAAAAAGAAAGAAAGAAAGAAAGAAAGGAAGAAAGAAAGAAAGAAAGGAAGAAAGAAAGAAAGAAATGCCAGGAGCTGTTCCGGAAGGAACAAGAATGGGAATCAAAATCACAATGGCCAGTGTTTAAGGAGCCTGGGCAGCCTGGAGGGACGCTTTGTAAGCACTTCCTGGGGATAATCCCCAGGTGGGAGACGTACTTCCGGTGGTCACTTTGCTTTCCCATCCCCACAGGCTGAGAACTGTCAGTTGACAACAGAGCTCCCAGGGTCTCCCACAAAAGGACTCCTACTCCCTTCCCCACCCCAGACCGGAAGCAAAGATGAAAGCTTCCTCTTGTGTCATAGCCTCGTATCACGTGGATCGGGAAACCTAGGGAAACGGGCACTGTGCCCCACACTGTGGCTTTGAGGCGGGGAATGCCTCTCCTATACGCTGCCTCCTTGATCTGAGGGCCCTGTTTCCTCAGCTGCCCTTCTGAGTCGGGCTTCTGCACCCTGCCCGAATTCTGCTGGCTGGAACTCCAGGGGAGTCGAGCAGGGGAAGGGTCAGACCTACCTAGACAATTCCTGGGTTATCTTGGGGGTCATATTATCATTGCACTAAAGGAATCCAAAGTGTCTCTGGAAACCCTTTACCGCTGGGTGGGGCTGGGCCATGGGCTGCTGAGCCCCGGGTTGCTAACTCCCTGGGGCATTCCGAAGGGAAATGGGGCAGAAGATCCAGGGCAAAGTTAGCCCATTTGGAATTGCTGCTGTTAAGTCTGACCCTCCCCAGGGCACACGGAGATGGCCACGAGGCTGGCAGCTGGCTCCTGCCGTGGGCATAAATGGCTCTTCTCTTTTTCTTTCAGTTAGTAAGACAAACCTTCGCCTTTGTATTAGTATCAAGGAATAGGCAACAAAAACAGAACCTGACATTGAGAATACTTGCTTGCTGCCCTGAGCTGCAGATTTGTCGCCTAGAAATGGGATGGGATTGTAAAACAGCATTTCCTTACAGTTTTCTAGAGGGCATGAGTCCCTTGAGAAATCTATGGGGGGAAAATACAGGTTTCCGATAGTGAAATCACTTTGGGAATCAGTGCTTATTAAATACTTTTCTCCTCCACCCCTTGGGTATTTACAATTTACACTAACAAGCTGGAGATTCTTGGGTGGCCTACTGCAAACAAACCTGTTAACACGGGGTTTCCAAAACTTATTTGACTCTGGAATTCTGTCTTTGCATAATACCTCTAGAATCTGGGGCCCGCTGAACCTAACCTGTGAGAAACTGTTACAAAAAGAGACTGGCCACGTCAGTCAAAGCCTGTCTCTAAATATTATACAAGTGTTAATTTTTTAGTGGCAGATAAAGAACAAGGCTCATTAGAAATACCGTCTCTATAAAAGGGACCATTGGATTCATCTACGACAAGGTCTTTTTAGTGCTTCAAGGACTAAATTATCTGGAGCCTAATTCAAGATGGATTCACCTTACACCCAACTCCATTTTATAACAGTATCGATGGAAAGTTCTAGCATAGCTCAAAGATAAAATACCAACGTTAAAAACCACTAGTAGATCGTTTTGGAATCAATATAAAAGAATAGGCAATTTCATGAATTTTATGGTTCTGGGGTTCAGGAAAAGGAAACTGAGCAAAGAAGATGGTTTACCTAACGTGGAAAGATGATTAATGCCAGACAGAGGAAGCTATGAATTTCTAAATTTGCATAATGCATATGGATTCTGAGCCCTTTCTGGCTTCGGCAGGGACCCTTGAGCTTAGGAAGAAACCAATCATGTACCTTGTAAGTGATCAGTTAGATTGCACAACTTCGGGTACCACATTTGTGTGTATCTGGATCAACTGATCCAGTGTGAATAGCTTGATTTTCTCTTAAATAATAAGACCAACCCTTATAGTAATAAGCGACTCATCAAATCAAAGAACTTGAGGAACTCTCTCAGGAGCTGATCACCTGGGAAGAGATGGAGGGGCAGGGGGATGCAGGAGCAGTATCAACATTCATAAAGAAGAGGTTCAGATTGAGGTAGTGCTCGTGGCTGCACAGTATTCTCAGAAACTCCAGCCTCATGGAAATTAGCGTCGGAAGGTTGGTGAGCTTGGCCGACAGCTGGGAAGAAAAATGAAAACAGGAAAGAAGTGTTTATTATAAGGCAAATGAAGTCGAAGCTGGCAAATGCAAAAATCTCCTTTCTCTCCAGATGAAGACACCGTTTAATAAAAATTAATGGGACAGTGCAATGGATGGAAAGCTCCAGATTACAGGGAGGCCCAATAGAGTGGTCACGCATTACTGTTCCCCTTAATAACTCGAGCCCAACTCTAGCCTGGCTTCTTGACCCAACCCCCACCCTTGTCACATCTACAACACTGTGGCAAACCTGGACTGCAAATGATCTGGAGCGATGTCTTCGGAGTAACATGATATCATTAATTTCACAGAAACGCCACTATGTCTGAAGAGCTAAATGAAAGGAGCTGATCCCACATGGGGCCCCACAGAACCAATGGAATATGACTGGGTGACTCTACCATCACAACTGTTCTTTTGTAGTTTCTAATTAAAGGCCCCGATGGGAAGTTCTCAGACCAGTTCCCTAGATAAAGGCATCGCATTACTGAGGAAAGCATGTAGACCCTGCAAAAAAGTTGCAGAGTTTGCCCCAAAGTAAGAGGGGAGGAAGTGGAAAAGAAAGCAAGAGAAAGCTAGAAGAGCCTTTCCTTAAACAACCAAACCATGAGAAGTACAGCATAGCGGGGACGGTCAATCATACTGCAGTAACATTGTGTTAGAACTGGATCGAATGGTCACTCACCAGGATTGGTGGGGCCAAACCAGTCAGAAAATGAAAGTGTAAGACATTTGTCCTTGAAAGGAGGTCACAGTATAGGTTATCTTCAATAGGTCCCTTGAGACTTCATTAAATATGGAAATTTCAAAAATATTTTTGGCGGTGTTGAGAGGAGAGTAAGATGCAGTTCTGGAAACTTCCTCCCCCAAGGTCAAGGACCCGCAGCGGCACTCCCCAAGGGATGGGTGTTACCTTAGTGGCAGGCTGAAGGTGACATTAAGCAACTGAAAAGCTAGATTTGTCTCTTGTTAGTGACTATTTAAAAAAGATTGAGATCGGGATGCCTGGGTGGCTCAGTTGGTTGGGCGGCTGCCTTCAGCTCGGGTCATGATCCCAGGGTCCTGGGATGGAATCCCATATCGGGCTCCTTGCTTGGCGGGGAGCCTGCTCCTCTCTCTGCCTCTGCCTGCCTCTCTGCCTGCTTGTGTTCTCTCTCTGTTAAAATAAATAAAATAAAATCTTTAAAAAAAAAAAAAGACTGAGATCAAACCCATTGTCACAAGGTCTATAAATGGCAGAAAACATGACAGCGAGTTTGAATGAGGGTACGCAAAATGATAAAATCGGAGGAGTTTGGAAGACTATAACTTGCCTCAGGTACGCTGCTCATGCTCTGGATAGCTGGGCCCAATCACCCTTGACCACAGGGTGATTGCTGGAGGTCTGAGTGCTACACTTATTATGCCCAGCAATATCCACAGACATCACTGGCAAACACAGCATAGAGCCAAAATGTCAAAACCTGAATAAATCTAATCCAATTCTGGCTGCTTCTTTTTTTTTTTTTTTTTTTTAGATTTTCTTTATTTATTTGAGAGAGAAAGCAAGCATGCGAAGGGAGAGGGTGAGAAGGAGAAGCAGACTCCCCGCTGAGCAGGGAGACCCATGCGGGACTCAATCCCCGGACCCCAGGATCATGACCTGAGCCGCCCAGACGCCCCTCCACTCTGGCTTTTTGGCAGATGAGGGAACTACAGATGCCAAGGGAAGGCTGCCCCAATCACAGAGGCATAGAACGGCGTCCTGGGGATTGGAACACAGGTCTCCAGATTCCAAGTCTGAGGCTCTCTGGCAGCCGAGACACAAAAGAGGAAGAGAGAGAGGGTAAGTGAGAAGCAACCCTAACGTAGAAGAAAAGGAAAAGATTGAAAACAGAGAGAGAGGGAAAGAGAGAAGAAAGGAAAGCAAGAGACAAAAGTAGAAAGGGCCTGTGCAGGGCAGGCAGATCTCTCCTCCCGACTGCTTTGTTGGTTTTTGGGTAACGAAAGTGTCCACATGGGGTGACAAGCCTCTCCTTCACCGAACGTGAGTCAGGCTCCTCTGAGGTTTTTTTTCAAATAGGCCCACCCTTGGGCATGTCCCTGAGAGCTCGATTTTAGCAAGGATCCTGCTTCATCAGTTTGGCCAGAGTCCCCCCGACCCCCCAGCCTCAATGTCAGCCCAATCCCTCATCCCTCACCAGCCCCTGGGGGGTTTCTAGTCACTCTGGTCTGTCTTCAGCCAGAGTCCTCCTTACTGAGGCTTCTGCTTACGAATTTTTCACCCACTAATCCCTGCACCCCACTCCCTGGCTCTAAGTTCCCACTCTTCCTCGGATTTATAGTTGAGCCCAGTCTCCGGGACGGCAAAATCCCATTGCAACGGTCCCCACATTTATCACGATGGTCCTGAACAAAAGTCTGCCTTACTGTTTAAGAAGTGTCATGATTCATTTTTTTCTTTAAAAGCAGCTCTCCATGGGCCTACCGTGGTGCTCAGTATCTCCTTTCTACATCTTTAAGTTTTGAAAAACGGATTAACTTATATTTGCCATTCTTCCAATGACCTACAATCCTCAGTAGCTAAGAGGGACGGCACAGAGGAAAGGCATAGTCTTCTGTCCCTCCATTCTGGCGGAATCAAAACAAAGATCCACACAGGGTCAAGAGCTCAGGGCACTCAAGATGCTGGTGTTCTGGGGACTCTGAGGTTTCTCTAGGATTCTCTTTTTACAGGTCAGTTTCCTTATTAGCAGTTCCTTTGGGAAAGTCATGGGGTTTTTTTGTTTTGTTTTGTTTTGTTTTTTTTAGGATTTTATTTATTTGACAGAGAGAGAGAGAGAGAGAGAGAGATCACAAGCAGGCAGAGGTAGAGGGGGAAGCAGGCTCCCTGCTGAGCAGAGAGCCCGACTCGGGGCTTGATCCCAGGACCCTGAGATCATGACCTGAGCTGAAGGCAGAGGCTTTAACCCATTGAACCACCCAGGTGCCTCAAAGTCATGTTCTTTTTTGGGGCGAATGGGGAGATCCTTTTCTATTATAAATGATGAAATGAGACCCGGAGAAGTTGAATGAATTACTTAGGGTCACTAAGAGACGAACCACAGAGAGCCAGGTCTGGTGGAAGAGGGTAATTAATCCACGGCACCTTGGAGGTAGGCAGACCTGGCTCCTTCCAACCTGGGCAAATTACATGACTCTCCTAAGCCTCGACGTTAGCATTTGCAAAAGGTAGAAGACACCTTGCAAGGATTAAAGGTACTATTTCCAGAAAATGTTCAGCTGAGTGCCTGGTTCGCAGGAAGAAGCCAGCCATGGGGACAGGGCCGGTGAGGGTTCAGAGAGTGGGGGCATGGCAGGGGGAGTCGGAGGTGGTGACGGTGCAGGTGGGTCGTGGTACCATGGCAGGGACAGTGACCGTGGGAGGGGTGGCTGGAGCAGGAATAGGGAAGGAAAGAAGAAGCGACCACAGCGGCCAACCACTACTTAGGTGACTGCTGCTGGAGCAATTTAAGGGGGATGGCGAGCCAAAGAAGAATCGTACTTAAAAGTCTGGGATGTGCGCACTGCTACGATGCTCTTGGATTGTAAGTATCTGCTTTGTGCTCAGTGAGGTTCAGTCTCTTTGGCCGATTTTATCCGGGTTAAAGTCCAAATTCCACAAGCACGTTTTAATGAGCTGCCCTCATATGTGAAAAGAGACCTCGTACGTTGAATTCTAGACCTGGTCTGAGACCGAATGCGACCATCGCATGATTTCTATTAACTGCGCCAACGAAGGCGATCCAAGCACGAACACCTCTCAGCTCTCCCACATTTAACTTGTTGGCCCTTCTTGGCTGGGTTGGCAGATGCTCCGGGAGTCCGTGCGGACCAGTGTGTCTAGGGACGGCCACAGCAGAAGACAAATGACATAAAACAAATGATCCCCAAACCCAGAAGGTAGAGGAGTTAGGCTAACTTGGCAATGAGCATGACATCGGAAGAAAAGGAACCAGGAACAGCAGTTAGGTCTGTGGGACGCTCACCTGGTTACAATAATGTTTGATGAGGTTAAAAACGAAGCCACGATCCATGAGTGAGAGAAGGTCATATAAGAAGAAAGCCAGGCTGATGTTCATCTTTTCTGCCTGTTCATTTTCCTTAAAAACAAACCAACACCTGAATCATTTTGCGGTAAACCCTGATCATGAACAACGAGGTCCCTGGTGGGAAAGCCCAGACAGACAGATTCCCTATTATTTCAACCACTGTCCCTGGGGAGACATGGGGCAAAGCTGGTGACCCTGCAAATCGCAGCAAATACAAGTGAGCCCTTAGCAGGTGCCATGAGTGTGAGGTTGAATCAAGCAATTCTTCATTTATGGCTAATATTTAGGTACATTTCCTTCAATCTTTTTTTCCCTACGTGCATATTGATATGTATAGAATTGAGCTCCTTCTGATATACGATGTCGGGCCTCGAATTATTTCATTCAACGTTATACTAACAGCCTCTTCCCACAGGTCAAGAGTTTCTTCAAAACCCGTTTTTAGTGGCTATCTCATACTTTTTCACAGGCTTCTACCATGACTTATTTGATTCTGGTAACTACTGTTTTGGCAAAACTAACGTGAAATGTACCCACTCTCTTCAGTGGGGCAGATTTTTTATAAGGATTGTTGAGAAAATCTCATCGGGATACAAAAATCGGTTTTTACGAAAGCAATTCTTTTCCCTCCCGCGAGGCAGCATTCCCCGCCCAAGAGAGGTCAGAGTCACACACGGTAGAGGGAACTCTTGCATCAACTACGGCAATGGCTTCGGTTCTCTACAAGACTCCAGAGCCCCTGGGGAGTCCCTTTTCCATAATCAGGTCCTTTCTTCTTGGGATGATAAATCATTTTTCTCTGCCTCTATTGCAAATATGATTTCAGAATATCGTCCTTTTGTTGTGATGTGCTGTTTGCAAATTCAGCCCAAGCTGAACAACCCCTGAGATGGAAAGGGACCTGACAGAGAAGTTTCCACCGGTATCTCTGAGCGGCGAGTTGGCCTGCTGCAGGATCCCGAGGAGGGACCACTCCCGGGCAGCTTATGTAACTGTCTGAACATTCTAGGCTTGGAGTCTTCTTCAGTCCTGGCTTGGCGGCTAGCCGCGTGGCTTTTGGAAAATCTATCAACCTCACTGTGCGTCCTTTTCCACGCCTGCCAAAATGCAGACACCCCTGCTGCACTGAGACGTTTCCCCCATGAGAAATAACCAAATGGAAATCTCCTGAGCACTGGCTACTCTACACCTTCTTAATAATGATAAAGGTGTGAATAATGACCACTGCTGCCTCACATTTTATAGTTGCCTTCTGCAATGGTTCTACTTCATTTTATTCACCTTGCAACTCTTTATTTTGACATTATTTCAAATACAGAAAGGGTGCAAGAAGAGTGCAAAGAACTCCTATATGTCCTTTGACCCAATTTATTAGTATTTCATATTCGGCTACATTAGCTTTATCATGCTCTCTCTGTATATAACGATTTTTTTTTCCAGAATCATTGACCCTAAGAGTAGGCTGCAAAAATCACGCCCACGACCCCATACGCAATACTTCAAGATGGATTTTCTAAGAACCAGAACACTCCCTCTCGGATCTGTATGGACAATCCCCCAGCCCCAGCCCAGAGTCCCATTCGGTGTAAAAACCACGCTTAGGTGTCACCTTTATTTACTTACATTTAAATTACCGTCCGAAGAGGATGCTTCTCTTTCTCCGCTTACGGAAACAACAGACGCGCAAGGTCGAGGATTTTGAAAATAAAGAATAAAGGCCCCGTTACCTTCTGAGGTTTCACTAAAAGGGCTGCCGTCTCCGAGGTGACCACATTAACAATGGTAGTTATGTCATCTTTGAAACGGTCGGAAAAACGAGTCCTCCGAAAATTGTCCCGTCTATCCATGTTATGCACGTACTGCGCCATGCTTTTTACCTACAGAGAGGGAGGAGGAAAGGTCAGTCCAGAAACTGGTGAGCTGCTCGGACGGTGGGGAGAAGGGGGAACGACGCGAAGCAAAGCTCATGAACAGGGGACTTCCTAGCACTTTCTCCGCACTGGTGGCTCCCCGAGAAGACTCTGGATAAGAAATGCTCTCGTGACGCAGAGGGTTACCATGGTGGCGGGCGGTGGGAAGGATAGCCTCTTCTCGACCCCAAGTCAGGGGGCTTCCTTCTTGCTGCTTACAAAGCCAAAGAGCTTCATTCTTGAGCGATAGGGTTAGAAGACCACCTTCCCTCAACTGCACAGGGGAAGGCAGACCTAGACTGGGCTCGCATTCCCACTCGGGCACCGCTGGGTGATGGCGCCATCATGGGACCCAGAAAGAACTGTTTAAGGTACTGTTTTTCATGTGAACTGGAGTCACTTCTGTCCCCAAAGCTACAATAAGGAGAAGAGGGGACTAATACTTCTCCTGAGGTTCAAGTTGAAACAGGGAGCCCAGTTTTCCAAAAACAATCCTGTTTTTACGCCAGCTGGAAACTTAACCACTATTTGCAACATTGCCCCTAGGAGAAGTTATGTTTTGAATTCAGTAAGACTACCTTGCTTTATGTATCTACTTAAAAATACCTATTTATATATTTAAAAGAAACGTATTAAAAATATACAACAATATACGACGCCAGCTCAATGCCTACCACCATTTAAAATCAGGATCATGGTTTGTTTTTTGGACTCCTTTTTGAGGCCAGGAAATTCGTGGGTAATACAAGCCCGCTCAACATCATCTGAGGTCGTGTCTCCTCCTGGTTAGAAGTTCGTTAGAGCTATCAGGAACACTCTGATGGGCAAGACTGGGAGTTCTTGCCTTTGGATGCCTAACCTCTGAGGTCATGTTCATGAATGTGCCAGGGCTCGTCAGAGAGTCACTGCAAAAAGAAACGGCCCTAGGAGTTAACTGCCCACTTTTGCCTGAAGATGACCCCCTAGGTCAGGGCTAGAAGAAGAGGGGACGAAGCCAGTTATATGGGAAAAATGCTCTCCACACTATGAGGTGTACCGAAGTCACCATCCGGGAGGACTTGCATGCACTACCAGCAGATTTCTGGTTCTAAGAATCCAAGGCCGACAATTTTCATCAGCATTGAGACAAGCAGAGATAAAAAAACAAAGAGAAGGTAAAATAAGAAGAGAATAACAGATAGGCTCTATGTGTTTTATGTTTTCAGATAATACGATGGCCAGCTTGGAGAAGACCTAAGAACATAAGATCCTAAGCCCAATGTAAGGACCACGGATTCTCTTCACTGTAGAGTCCTGCCTGGTTAAACGCAGATGAGTCTGGATCTCACAGAGTGTCACATACATGGTGGGAGGGAGGTTCAGGATGAGAGATGGGGACTGGGCTCCAGTTTTGTCTGGCAAACGTGTCTCTCTCACTGCGTTCCTAACAAAGGACCTATGGAAGACAAGGCCTCTTTGTTTTGAGCTGCCCCCATCCTGATTTTTCTTTTGGCGAACTCACCCTAGCACCAGACTTCTAGAACTCACTGTTATATCCGGCTCCTTCCTGCTGAGCTTGGCCATCCTACAACCAAATAAATAATTCTCACAATACCGTACTTTCAACTCATGGCCGCTTTCCAGACTGTAAGTCACTTGCCAACCCCTGTGTCCTTCGGCTCTTCAGAGAAAAACATGCAGTAGAAATAAATACTAGTGGATGCTTGGTGTGTTATTGACAGGTGGGGTGAAGCAGGAAAATCCCCCCCCCCTTGGCCTTTGTGACCCTTCACAGCAGGGGTATCTCTAAAGGACCCCTTTAGAGGGGTCCCCTCTAAAGAACCCCTTTGTGGAAAATCGTGTTCTGAGTAAACTAGGTCACCTATTTACCTGTGGGTCCCCAAAGTCGGCCTCAGCACTTTCTAGAAGCACAGGGATTTAGTCATGAGCGAGTGGGAATTGGCCCAAGGCCTGTGTCCAACAGCTCTGACGCCAAGTGTTGCCTATCCTCCCTTGGGCATTAACACAATCGAAGGGTGTTAAGTGGCCCAAGTTGTTGGCTAAGTCTAAGGAGGGTGTCTTTTCTTTCTTGTCAGGCTTCTTGGAGGGGAAAAAACCCACCTGTTTGGGTTTCTAAAGAACTTCCTGAGCAGCTGTAAGGCAAATGCACAAACGATGCCTAGAGGACCTCACACCCTCTCTGAATCTGGGGTCGGTTTCCTGTGCAAAGTTCTAGCTGGGGCTAAGAGCTTTTGTCTGCCTCCGCCCCAGTGCCGAGATCCTTTTCTTGGTGTTTTGTGTTCATCTCTGGACCTCGGGAAGCTGATCTCTATGCACGACAGCTCTCAGGCCTCCTTGTCCTTGGGCTTCTGCTTGGAGTTGGCCAAGGGGAGGCCCCCGCAAGGGATGAGTGAGGGAGAGGACACAGAGGTACATGTCCACTCCACGGCCCTCATCTGGGCCACGGCAAGCTTCTGGCAGGCACGACATTTCTGTAGGACTCTGGCTCCTGTCTTGGGGGACCCTCCGCTCTGCCTCAGCTTTCTGTAAATCCCAGTTACGCTGTTCCCCACCTTCCCTCACACCCTGGCACCGTCCCTCTGATGAATGTTTTCCTGTCAGGCCTTCCGAGGCAGGCCAACGGTGTCCCGCCAGGATCCTGACACACTGAGGTTACCCCGTGCAGAGCCCTGGGGCACCAACCCCTTCCCTAAGCTCAGATCAGCAAGAGCCTTCTTTCCAACGACCTCATCCGTTTATCATCAAGGACTCCTGGAGGGAAGGAGGGCCCGCAGCTGCAGGTTCTGCTTCCTCTCCTAGGGCCACCGAGTCCTAGCAAATAAACGCGCAAGATCAAATGCAATTTGCACCTTTTCCAAGGTTCTTAGCTCCCTGCACTTAAGGGCAGAAGAGCAGACAAAGCCTTTGGCAGACCTGGAGACTCCTCCTTTTAGCCCCCACACTTCCTCCAATGCCATCTCTGCACGGCAATGATAGGAAACTCAGGCCTCAAGGCTGCTTGAGGATTCAATGAGGTAAAGCTTAAAACGGCGCCCGGCTCATACACGGTAGGGTGCCTCCTAGATTTTGAATGTGATTATTTTTCCTTCCTCGAGGATGCCAGCTGTTCCTGGGACTCTATGAAGGACGGAGTCATGGTGGCACCGGCCGAGAATACAAACTTGCCTTCAAGACAGAGCTCTAGAAGGCCAGGTGGAGCCACTGGGGCCTCGAAGGGCTGAGGTCATTGGGGTTCTTATCACACACGGGGCTTTCCTGAGGTTCCAAGGACATATGAACAAGCCCTTGGAGCTGCTGCTGGAACTCACCCACAGCAGACCTTGAGGCCCGCCATTCTGGGGCTGTGGTTTGGTTCTCTGGCCTAACAACTGTACTTACAATATATAGCTACTAAATAATATCTGAGAACGGTGAGGTGAAGTACGGGGGGGCCTAAACGACATCACACATTCCTGAACTGGGATAGTGCTTTCCTCTGGGACTTTGTTCACCGGGATTCCACCATATCGAATTGAGTTTTTGCTTCTTGAAACTTTCCATTTGCAATATGACCGATGAACTCAACTATGGTACGAAATTGCAACGTGAAGGTTATTGGCATGGACTGTGTATAGATCGCTCATGACCCAAGTGAATCTTCTCTACGGAGAAACTTGACAGCGAGTAGGTTCAGGAAGGAGGAGGACGTACAGGGCATGGAGTGTTGGTGTTGCTACTTCTCACGGCTCAGGAGAGAGTTTTAGGGCCAGCCCGTTCGCTGCCAGAGCACAGAGCTCAGGTCTCACGGGTAACACTGTCGCTCCAAGACCTGGAGGCTGCGGGTGCCCACCTTGATGAGCTCAGCTTCTAGAATGGAAAATCCTGGCGCTGGCCAGGCAAACAGACCCTTAGCTCTGCCGAGACCTCGAAGGGCAGGGACTAGTGGGACTAGTGGGTCTTCACGGGGCTCAGAAGTCCTCCAGGAAGACAGGTTAATAATGCACATCGCCGGCTTCCACCCTGGCTCACTGCACTCCCTAGTGCTAGGGAGGGTCTCGAGAATCTGCTTTCTTTTTACTAAGCATCCCCTTCTGCCCCCTGGTGATTCTGTTTCAAGAATTCCAGACTGTGCTTTGAAAAGACCTTTCTCAAGCTAGGGGCTGGAACTCAGTAAATACTAAAGATTGGAATCCGGCATGTTTTTGTGGTCTGGGCCTGACTGCTCTTTAACCCTATTGCACACCGCTTCCCATTTCCTCCCCAGTGCGACTTTCATTTTTGTTTCCTTTGACTCCCTGGTTGTCTGTATCCCATTGTTCAGTAGTATTCCCTGTTCCTTAGGCATGAACTTAAATAGATCAACTAGAGTTCAGGGGGGAAATCCTACCAATGCTCTCTTAAAAAAAAAAAAAAAAGATTCACTTAATGTCACAGGGAAAGAAGCCAGTGAATATAAAGCTCGCTCTATCACTAAATCCCAATCCACTTCTGATCCTAATCCCCGGGACGGTTCAGATGTACGTTTTTATGTGCAGTTAACTCTTGAAAACATGGGTTTGAACTGCATAGCTCCACTTACCCGTGGATTTTGGGGATAAGCACAGTACAGCCTTATAAACGTATTTTCTCTTCTTCACGATTTCTTAACATTTTCTTTTCTTTTAGCTTACTTTATCATAGGAATACAGTATATAATATACATAATATACAAAATATGTGTTAATTGATCATTCATGTGATAGGCAAGGCTTCCGGTCAATAATAGGCTATTAGTAGCTCCATTTTTGGGGAGTCAAAAGTTGCAAGAGAATTTTTAGCCGTACGGGGAGGGGTGGGTTGGCACTCTTCACCCCTACATTGTTCATGGGTTAACCAGAGTCGGTGTCTACCCTTGTATACTTTTTCCATTTAACATCGCATCAAAATTTATCTCCACTTAGCAGCATTGATAACATGGATACTCTTAGTCGCTTTGTGGTAAAGTCTTTTCACTTAAGTGATCAATTACAAAGTGAGTATTAGTATTAGTGTCTTTATTCGAAAACGAAGGAACACGGCTGTGCCTTCTGCTCTCTGGGAGAGATAAGATAGAAGTTGTAGGGTAAATAGATTTCCAAGCTTTGGGGTTTTTTTTCTCCCCAATAGATATCAGTTGGCGCTTGTCTGATACCACACAGTGTGCTGGGGCTACTATTGATCATAAAGACGAGAGACCCAAATCCCAGAAATTACATAAGCAATACCGCAAAGCAAGTAAAAAGTGTGATAATTGCTGGACTCGAAGTAAACAGGGTGCTTAAGAGGAGAATAAGAGAGGAAGACATAGTGCGGTATGAGACGGTCAGAAGGACTTCTCAAGGGTCGTCACACTGAAGCTAAAACCCAAAGAGAAGCACCCGAAATGTGTGTGTGCAGAGGGGAGGGAGGGGAGGGAGGGGAGAGAGAACCTGAGAAAGGCTTTGAGGCCCGAAGGGTTATAGCATATTCAAAGAACCAAATTGGGACCAACAGGTTGAAAGAGGGGACAAGATGGTATGAGCTCAGGTGAGAGACAGAGGGAAACATACTCAGACCAGGGCTTTGCAGGCCTTGATAAAATTTGTGATTTCCAGGACACCGGAAATCAGGGAAGGGTTTTCCAGAGGAGGCTG
The DNA here is from genome assembly GCA_028533885.1 of Nasua narica. NCBI lineage: Eukaryota > Metazoa > Chordata > Mammalia > Carnivora > Procyonidae > Nasua > Nasua narica. The sequence continues at coordinate 8,720,927 of CM052813.1, forward strand.
GCATGATCCGTGTTAAGACTCGGCAGCCCTGTGCAGAATGGATGGACCCGAACAAAAAGAAACGCAGGCGGGCAGAAGAGGAAGTGATTTCAAGAAGCCCCGAGAGAGGACGGCAGGCCAGCCGGCTGGGGAGCCGGAGGAATGCTTTCTAGGGAGCAGCCACAAGAACGAGCGGACGCTGGGCAGAGGAGTGAGGCAGGGCTGGAGTTTCAGGAACGATCCCAGGTTTTCAGCGGGAGCAACTCGGGGGATAAAACATCAGTTCCCAAGCGGGGCGGGGGGGCAAATTCACTGCCTTTCTGCACGCGCCTCACGGCCAGCTGAGCGCAGACACGAACAGGCAAGCATCTCACCAGAAGCTCGAAGAAGAACCAGGCGTACTTGAAGACGGTTTCTCTCACCATCCCGGTGCTGACCACCATCTGCAGGGCGAGCTCCTCGTGGAAATGCTGGACGACAAGGATAAAAACCAGTCTGAGAAGACAGGGGCTCTCTACACCCTACTCTTCTCCACACGTCTTCTCTTCTGTACAGGCGGGTAATTCCTGACACGGGCGTCCCAGCTGCCCCAGACCACAGGTGGATGGCAAAGTCAATGCCAGCAGTTACTGGAGGTGAAGGACCTCGGTGGGCGGGAGAAGGTCAGGGGAGGCGTCAGGTAAGAGAGCTAGGTCTGAAGGGACGGCCTCAGCCTGGGAGAGACTCTGCATTCCGGGGTAGCAGTCAGAACTGGGCCTCCTCCTTTCCCCCAGACCTTGCTGCAAACCCGCTGCGTGACCACCAGAAGCCATTCTGCTCTCAGCCCTCCATTTTCTCATCTGTAAAATCTACTGGTTGGTAGCAGTGGTGGTCAAAATGGACCGTGCATCAGAATCCCCTCGGGGGACTGTGAAGGCACACAGACTGCTGGGTCTGCCCTCAGAGTTTCAGATCTGGTAGATCTGAGGGAGAGCCTGAGAATTCACACTTCTAACAAGTTCCCGGGTGCTGGTGATACCGCTGGTCCAGGGACCTCAGTTAGAGAACTGATGTCTCGGTGATTTCTAAACTGCCTCCCAGAGAGGACGGTTCTTGTTTTTATAATCCCACTGCAGGAAACAGGATGGGTTGGGCTTAGGAGCACATCCTCTCCATGAGATAGCGGAAACAGCCTGAACTCACGGTTTCTCAAGGCCCTCTGTCCCAGGGTCAGACTCTGGAAGGTTCCTCAGCCCTGCTTTATGCCTACACTTCCCCTCAAGTCATCTGACTGCTTGAGAGTAACCGTAACAGAAGGTGACTTTTGCATCTTTTGTGCATTTCCCATTCCCTGGGTTATCTGGCTACTTATACTCTCGACAGCAGCTCTGCTGGGAAAGAAGCTCAAGACCGAAGATAGGGCAGCCAGTTCCTCTCAGTTTGCCTGGGACCGTCTCCGCTGGAAAACAGAAAAGTCCTGGGTGACCATCTTAACTAACGGCGCAAATGACGCCTGGGTGTCCTCTGTGGATTTCATTAATCTGATGACCATAAAACCGAGAATAAACACAGATGAACTAATTTGTTTATTGTCCTGTGGGGAAAAGAGCTAAAACTATTTGAACATCCTAACACCACACCCTAAGCTACCGGCATAGACAGCAGTTAGGTCTCCGGCTCCACCCCTAAAACAAAAATTGACTCCAGCAAAGACTGCCCTCCATACACGGCGCTCGCCCGGTACAGCGGGCCTGCAGCCCCAGTCACTGTCTTCTGTCCATCGCAACTCGGGAGTTACTAAGCTATCCTAAAAGGACACAAATGGACACTCTACGTGCAGCTCTCTGGGGATTCTCACTCTCCATCGCCTCAGCCGGTTAATGGTGACGAATGCAAAATGCTTAAGTGTCTCAGCACGTCAGGAGGCTCGCTGACCTTCGGCCGAGTGAGTCAAATCTTTGTAACCTCTGGACATGGAAACACATTTGACTGCTGGTGAGAGCTGCCCCTGAAGCTCACCCCCCTGGGAGCGGCGGGAGGCAGAGTGTCACCCTGGCAGGTGGTCTGTGTGTGCAGGGGACGGGGATCCTGCCTGTGTAGAAAGGCCTCGCTCCACTGGCTTCAAAGGTAACCTCTGGAAAATAGGTCAGTTTGACTGCCCGAGTCTTAGAGATTAGAGGAGGATAAGCTGCTTCTTAAAGTAATTTATGTTGCTTACCGGGCAGGGGTATTACAAGAACACCTTGCTCCAGAGGTTAGAGAGGAGAGCCAAGCAGCTAAATTCTTTTTGTGAGCTAGTGAAGAAACACACTGTCTAAACTTCCCTCTGAGATGAAACGATTCTCTTCTAGTCACTGAGGTGACCGGGAATGAAGTCAAAACAAGGCAACAGTAAAGCCAGTTGTGATTGCTTATTGAAGGAGGCGAGGCTGTAGGCAACTTTAACTTTAAAAAGGTTGATGTGGGGGGGGGGGTGGCGCTTGGGTGGCTCAGTGGGTTAAAGCCTCTGCCTTCGGCTCGGGTCATGGGGTCATGATCTCAGGGCCCCGCATCGGGCCCTCTGCTCAGCGGGGAGCCTTCTTCCCCCCCCCCCACCCCCGCCTCTGCCTGCCTTTCTGCCTACTTGTGATCTCTCTCTCTCTCTCTGTCAAATAACTAAATAAAATCTTTAAAAACAAACAAACAAAAAAGGTCGAATGGTTCATTTGAGGGTAGGTGAAAAATTTTCAGCACCCCGGCCTATTTTCTTTCACTTCTTTTAAAATTATTTCCCTGTCCCTCTCTCCGGAGATTTGGTGCCCGGTGCCTGGATTACTGAGAAGTCTGCATCCCCAGGCCCCGGCAGGGCCCCCCCACGCTTGATCTTTCCCTCACTTGGTGCAAAG
>CM052813.1:8724269-8793132 GCA_028533885.1 Nasua narica
GGGACGGGGGGGGGGGCGGAAATGAAACAAGATGAAACCAGAGAGGGAGACAAACCATGAGAGACTAATCTTAGGAAACAAACTGAGGGTTGCTGGAGGGGGGTGGGGAGGGACGGGGTGGTTGTGGATGGCCAGTGGGGAGGGTAGGTGCTATGGTGAGTGCCGTGAATTATGTAAGCCTGATGAATCATAGATGTGTATCTCTGAAACAAATAATATATGTTAATAATAATAATAAAAACCTAGTTAGGAACAGGGGGTGCTGAAGTCTCTTCCATAGTCTGACTTTTGTGGGGGGTGGGGAGCATTAAAAAAAAAAGTGTGGGAACAGCGCCTCTCTGTGGGCGAGGGTGGTAGTGTCATGGGCTCCCAAACACTATTTAAAAAATTGTCAAAACCCACTGCGGACGAATGTTCTCCCCTTGCTACAGAACAATTTGAAAATCCTTCACCCAACCCACATAGAAATTTAATATTTTCACTTTTATTAAAGGAAACCATAAAGATCAAGGCTGTCAATGATAGAGGCAGGCCACGCGTCCCCGGGCAATCAGGAAATGTTACTGCTTACAGGGACCTTACGTATGACCTCGGACTGTGGTGCGCTGGCAAATGTTTAGCAACCAGCTCTTGGGGGGAGGACCTGATTTGCAATATTTGCCTATTTCTGTACCTTAACTGCTTTCGTCGTGACAGATTGCAAGTTCAGATGACGTCACCAGACACAGGGTTGGGAAGAGATGTGCCCCAGCAAATCATTACAGAGTCTTTCCACTATACAGATACAAGAGACACAAATAACCTCAAGAACACAGATAAAGAGTAAAATGCAGTAAAATAGCAAGTAAGGGATGGCGCTTGAGTACTGCCTTTCTAAAGTGGAATAATTTAGGGTTTACGGACAAGCTGCAAAGCTGATCCAGAGTTCTTGCACACCCTTCTCCACCCGGTTCCTCTTGCTGTTACCATCTGACATCACTCCGGTACCTTTGTCAAAACTAAGAAATTAACATTGGCTCCTTACTAGCCACTAAACCACAGACGCAGATTTTACTAGGTTTCCGCTGATGTGCAGTCTCGGTTTCCAATACAACCCAAGATACCACAGTGCGTTTAGATTATTTTTTATTTAAAATAACTTATTTTATATAATTTCGTTTCTCAATAGAATCTAACAACCGGCTCAGAAAATTCCGGAAAATTTAAACAATCGGCTCTCAGAAACGGGTGGGATCCAGCTCAAGCCCAGCCCTGGGTTGATTCTGTACGTCAGAAAGGCTGGCATAGGAACAATTTCCTACGGTGCACACTCTAGATTGTCAGGGGCTCCAGTGGTTGGGCCCATAGGTGACCCTTCAGTTCATATCAGAGCTCAGAAGCTCCAAGGAGATGAGGGACATAAGGCCCAGGGCAAGAGCAGACTTGCCCACGATCACCCAGCTGGGTGCTGGTAGAGCCTGGACGCAACCCCGGTCTCTAAATTCCTTTTTCTCACAACATACTTTCTCAAGTGGGTGGATTTTGTAAGAGAAATTATGTCAAAACCTAGAGAGTATGATTTATCATAATCAGGGGAAATTATATTACTCTAGATGCTTAGCCAGGGGGCCCACAGATAACCGGAAAGAAAATTCGGATGAGGAATTCATGGTAGCTTTGTGGTGCGTCAATTTTATGGTGTGTGGTTGTATCACAAGCTTGAAATAAATTTTCAAATGAGACACATTCTACCCAAATCTGAAAGGGACCCCTCAAAAGTGTCAAGGTCATCAAAAACAAGGAAGTTCTATGAAATTGTCAAAAACAAGCAGAAACTAAGGAGACAGGACTCCAAAACGTAATGTGGTATCCTGGTTGGGATCCTGGAACAGAAAATGGCCATTAGGGAAAAACAGAGGAAATCTGATGAAAATATGAACTTTACGATATTAGTTCATGAATGGTGACAATGTACCATTCTAATGTAAAATGTTAATAACAGAGGGGCGCCTGGGTGGCTCAGTGGGTTAAAGCCTCTGCCTTCGGCTCAGGTCATGATCTCAGGGTCCTGAGATCGAGCCCTGCATCAGGATCTCTGCTCGGTAGGGAGCCTGCTTCCCCCTCTATTTCTGCCTGCCTCTCTGCCTACTTGTGATCTCTCTCTGTCAAATAAATAAATAAAATCTTTAAAAAAAAATGTTAATAACAGAGAGACTAGGTATGACATACACACAAACTTTCTGTACTCTATTCACAATAACTCTATAAATCAACTGTTTTAAAATAAAAAAACATATATCAAGAAAAAGCAAAGAATTCATGGAAGGAAAACAGTATGGCCCAAGTCATCGACCACCTTGGGATCTGTTTTTGTTAATAAAACCTAGCTTTGCTCTTGGGAACTATTATATGGGATAATTAATCTGTGGATGTTAATGAATGTAAAGGGCAGGTATTAAAAAATAAATAAAATAAAATAAAAAACAACCATTCTAAAGCATCAAAAAAAAAAAAAGCTAAAGCTACATTGTTTCCCTTGAAAATAGACCCCATGTGGCTCAATCAGCTAAGCTCTAAAAACTTCCCACCTCGTGGACTAACTAACCAAGCAGATTAAATGCCAGTCTCGCCCCTGCCCCTTTCCAGAACGGTCTCGACCATTTCAAAAGCTGAAGCATGAGCACAGGTGACCGGCAGAGCTGTGGCCCCAGTCCTGGTCCATTTCTCCAAGTTTTCGCTGAAACTAAAAAAGCTCGGGTCACTTTCCTGGCTTTGGCATCTCCCGTACCTTTGAAGCCATGATGTTCTTCACTTCCTCGTCGGCCGCGCAGTGTGTCCCCGCGAGGTCGGGGTTACTGCTGCTCATCACCCGGGCCTGCAGCAGCTTCGAACTCACGGCAGCAGCAGACGTGCGTCCATACGTGTGGTAGCGTGGGTCAGGGAGGGCGGTGGCCCCACCTGCACCCCACCAGGCACAAACATGTCAACAGAAAGAGGGGATCCGCGTCACTTAACTCTGCTTGGAAGGGAACTGAAGAGGGAGAGGGTGGAGAGTGGAAGGAAAACCCACTTGAGTAGATCTTGGAAATAGGGTCTTATTATCAAACGCCGGGGGGAGTTCAGAGGGACATGGCTGTGGGGGTAAGTAGATAGGGCGTGAGGCAGCAGGGAGTGGTGAGGACTGTGGTAAACTGGGAAATACCTGCCCATCCGAAGGCAGGGGTGGCTACTGAGCTTCAGCCTATTAGTGGACGGGGAAACAGCCCCCAGGGTCGCCCGAGCTGCAGCTTGCTCCAGACGAGCTGGAAATGGGGACTTCTAAATTGATCAATATTTAAATTAAGACAACTTATAAGTCATGCAAGATTTTCTGAGATAGGAGAATTCAAGGATAAGTATATATTACATACCGTTTCTCACTTTTAAGTAAGTTAATGTCTTCCAAAGGGATTATGTGAGTATCTTTAAAAACTCAACTGAAATTATAGGTTTACTGGGGCGCCTGGGTGGCTCAGTCGGTTTAAGCGTCTGCCTTCGGCTCAGGTCATGATCCTGGGATCCTGGGATCGAGCTCTGAGTCGGGGGGGGGTCCCCTGCTCAGCGGGGGGTCCGCTTCTCCCTCTCCCTCTGCTCCCACCCTCACTCTTGCTCTCTCTCTCCCCCTCTTGCTCTCTCCCAGATAAACAAAATCTTTAAAAAAAAATTACAGGTTTACTTGTAATGAGACTGCATAGACTAATAAAAGTGGCAAGTTTCTTCGTTAGGACCTAGAATCTTGTAAACTTGTTGACACTACTTTTTACATCCTGCTGACTAGAAGTACCAGTTGATTATCACCTCTGCGCGTAATTGGGAAGGGTGGAGAAATGCCTTGCTATTATTTCAAAAGTTAGTTGGGGGGAAACGAGGAAAGGGAGCTATCTTTTTATAATGAAAACTCACCAGTACTCTGGGATAGTTATTGTTTTCCTTTGTCATTGTTATCCTAGCATCAGAGACACCTGCTGTCACTTCTGTGTTTTTGAAAATAAAGATTCCCCACCCTAATCAAATTGCCCATTGGGTAAAGACCAGCGAGGGGTCATTACAGAGGCAGAAAAAGTAAGTGCTTAAGCATAAAAAGAAGAAGGGAGTGCTGTCTGGGTAACTCATGAAGCATTCATTTCAGCATTCAAGTAAGTTTTGTATCACCGATACAAAAATCAATTAAAAATTCATAAAATCAGTTTTAACTGAAAAAGTAAAATTCAAACATACAATTTAATGCTGGGCTTTTTATGACATTTTGCATGATGGGGCAGCGGGCCGAGAGCAGGGGCCCGCCCGCCAGGCGCCCATAGCAGAGGAGGGTGACCCTACCTGACTTGGGCGGGTCCCTCGGCGGCTCCGGCAGGCGGAAGACGTAGTGCACGTAGGAGGCCAGCAGGCAGTTCCTCCCGTGCTGGTCCTTGGCCAGATCTTTGCTGTTGTGCAGACTGTTGGCTATGGCCACCACAGACTCAAACGCAAACTGGGAGAAGTTGGCTGAGGAACCAAGAGAAAAATGGGCATTCTCGCGATTGGTCCCCAATGAACCCAAGCTAGAATGTTCTCCGGGGCAGCGTCAAGGAGTCCCCACAGCTGACCCGCTGCCCCAGGCCAGGCGAGACGGTGGCCAGGGCAGGGTGAGTGACTGTGGGGGCAGTTCCTCCATCCTCCGTCCCAGCTCTGCTGCCTGCAAACCCCGTCTCCTCTCCCCCTTCATCGGCCTCCTCCGGCCAGCACTGTGGGTCTTCACCGCAAACCCAGGAGACCGTCTAGGCATCCTCCCCCCTCTCGGCTGAGCCGTGACGTGGGTGCTACTCAGTGGGACCTGCCCTGACGGCAGCACTGTCACCCAGAAGCATGTTAGAAATGCAGACCCTCAGGTCCCCCCAGACCTACTAAAGTCAGAATCCGCATTTCACGAGATGCCCTGCTGAGTCTCATATGCACGCCTGTTTGAGATGTGCTCTTGCGCCATGCAGTTTCCTGGCATACGAAGTGCTCTTCTCCACAGTGGGTCTGCAGGTAACTACTGATTTACCGCGTGTGGTCTTGCTCAGGAGCTCCCCGCCCTCCATGGTTGGCTCCACCCTCGTTACCCAGACGTGTTACCCTTTCCTGCTCCAATTCAACTTCAAGATGAGGCAATGGTTCTGTCCCCATCACATGTCTGCTCTGTCTCAGCTCTGCAATTTTTCTCATGCTGTTGTCCTCAGCTGAAAAACCCCCTCTGCTCCCACCAGCAAAATTCCACCAACTCTTCACTGCCGGGCACCATTCCGCCTCCTCTACGAAGCCTCGGACACGACTCAGTACAGGGCTTCAGGGACGCCAAGACTCAAAGTTCTTCGGCTGTTCCCGATGTTAACCTCTGTGTCTCTGAGCAGGCTCCCAGCCTTCCAGGGAGAAGCGCATTTCTCCCACCTTCTTGTCTCCCCACCCCCCAACCATGACCAGAGTGCCTGACAGGTAGGTTCTGAATAAATGCTTATACACTAAGTGCCTCCACCGAGCCGGTGGCTATCTCCCCAGGACGGGTAACAACTTGCTACAAAGCAGCAGCTCAAAACCTAGGAATGAACGCTATCTATTGCACAGGTCTGTGTGCAGCGGCTGGGACACACGAAGCAGGCTGCAAATATATGGTGGCGTGGGAAGGAATCTGGGGATGGTGGAGCTAGCCTCTGCAGGACTCTAGCTGCAGGGAGGAAACGCTGGCCTGCAACACAGGATACTTTATCCGTGGCACCACGAGAGATGCGTCCGAGGACACGGCGTGAGCCGGGGACTCGGAGGTCCTCTTCTTCCCTGGCTCTGAAGGCTGCCCAGGGTGTGCCAGGCTCTGAGTTCCTTACTCCCTCCCCACCCACTCACTCCTGTGCCACAGCCCCACTGTGTGAGTCACTTCTCTTCTGACACTCCCAGAAAAAAGTGTCTTTTGATACCGTTTCGGAACCCCTTCTGTTCACTCTGGGTTTCTGCATTTGCCCTGCGCATCTGACTATCCCCGTTTGGGCCCCTTTCCCTCCACCCCGCCTTCAAAGCCATCTCAAATACCACAGTCTTCCTCCTGGGGGCCTCCTTCGTCTTCCCAGATTGAGGTTCTTACCACCCCCTCCCCCAATATTTACCTGGGTCCCTATGAGGACGGTCCTGCGCTGCTGCTCTTTGCTAAGTTTTAAGTTCTCTGAGGTCCCATGTGCTCCCAACTATTATTGGCAAGCCCACCAGACTTAGCAGAGCACTGGGAGCAGGAGCGGTACCTGAAAGACATCTGCTGGACCCGGGGCGGGGGGCGGGGGGCCACAAAAGGACATCGGCCCAGCTGAAGACAGCATCAAACAAAGGTGCCCCACGGCCTCGTCTTCTCCCACAGGAGTTGGGAGAACTGAGGGACCCAGGTCTTATGTGACTTTGTTTCCAAGAGAAGTCTTACACATTGTATTTAAATAGTGTTAATTTGTGCCAAGCAAGCATTTAAAATAGACCATCACAAAGTGGATGAGTGGTTGGTAGAGGCTGAGGGGAAGGCGGAATGGGGCGTGGCCGCCCAGGGGCACGGGTTTCATTTCGGGCTAATGAAAATCTTCTGGAACCGGATAGCCGTGATAGTTGCACAGCCGTGTGAAGGTGCTAAAAAGCCAGTGAATCGCAGCTTTAGTGCATTTTCGGGTATGCGTGTTATATCTCAATAAAAAAAGTGATCCCACTGCCATTTCAATTTAGAGAGTTCCTTTGCTTGCATTTAATACGAGTTGTCTTCCTTCCTTAAAAACATCGTATTTCCTTAATGGTCAAGAAAACAGAAATATCTCAGAGGTCAAATAAATCCATCGAATATAAGGAATGGACTTTGAACGATCGCCTCTCATCATTCAATACACCTATTTTTAAAAACTATCATTTTAAGCATTCTATATTGTTTTTTTTTTTTTCAATGTCCAGGAAGTCTTAAAAAAAAATGATCACTGGTCTTGGCTTCCCTTGGACCCACATGATCGATAGAAAGGAAGGTCCCTGTTCTCGGGAGTTCTGGAACGTCATGTGTCACACAGGCGCTGCCTGCCCGTGCTGCCGTGCCCCAGCCCCGCGGGCCCCCCACCTGTCTGGCCGGCGATGACCATGGGCTGCACGGACAGCTGAAAGAGCTTGTCCAGCACCAGGTGCAGGAAGAGCACCAGGGGCTCCAGGCGGGAGGAGTTCAGGCAGATGAGGCTCAGCTTCAGCTCGTGCTCCAGCGACGTCTCGCTGACCTTCTGGTCCAGCACGCGGATGGGGAAGGTCACCTGGCTCTCCAGGGAGTGGCAGAGGGTGAAGAACTTCTCCAGGTGGTTGTCCTGGGAAGACAGATGGCAGGTGTCACGGGGCTGACCCCATCCACGCTCCCTCCGCCGGTGCAGAGCACAGGCGGGTCTGCATGGGCGGAGCCTCGGGTCTCTAGGACGGCGGTTTCAGACCGGAAGCTCTAGGACCCGCGGTTTCAGACCGAGCTAGGAACGCCCCAGAAGAGCAGCAGGGACAAAACACAATCTCTTGATGATTAGTAACTGAAGAAAATAGACTTTGGCCTCTGATCTGGTTTGTGGGCAGAGGCGAGTACGCCTGGTTAAACACACAGCCAAAAAGGGATCTGAACAGATGGAAAGTACAGACAGGAGCAAGAAAAATAAGGAACGGAGAACTGAGGGGAAAAAAAAACACAAAAAATAAAACAAAACAAAAAAGCTTGGGAAAAGGGTGGAACGGGAGAGGGGAGTGAGACAGCAGCAGGAAAAGGTTGCCCAGCGTGCCCCTTGCACAGTTTCTTAGCCCAAAGTGCAGATACTGAGTTCCTTTATCTAGGCGCTTGACATACGAACACAAGTAGGCAGAGAGGCAGGCAGAGAGAGAGGAGGAAGCAGGCTCCCTGCTGAGCAGAGAGCCCGATGTGGGGCTCAATCCCAGGACCCTGAGATCATGACCTGAGCCGAAGGCAGAGGCTTTAACCCACTAAGCCACTCAGGCGCCCCAGCACTTGACATTTTTAGGTCTCTCCTTTTAAATGACCAGTAAAACCTGAGCAGGCCTGTAAGCCTCCACGATGAACTAAAGGTGATTTTTTTGTTTTTCCAAGCCCGAAGACCGTCACTGATCTTCTACTGGACCTCCCGGAGACGTTTCTCTGCTGCACCCCCTTCCTCCTTATGAGCCCTCTGACTCTGATTTGAAGATGACGCCGATGTTCCTTACCTGGGTGTGAACAGAAGAAACAGCTTGCACTTCAATATTAAATACTCCCTTGTGTCCTTCAGCCCATTTAATGGGAGGATTCTGTGAAGGGACTTTCTGTGTTAAAGGGGGAAAAAAAAAACAACCAATTAGCAATTCAATCCCTTTTTCTGGTTACTGACAAGCAGAGAGAGGCCTTTTGAGTGTAAATGTCAGGGTTTTGCAGATTATCTCCCTCCCTGGAAGCCTGATAGAACTAGCCTAGGAGTTAGGAGTCTCTCACTCAGGTTAAGTTCTTCACAGAACTAGTTATTGTTACTTTGACGAGTCAAAATAACTCTCATTTTCTTATACCAAAGGGAGGGATCCTAAGGTCCCATCCAGCACTGATGATCCTGGATTCTCGGGATGGGAATAAAGTCAGACTGCAGGGCTTTCCCCATAATCAAGAACGTCGAGACGAAGTGTAGAATATCTTACGACACATGAAATTCTAATGCCTTGGAGTCCCTGCAGTCACTTTCCCTTTTAACAAAAGGTTTCCAGAGAGTGGTCCCGCTAGGCTCCTGCATTCATTACTCAAAATGACTCTTCCGCCCCATTTATATACCGACAGTTCTGCAGTCCTTGGGGACCATTTCTTGCCTTAAATCCCCACCAGAAGAGTCACCCCGTAGAGACACCATCATAGAGCACTGCGAGAGAACGGCCAGCCTGACTCGGCCACAGGGGTGTGGGCGACTCTTTAACACTAGTGGAAGGAAGCATGCTGTACTTTCAAGAGTAGGAAGTGTGCCTGGGGTGTGGACTTCTGGAACTCTCCAAGACAGAGTCACACGCTGGAGCCCAACGCCGGGTCCAGCCTACAGACAAGTTCTGTGTGGCCCAGGGCTGGAAACATTTTGATGTATTGCTTTCCTTTTTTTTTTTTTAAAAAAACTTTTTAAATTTATTTGGGAGAGAGAGAGAGAGCGAGCGAGTGGGGAGAGGGGCAGAGGGAGAAAGAGAATCTCAAGCAGACTCCACCCTGAGTGTGGAATCCGATACAGGGCTCGATCTCATGACCCTGAGATCATGACCTGAGCCAAAATCAAGAGCTGGGCGCTCAACTAACTGAGCCAGGCACACAGGGGCCCCCAAAGCTTGCTTTTCTAACTTCCTTTGAGAACTGGAAGATATGAAGGCATGACGAGCGGCGAGCGTGCCGATTACCTCTGCCGAATGCATGGAGTAATTGGGGGGCAGCTTTTCCAAGGCAACTGGGAGACAGTAGGATCCAGTTTGAAGACGTTCATTCAGGAGAATCGGCAGCCACTGAAACAGATGATGTAAAGAATAAAGCGGGATTTATTACAGCCCATAATTCTGGCCATTTATCTAGCTCGCAATAATCAAATGCAACTAAACGATGATTAGATATTGACCAGGCCTCTTGTGGGCAGTAATTTCTGTCAAATTTTTTGCATTTTAAATTCCCTGAGAGCTCCCGAGATAGTGATAGCGGTGATTTACTGCTTTCAGAACCAAAGTAGTAGCATTTTTCTTTATGGCCAATGTTTGTGAGCGTCTGGACAACACCAACGTTTATTTTACCCGTTATATTTCTCACGGAAATAACTTTCTTCCCCTGGGGGAAGAAAGAGCTGGTCTTAGAGGTGGAACACATACGTGAAATCTGGAAATAACGGATGTTGCAATGCTTTTTTTAGAAATGAGTGTTCTTCCAATATCTATCACCCACTAGCTTGCCGTTCCAGAAACTTGTCACGTGCTAAGTCAAGTCGTTTCTGCTCTTTGCTGGAATCTGGTTTGGCACATTTTGCTACTTCTGACAGGAAAAAAGCAAGTGAAGAGAACCGAGTTGTTTATCTCCGCAGGGACCTCGGAGTCCGACCGCCGCGGTGGGAATCGGCAAGTTGGAAACGACTCACCGAATATCCCAGAAGACTTTCCACGGAGGCCCCCTGCTTCTGCTGACAGCTGATATGATAGAAGGTGAACAGGAGGTGGTGATTTACTGTGAGCTTAGCGGGGAGCTTGATTTTCACTTCTTCATAGAAGTCGGGAGACCTGTTTCAAAAGCACACTGTACGTGAGTAACTTCACGCCAGAACGAGGACTTGTCCGGCTCTCAGATGTGACGCCGCCGGCCCTTTGCTCCTCAGAACTTGCCTGCTTGGTGTTTTGCTTTTCATTCGATATCATTCTGCTCCCACGCTGACGATCCCTGAGATCAACCTTTTTACCACCAGATATGCTTTGTTTGTTTACAAAACTCACAGACTCAAGCCTTTGTCAGGGACAAAACAAAAAACAAAACAAAAAACCAAAAAACTCCACACATAATGGGAAAGTTCAACTTATTTCCAAAAGAAGATGAGGCTCCGAGGCTCCAAGTCTTGCTGTGACCCCCTTTTCTATCTCCACTCCCAAGAACAGGGACTGGCCCATTGCTGGCCCTCATCAGAGGAATCTGGATTAGCAAATGAATGCTGGCGGGAAGGAAAGGGAGTCTGATCTACTGAATTACAAAGTTCCAGATACTTGACTAAGTACATGACTCACTTTAACCTCCTCCCTAAGGCAGGAAAGAGGGTTCAGAGAAATACTTCAGTTGGGCCAAGGTCATCAAGCCAGGATCAACCCTGAGTCCGTCTGACCCCCCCCCCACCTGTGAGATGTGACTAATGGTTTGAGACGTTATTCTGTGACTCGATTTACCCACAGAATAATAAGGGTTCCATTTCTCTTTTGGCCAACTTCAATGTTCTTACAAGAGATGATAGGGCAGATGTGGAGTAATATTTAGAAGAAAGGAGATGAGGAAAGGAGAGCTGGATTCTGCTTCTGGCCCCCTGCAGTATCTCCAAGCAAGTTAGGAAATGTATTTCTTTGTTTAATACCATAAGGCTTCTCTGTATCATGCTACATCAGAAGGCTCCCGAAAAGTCAAAACAATATTCGGTTCTTGGAGACATGTTCTTCTCCCAGTCTTAGTTAATGGCAAAAACCATGCATCCCCAACACAGAATCATAGAACTGACACAGACTTCTTTCGTCCTTCAGTCCCTGAGTTACAAAAACTTCTGGGAGGAATCCCCAAAAGGAAATTCAGAAAAGCCAGGAGAGGGGCGCCTGGGTGGCTCAGTGGGTTAAAGCCTCTGCCTTCGGCTCAGGTTGTGATCTCAGGGTCCTGGGATCGAGCCCCGCATCGGGCTCTCTGCTCGGCGGGGAGCCTGCTTCCCCTTCTCTCTCTGTCTGCCTCTCTGCCTGCTTGTGATCTCTCTCTGTCAAATAAATAAAATCTTTCAAAAAAAAAAAAAAAGCCAGGAGACAGTGACACAACTGTGACACATATCTGAAACACGGAACGGTACTTACTTATTGTGGTATGTGACAGCTGTGTATACTTCCTGCAGAAATTCAGGCCCAGTGGATTTTCCAAAGATGACCTGCGCACCAATGTAGAAAGGACCAAATTAGCAGGGGTGTTTGGATATATCAAACCAACTGTCATCAGCCCCATGGATGTTTTGGTCTCGCAAAGCTGCATTTTGTAAATTAAAGTGTGCTGGGCTTACGACTAGCCCAACTGCACACCGATGCAGAAGAACCAGCCATGAAGGGTAAACTGAGGTCCCAAGGAGCTGTATTAGTGACCGAGAGCCACATGTGTGTGAGACTAGAAAACCGGTGCCCTCTCCACTCTGCCTCACCGTCCAGAGGCCTGAACTCCAGGCAAAGTCACATAGTTTTGCCCCCGGTGACTCTGGTCCAGGTTCTTTCCCCTCCAAAGACACTTGGGTGATTGGGACCTTCCCCGGCTTGTCAACGTGTTTCTACTCTTTGGAAAAAGACACTAGGGGCACCTGGGTGGCTCAGTCAGTTAAGTGGCTGCCTTAGGCTCAGGTCACATCCCGGGGTCCTGGGATCGAGTCCCACGTCAGGCTCCCTGCTCAGCGGAGAACCAGCTTCTCCCTCTCCCTCTGCCTGCCGCTCTGCCTACTTGTGCTCTCTATCTCTCTCAGTCAAATAAATAAATGAAATCTTTAAAAAAAAGAAAGAGAGAGAGAGAGACATCTCCTGTGGCCCGACTCAGCCCTGAAGGTACATGATTTGACTCACGTTGGGGCAAAGAAAACAAGAGCCTTCTCCTAGATGCAATAATAATCATGACAAGGTCTCAGGGCTTGGGGAGTGGAGAACGGGCTGGGGTTGGCCCTCACTTGTCCCCTCCCAGAAGCTTCTGCACAGCTCGATCAGGCCTTTCTAGGGGCCAGAGCAGAGGGAAGGGGGAACCAGGGGAGCCCTCCTCGAGGACTTCTTTCCCATCACTCTCACAAGAGGAGAATGGGTCAACGGAAGGATTTTTTTTTTTTTTTCCCAAACTAGGTAGCTGAAGAATAGAAGCACTGGAAAAAAAAAAATTCCTTCAGTAGAAAGGTAGAGGAAGCGAATTCTAGGACTTAGAAAAAAGAGTAATGGCTAACTGCCCATCTCATTTAGTAGCAGATACATAAAATAACACAAGTTCTGGCCTTCTGTGTTCCTTAGAGAGCGCTGTACTATGTATTTATTATTTGATTCATTATTGCCTGTCATTACGGGGCAATACTTTACATTTATCTTCAGAGGAAGTCTAGGGCTTGGGCACCGTGAAAACACGGCCGACATAGCGGGGCCCCGCTCGCCGGCTCTTACGCCATTAGGGTGGTATGGAAAGATTTCATAACGTCTGTCAGTGCTCTAAAATGATCTGCACTTCCAAACTTCACAGATCCCTACAGAAAAAGTCCAGGAAGAGACTTTCAACTTAGACCGACCCTGTTTCCCCTCCAGCACAGTGGGGCCAATACTGGACTAGCCACGAAGGCCCTTGCAGGCGCTGATAATCGGGCTTAAATGAAGGGATTCTGTACGCGGACGAGCCCTCGATTTTGTCTGTGTGGCCCGCCAAGGGAAGTTCAGCCCAGCCCGGCGCGGGGCACAATTTATCCCTGTCTTTACCGGCATTGCGTTGCTGGCATCCTCTCCACACATAAACTGGATCTTTATTGTAATGTTCCGGGCCGATGCCAGTTTGTTAGCAAAGTTCAGCCTCTGCGGGTAGACGTAGAGAAGATTTCTGTAAAAGAAAAGATAAAGAGCCAGTGAATACTTGGCATCAGGGAAATATAAATCAAAACCACAGTGAAATACCACCTCACACCAGTCAGAATGGCTAAAATTAGCAAGTCAGGGAACGACAGATGTTGGCGAGGATGCGGAGAAAGGGGAACCCTCCTACACTGTTGGTGGGAATGCAAGCTGGTGCAGCCACTCTGGAAAACAGTATGGTGGTTCCTCAAAATATTGAAAATAGAGCTACCCTACGACCCAGCAATCACACTACTGGGTATTTACCCTCAAGATACAAACATAGGGATCCGAAGGGGCATGTGCACCCGAATATTTATAGCAGCAATGTCCACAATAGCCAAACTATGGAAAGAACCTAGATGTCCATCAACAGATGAATGGATAAAGAAGATGTGGTATGGATATACAATGGAATACTATGCAGCCATCAAGAGAAACGAAATCTTGCCATTTGCAAGAGGGTATTATGCTAAGTGAAATAAGTCAATCAGAGAAACACAATTATCACGTGATCTCTCTGATATGAGGAATTTGAGAGGCAGGGTGGGGGTTTGTGGGGGGAAGGGAGGGGAAAATGAAACAAGATGGGACTGGGGAGGGAGACAAACCATAAGAGACTCTTTTTTTTTTTTTTTTAAGATATTTGTTTGTTTGTTTTTTATTTTATTTATTTATTTGAGAGAGAGAGAGAGAGAGATCACAAGTAGACAGAGAGGCAGGCAGAGAGAGAGGAGGAAGCAGGCTCCCTGCTGAGCAGAGAGCCCGATGCGGGACTTGATCCCAGGACCCCGAGATCATGACCTGAGCCGAAGGCAGAGGCTTTAACCCACTGAGCCATCCAGGCGCCCCACCATAAGAGACTCTTAATCTCAGGAAATGAACTGAGGGTTGATGGGGGGTGTGGGGGGGAGGGTAGGGTAGCTGGGTTATGGACATTGGGGAGGGTATGTGCTATGGTAAGTGCCGTGAAATGTGTAAGCCTGATGATTCACAGACCTGTACCCCTGGAGCAAATAATACATTATATGTCAATAATAATAATAAAAAGAACTAGTGAATAAAGTCTGGAGTTTATTTGCACCAAGCTCTTCCTTCAATGCGAAAGCCTGCACTCAGGGGGTAATTATTCCAAAGGAGCGTCTCCTTGCAGAAGTGAATTATTTTTGGAGGAGTTGAGGTCATATGGATTCTTCCTCTTCAGCTGCAGCCAAGGGGTAAGAACCAACACCGTTCTCTGCTCTGTACATAGCGAGAAGGGTCTGCTGCTCAGAAGGTCTCACTGCCTCCAAACGTGGAAATCTGCCTGGAGGAGGCATGTCTGACACAGAGATGAGAAAGCAACGAAAGGCTCAGCTTATTTTTTTTTTATTAATTATATCATCTATTTATTTGAAAGATTTTATTTTTAAGTAATCTCTATGCCCAACGTGGGGCTCGAACTCACAATCCTGAGCTCAGGCGTCATAGGTTCCTCTGCCCGAGCCAGCCGGGCGCCCCTCAGCTCGTTTTAAACACAATTCGTGACTATAGGCGACGGGCCTAACTTCATTTCTTTTCTTTCTCTTTTTCCCTTTCTAATCTGCATGAGGTAGTTTCAGCGTCTTCTTACCACAGCATTCTGGATAGGTTCAGCTTGCTTTTGCTATCGAAGATGGGAGTCCAAACCTCCAGCCCAATAAAGCTATACAACAATAACACAGCAACAATATGAAAAATACATCTATTCACTAGTATACTTTTACTAGTATATTCCACTAAAAGGTAAGCTCTGGGAAGACAGATTTTTATCTGATGTCTGATCCACCGATGAATCCCAAGCAGTTGGAATAGTGCCTAGGACATAGTAGGTGCTACATAAATATCTGTTGAACGGAAGAACAACTGTGTATTTTTTTGATGAATCAGACTCCTGACTCAAAGAAACAATGATATGACAGCATTTACCTATCCTGACTCAGGCAATGTTCCAAATACTTCTTCTTTTTTTTTTTCTTAAAGATTTTTATTCATTTGAGAGAGAGAGAGAAAGAGCATGAGCGGGGCGGGGAGAGGCAGAGGGAGAGGGAGAAGCAGACTCCCCACTGAGCAGAGAGCCCGATGCGGGGCTCGACCCCAGGACCCTGAGATCACGACCTGAGCTGAAGGTAGAGGCTTTAACCCCCTCAATCACTCAGGCGCCCCCCAAATACTTCTTATTTATTCAACTGTTAAATTCTCATAATTACTCTACAACTAGATACTATGCTCATGGCATCATCCCCATGTTGCAAAGAAAGAAAAAAGTGAGATACAGGGATGTTACATAACTTCCCCCAAAACCCACAGGTAGGAAATGTCAGTTGGGAATTAAAGTCAGGAAGTCCGGCCCTAGAGCTGTGTCCCCTCTCATCAGACGCCCCCTGAAAGGACAAGAATGACCTTGCCATACTGTTTTAGTCGTGACATCCCTAGTGACTAGTCTGCCTAACTTTCCAGGTTGTATCAACAGGACCCAAGGACTCATTCAATTGGGTAGTGTCCCCTTACTTTGGGCAAATGTCTTGTCCTCCTCCCACTTGGTTCACTGTCCTAACTCCTTGGCAGCACGCTCACCCCGAACACATATATTCTTGTTCCCAAGGCTTCCGAGATGACAAAATAGCCTTTGTGTGAATTAGACACCAGGAGAGGAGTGACGGTGAGGGACCAGGTGACCAGATTAGTGAATGTAGGTTCCTGTCATACTTTACGAAGACGTGCCTATTAATCCATACGAGGGTTTCTCAGCCTCCCCGGCGGTGACATTTGGAGCTGAGCGGACATTTGTGGAACTGTCCTGTGTCCTGTAGGACATTCGGCCCCATCGCTGGCCTCTACCTACTAGATACCAATAGTATCTCCCTCCTACTCAGTCCCAACAACCAAAAACCTCTCCAGACATTGCCAAATGTCCCTTGAGGGGCCCAAATCACCCCGATTTGAGAACCACCTATTTATGCATGTGAATTTGCGCGGGAAAGATTTCCCATCTTTAATAGACAGAGTCAATGCCACTCACTGGGTCCGTATGCAAACGTAAAGTATGCTCCACTGGAAAAGGGTGAAGTCAATGTTCAAGTATAAGGCAGAAGATGTCTGTGTTTAGTTTATGAGGTCGGTGGCAGGGAAATCAAATGGGAAGGACTAAGCTGGCCTCGACTCCAATCTTGCAACTCTAATCCCTTTGTTGTAATAAGCCTGTTGATGCTGCCATCACGTGCGGGTGAAAATGGTCCTTGTGGACCATCTTCACAAACGTCCAGATTTACCCCATGGCTCTTCCTTGCCATGGCAGTATCAGCAGGGACAACACTAATAACCACAACCTCAGACAAGACCAAGATGGGGGGGTGGTGGCTGAGTGAATCTGTCCCTGATGGACCAGGCTCACAGCCCCCAGTCTATGGTTTGGAACCAGACATAGAAATACAGAGAGAGCCCTGTGACAGAGTTCACGTTCAAGCGAGAGCTTCCTGAACGACCAGGAATGGATGCACTGATGCCTAGAACCCCACTTTCATAATAAAATTTCAGAGTAATACAGTTTGTGCAACTTACCATTGTTAAAAGCAAAGATACTTATTTCCCCAAGTGTCATACAACCTTTAGTCTGATGCCAGGTATCAAGCAAGGCGAATCCCATTAGCCTGCTGCTCACTGAAAGCCCAGCGCAAACCAGCACCGCCTGGGCTGTTCTGCAGAACCCCCGCGCTTGGCAAAACATTAACAAACACGTGGGGAAGTAGAAGAGGTGTGCGACCAAACGCTGCCGGGGGAGACTGGAGGGAGACCAAGACAATGCAGGTTAATGTGCTTCCTGAATCGTTTCGAGGGGGGAAAGAGGCAGCTCCTTTCCCTAAATGTTTTGACCTCAGAACCCATTTCGTTAATCTGTTCTTTCATGGTATATTTCACGTGTGTAATGTTCTGAGAAATCACTTGGGAAAATACTGAAATCAACTTATCCGGGGACAGAGGAACATCCCACATCAAGGGAGGAAAAATGCAGGCAGATTCTCTGCTATAATAGTTTTGCAGATAATGAGTGAAGGCTCTCAGGTGTTCAAGGAGAGAAAATGCTACTTGGAATCACCAAGAACACACAGCAGCTGTTACTTTGTCTGTGCAAGTTCAAAGGCCAAGGATGTAAATAAGTAACATTCCTATGTCTTCCTTTCCCCCAGACTCACTGGAGACAGAATGGGGCTGACAGAGCGCTGGGGACAGATCTGAATTGCTCTATCTTGTGACCTCTCTAGGCTCTATCTTGTGACCTCTTGTGACTCTGCCTCGGGCACTAATGCCCTGGCATTGTGATAAATGGGACACACACTTTCCCTGCCTCCCTTTCCTTGCTTCTGTTTCCATCTCTTTCTAGCTCTCATCCTGTCCTCTTGTGGATCTCTTGTGATCTCAGCATCAACACTAGGCGAAAACGGTCAAGTGCATTGACTGCTTCCTGCATTTAAGTGAAAAAAGAACATAAATGCAAGGGAAGAATGTCATGACCAGGAAAAATTAATTAAATGCAGATAACAGGCATAATACTCAATAAGCTTCAAAAGTCAGTAAAGTCTTGACAGCTTCCTCCAAAGAGGAGATGGCCGGTCGTGAGACAGTGAGCCCAGAATTCTGGGGAGCGAGAGCTAGAGACACCAAAGACAAGCCCCCATTTTTGAAAATGAGAAAACGGAGGCCCTCGAAGGTCAAGGGACAGTCTGTCCTCTCTGAGTTAACCATGGAGCAGTGCTGCTCTGAACCTAGCCCGTGGCTGTGTCAGTGGAACCTTCTAGATCTTACTCTGTCAAACTGAGGGAGCCCAACCAGGAGGCTGTTAGGAGTGGACACGGATGTGGTAAGGAGGGTGGAAGGCAATCCGAAGTTGGGTGCGGGCACGTGGCTGGGGGTACAGACCCCTCTCCGCTCATGCTTGCTTATCTTTGCGGCCACCGCTCCCACCTGCTGGGCCGATGTTTACTGGTGGTCGTGTCGAGAGTGGTTAAGGGTGTTGGCTCTGCAGCCAGAAAGCTGGCCTTGGGCAAGCGAGTTAGCCTTTCCAAAGCCCCAGCGGGGCTCCCAGGCACACCGACCTCGCAGGGCTGTGGTGTGCATCAAGGAGCAAGAACTGACTGAGGACAGTTATCGTGATGATGGGGCTTTCCTGCACACGGCAGGGTCAGATACATACCACCGCCTACACGCCCCACTCCAGACCACCCTCCCGTCTCACCTGGACCAGTGCAAGGCTTTCAATTCATCTCTGGACTTCCACACGTGCCCCCTTAAAACTGACTCCTTACATATCGGTCAGGAGGACGTTTCAAGGGCGCAAAGCAGATTATGGCAGGCCCCTGCAAAGATTTCCCAAACTTCTCATCATGAGCCCTGTATGATCTGGCCCCTGGCAATTTCTCTGACCCTATCGCTTATGACTTTCCTCCACTGGCCCTTTTCTTTTCCCCCAAGGCCTAGAACATTCTAAACTGATTCTTATGACCGGGCTTTCATGCCTGCTGTTTCACTTGCCGGCAGTAGCTTCTCCCAGTTCTCTAAATGACTGGTCCCCTCTCATCTCTTGGGTTTTGGCTCACATGCCCTGTCATCAAGGAGATCTTTCCTATCATCCTCTAGAGTCGGCCCACTCCACTCTCTCGGATGCAGACTCTTTTATAACCACGATTATGAAAGCAGTATGGTTATGACAATAATACGAATCCATTTTTCAATCTTGAATAGCTGAAAAGTACAGGAAAGTATAAAGAATAAAATACCAACTACCCAATATCCTACTGCATTGAGGAAAATCACTGTTCAGGGGAGCTTGTTTCCTTCCGTCTTTATTTCCTTTGTACGTTAAACAGGTTTATCCCACTATTTAGATGAAGCTTTATCTTGGTTTTGTATCATTTAGCGTTGCTCAGTTATGACCACTTTCCCAATGAACATGATTTTAATGGCTACGTGATAATTCCATGCGACCACTATGCCGGCGTGTACGCCAGCGCCAGTTTCTAAAAATAAACCTTCAGGTTATTTCCTCTTTCTCAGTTATTACACTGTGATGGACACTTTATCTATCTTGCCCCTCTGCAATGTAGTGTATTTTTGGAAAAATCTCTTTAGATTCTGTGGAGTTCAATTTCTTCATCTTTGAATCAATTGAAAAAAAAAAAAAAAACCACGAATCCACCTTTCGTTATTCTGGGCTTGAAGAAAGAATGAGCCAGAGTTTGTAAAAATGCTTTCAAGTACCTGGATCAAAGGGTCTGTGTCAATCACAATGGATAAGCAGGTAGCTGTCCCCACACTCTTCTCCCATGTCCCAGAACCGGGGCACCGCCAACCTGACCCACCCGCCCCCCAACACTGGTCCGCAACTTCGCACACTGCTTCCACAGTAATGGCAAGCGTCTATGCTCAACCATCATCACGATGGGCACTCAGTGCCCTGCCCCATAATGAATGCACTTTCTACAGGACACACAGCTGGAAGGAAACTTCCAGAGAATTTAACTCGACACCCCTTTTTGCAAACCTGGAACCTGACTCCAGGGAGGTTAAAGGGCTTTCCCTAAACATTTTTTTTTAGGAAGGTGAGTTTCCCAAGGATCATGAAATATCTTATTGCCACAATGCTACCTGAGTGTTTTATTAAGTAGGCATCCTTGGAAAGAAAATGGATCCATGAAAATAAGAATGTTATCTCTTGGGAGGGAAGATCTACCTGCATGCTCAGTAATCTGGAGAGCCTAAACCAGGTAAGATAAATGGGCTCATAGGTTTTATACGTGATAAGGTACCTGCCTCATGTTAGCTAGAGAAAAACCCCAAGAATTATGTCATCTAAAGACTTTTGAGAAGGTAGCCTGTAAGCAAGATGAGGCTCACTAGTTCTGGCCGAGTGATTTTATCCGTGCAGACCCACCATAAGTGCATCGCAATGAGTACAATCTCATTTTCCCCAAACACGGACAAGAATGGCCCAAAGGGAAAGTTGGGATGTCTAAAATCTTAAGTCTTGTCTGGATCAGATTCCCACTGAAAAGAATCACAAACACATAAGCATTTGAGACCTGCTAGGGAAACTGACTGCTTTAGAAAAGAGTAAATCTCTCTCCAACCCTGCTTGAAACTTTTTTTTAGCTCATACTTTGTTTCGCTCATTGGAATTTTACCAATTACGATATCCACATTACCAAATATTTTTTTGGAAACACCGTTTAGCAGATTTCAAGTATTAAGAGGTTTAAATATCATCCACTCCCACTTTAGTATGAATTAGTTTTTTTGGTTCCTTTCCTCCTTACGAAGAGGCTGGATTTGGACTGTCGGGTATGAGTGGAGAAAGGAGACAGACAGAAAGATGGGGTAATTATTAATCATGAGGCACTGCTCTGGGGAGGATCTGGATAGGTAGCACGTCAAGGAGAGTGACAAAACATGGAAAGGTGGGAAGGTCTCAAATCCAGATTTTTTTATTCCACATTTTTTTCCCCTAAAACTTTCTTAAACCTGACACTGACAAAAGAGTCAAAACATTCACTGGCTAACCACATCTCTCCTGACTCCCAGCTACCCACATGGAACCGATGGTGTGGTTTTAAGGTCTGTTGTTGGTTGTTTGTGATTCCCACATAGGGAGGGTTCAGAAATTTGTTGAATAGATCAAACTCCCAGTTGGTGTATTAGAACCCTATTGTCAGGGCGCCTGGGTGGCTCAGTTGGTTGGGCGACTGCTTTCGGCTCGGGTCGTGATCCCGGAGTTCCGGGATCGAGTCCCGTATCGGACTCCCGGCTCTGTGGGAAGTCTGCTTCTCCCTCTGACTTTCTCCCCTCTCATTCTCAGTCTCTCTCTCTCTCTAGTAAATAAATAAAATCTTAAAAAAAAAAAAAGTTTAGAACCCTATTGTCACTGGTTTCTTTCGTTCTTTCATTCATTCTTTCTTTCTTTCTCTTTCTTTCTTTCTCTTTCTTTCTTTCTCTTTCTTTCTTTCTTTCATGGTGACGAGAAAACATTTAATAAGAATATATTTTATCTACATGGGCAGGATTGGAATAGACCAGTTTAGCAGTATACATTTCAGACACCCTGCAAATCCCACCCTTCCTTCTCAGCTACGTCCTCCAAAACAACTTTTGTAGTTTGGCTAATACTGTGGTAACAGATTCCAACACGGCTCCCAGGAACCCTGCCTCCTGGTATTCTTGCTCTGTGAAACCCCCTCTCCTTGTGTGCGGGCTGGACCCAGTGACTTGTTTCCAACCAACAGAATACAGCAGAAGTGACAAGATGTCACTCTGAAGGTTTACATATTCTGGTTTCTATCTTGTTCACACACACACCCCCTCTGGCACTGAGGAAGCCAGTCGCCATGTTGGGAGCTGCCTTAGAGAAAGACAAATATAGCAAAAATCCACGAGGGCTCTTGCCAACAGTTAGCGACGAACAAAAGCCCTTATAATCCAAGAGGAACTGAGTCCCATGAACCACCACAGGAGTGAGCTTGGAAGTGAGTCCTCCCCTACTTGGCCCTTGTGGTGATCACAGCCATGGCTGCCATTGAACTGTGGCCTTTGAGAGCCCTGAGTCTGTGGCATCCAGCTAAGCCACACCTGGATAAACCACATACACATGTTTGTTGTTTTATGCTGTAAAGTTTCGTTACACAAAGTTAGACAACACAAGTGTGCATGTTTTTAAAACAGCACAAAAAGAGTCAGGTATTCACTGATATTTAAACAAGGGATTCCTGGGGCGCCTGGGTGACTCAGTTGATTGAGCACCTGCCTTCATCTCAGGTCATGATCCCGGAGACCCGAGATCGAGTCCCACATCGGGCTCCCAGCTTCAGGAGGAGTCCGCTTCTCACTCTGACCTTCTCCCGTCTCATGCTCTCTCTCGCTCTCTCTTTCTCTAACAAATGAAATAAATAAAATCTTTAAAAAAAAAATGGGATTCCTTTAGAAAATGTTCTACCTGGTAAAATCTCTGCCTCATAACTGGGCCTCGGAGTTATTCTCCTGGCCTAAGGAATATAATATAGTGACGACCCATTATACTATAATACTACGACAATAATGTTCTTAGTATCAAAAGAGCCTCCTTGGCATCAATCCAATCTCCCATCAAGTATACACACTTGAGAATTGCTAAAAACATAAGTAATTTTTCTTTGGTTCTAGTTCTGATTCCAGTAACTGAATTAATTAATGTCTCTTCAAGAGGCTGGGACAGGTCAGATAAAAGGTAAGAAGAATGCTAAGAAATGCCAGCAGCAAACATCCTTCCTTGTCCCCTAAAGCAGCAAAATTTTAAGGATCGCTTCCCCAAGCGAGAACAGAGCAAGCATCTCAGTAATAGCTGGCTTTGTGAAACACTTACATTTCAAGTTAAAGATACTGTTCTGATGCCAGATCGGGCCCAGGCTACGTTTTTCAAAAAGACCACCAGACAGAACGATCACGCAGATGACGGGCACGAGCCAACCTGTTCGCCCCTTTAAGGAACAGATGGAGCACATTCTTTCCGGGCTTTGCAAATCGCTTCCTAAAACAAATCTGCCAGCTAACCAAAACAGATACACGTACCAGAAAATTTCCCATCTCTGCCATTGCTGAAACTGACTCTTTTTTTCCTTGGGGGCAGAGACTGTACTAGTCCCCCACCCATTCAAAAAAAAAAACAAAACCAAAAAAACCCACAGTCGACGAATACGTCAATACTCTTCATTAAAATGCTGCCTCATTCCTGATGGTTTTAATATTGTCAGATGCCTCGGTCTGGGCCAGGGAATAAGTACTGGAATTGGGAGAAACAGCGAGTCTACTAAGACCTAAGTTGTCCAGATGCCCCCAGCTCCCTCTATAAACATATGCCTGCTTTGGGGAACGTGCGGAGAGAGAAGGCTTGTCTGGGTTCTGGAGGCGGGAGAACTTGCAAAGACCTCAAGCTGGTTATAGGAGAAAAGTTCACGCATGTCTTTCAGCAGATCGGCACACTTGCAGGTGGTTCCGGTGTCTCTTAAGAGGGCTGGGCTGTGCCCCCAAAGGGATGAGTCACTCCTGGTCGCTTTCGATGCCAAGATTAATGCCTGGCATTCAGCAGCTGCCCTAAGATACTGGGCAGGTGGATGCACGAGCATTATTCAAAGGGGACGAGCACTGCTAGGTGTGCAAGGTCTTCAAAGGACAGGTATGGTGTTCCACGACAGAGGGCGAGGAGGGAGGACAGGGATGAGTCCCCACTCCCCATGCTCCCACCAGTGTGACGAGTCCATGGAGGCCCAGCGCATCCCCAGACCCCTTGGAGGGCAGAGACACAGTCATTGTCACGGGCTCTGCTTCTCCTTGCCCTAGAGACACACGGAGTTGGCACGTTGTTGGCTGGATTCTCGTGCCAGGGTTTGGGTTCGTCGCGCTCAGCATTACAGCGCTTCTGGGCTCGTCACGTCCCACGGTGTCTGGAAACAGCAGCTGCCCCGGGGGAGCCCAGAGACTCTCCTCTGGCCTAGGTAGTCCAGGGTCTCAGCAACCTCAGAGGTGCCACCTTCACAGCTGTGAAGTCCCCCAGCAGCCTCTGGCCGGCGCCCACATTGGCGTTCACATTTGGTGACATCAAGTATCACTCCTGCATCAGGTGTCTTCTTCCGTGTGCTTGTGCAAACGGTCACATGCCCAATAGCCACCGAACACGCATAGAAGCTTCCGCGGGGTGCGGACATGCCCATGGAATGATGTATTAGGTACACATCCCGAGCCTCCGAGGGAAGGTTCTACACGGGTACGGTGCAAAAAAACATAGGGTTTGCCTGACTCTGGCTGTCGCTAGAGCGCTGGCCGGGAACGGCGGTCAGAATCTCTCTACCAGAAATCATCGCCACCATCCTGTCCCGATGAGTAAACAGACCGTGGGCGAAAACGAGGAGAACGTTCAACGCTTCACAAGCTCCCGGTCTATTCCACGTTGTCAACACCAATGCAGGGAATGTGGCTCTGCTTATAAACTAACTAGGTCGGCCTCCTCTGCATAGTATCTAACTCATCGGATGGAGCCTGGCCTGAATGCCAGGACCAGAGAACGGAAGCGGCAAAGAAAAAAAAAAAAAAAAGTGACTACCCAAAAAACTGTACATGTTGTACCAATGGGCAGTTTCAATGACAGCTTCATGGCATTTAAAAGAGCTGCAGAGGTGCCTGGGTGGCTCAGTCAGTTAAGCGTCTGCCTTCGGCTCAGGTCATGATCCTGGAGTCCCGGGATCGAGCCCCGCGTCGGGCTCCCTGCTCGGCGGGGAGCCTGCTTCCCCCTCTCCCTCTGCCCCTCACCCTCACGCTCTCTTTCTCAAATAAATAAGCAAAATCTTTAAAAATAAATAAAAGAACGGCAGACGATCATCTATTCTTGACGACTGGTGAGAAGGCTGCCCCCTCCAGGGGCATGAGGGAAATAGGGCCTCTTTCCGGCCGCGATGGTGTGGAAGGTGGTCACAGACTCTGGCCGTCTGCCCTCCTGGGCTGCACAGACCAGGGCTACACTGCTGAAACAAGACTAGAGAAAGACTGATCGCTCAGGTCCAATCCGATCCCCGATGATGAGATCACATCAAAACCTTCGTATGAGAGGAATGCCTTCCCCGGGCACCTACTCAGGGTTTACTCTCAGTCGGAGATAGACCACACGAGGCAAGTTGGGGCAGTCACCCTGGCTCTACCAGGGCCCTGCAGAGGAGATCATGAGCACAGCGGGTGCCCTGGTCCCACCGAACCCCTACCAGAGCAAAACACCAGCAAGTCAGCTTGAATTCTATCTGCTTCTTCCCCGGCTACATGCCAATACCAAGCGCATTTACTGATGCATCGATGTAACACAAATAGCAACGCTCAGAATGTGTATTGTAGAGCATTTTACATTTCGCAAAGCACGGTCGTGCAAGAAGTCTCTATTAATCTCCCCAAGTATCTCGGAGTTATCCCATTTTACAGATGAAGAAACTGAGACTCAGTCTCTTGACTCTGATCAGGGGTACTTTCCTGGGCACTAGAGCAGCTTTCCTTCAGGCTGAACGGTCCTGTTTGGTAAAAACATTTCCTCCGTGTGTCCCCGTTAAAGCTATCCTTTGGGTCCCGTCTCAACAAAATTTCACTGGTTTCAAAATACTACTGGGGGAGGAGGGGCGTTAGGGAGCTTAAGTGTTCTCAGTTTGCTTTCTCACCAAGTAAGGACAGACCACTAAAACCATTTGACGTTGGTTCTTTACAAAAGAGAAAGCAGCCATCCATCTACCCCTTCACTTGTGGGTTGGCCGGTGAGGACAGCGAGAGAAAGCCCATCTCGGGAAAATGAGTCCCCTCCCTTCCCTTTTCCTCTCCGCACTGGGAAGATCTCATTGATGTTATGGGAGAATTACAGAACCATCCAAGTGTCCTGGACGGCGTGGGCCTTGGCGGCATTCAGCTCAGTGGTGGCGAGGTACAAGGCTTTGCCGCCGGGATACGTTAAGGTCGGTGATGCAAGAAGGGCAGGAGAGAACAGAACTCTGAGCTTGGGAGAAGCCAAGCCTTCTGCGTTTGCCCCTTCTTCTTCTTCTTCTTCTTCCTCCTCCTCCTCCTCCTCTCTTCTCCTTCTTCTTCTTCTTCTCCTTCTCCTTCTTCTTCTTTTTCCAATTTTCTCATAGGGGAAACAAGTAGAGAGTATATCTGTGGGTGTCGCTCCAAAGGGCGTGAGCCGCTGGCCTGATGGCCTCAGTGCAAATCTATTCTGGTCCCCTTCCTATCTGTGAACCCAAGAAGGGATCTCTGAGAGGCGGTGACACTGGTCTAGGACTCTGATAGGAGAGGAAACACCACCCGTGTCTCCCCGCCACGAAGAAAGTGGCGAGGGGCCAAAGGGACCACGGGTGCAGTTTGAAAACCTCAAAGTCTAGGAAAAGCTGAGAAAAGAGCTTCGAGATATTCTTAGTGCTAAATGTGGAATTTTTAGCCTTAGGCATGGAAATCTCTTTTGAAAACACCCAAAGGAGCCAGTAAGTTGAATTCCTCTACTATTATCCTTATTAAACTATAATATTTCTATTTCTACACGGTTGCATGGATCCCAATTGACCTTTTTTTTATATATACATTTTATTTATTTGACAGAGCGGGGGGAGAGAGAGTACGCACAAGCAGGGGAAGCAGCAGGCAGAGGGAGAAGGAGGCTCCCCATTGAGCAAATAGCCTGATGAGGGACTTGATCCCAGGATCCTGCGGTCATGACCTGCGCTGAAGGCAGACACTTAACTGACTGAGCCACCAGGCACCCCCAACCCCCAGTTTACCTTTTAAAGGTCATCAAACAAAGATCATAGAACAAATGAAGTGAAACTGGCACAGTTTTAGTTTTATAACCTTTTTGGCATTTAGGCTTTCAGATAAACGAAATTCATATTTTAATTATAAAAGATACACAAGATCTGACCGATGAGCATTTTTAAAAATTACCTTATTACCCCACAAAACTCAGTCCTTCCCTACTACTTAACTATCAATAAATAGTTGAATTTAATGGAGCAACATTTAAAACAGTCAAGTCTATTTCACTTTGTGCTGTGAGGCCCGCCTGTCCTGCCCCCAATCCCTACCCACTTCGTCCTCTAGGAAGAGAGGAAGACCCCGACGCAGCCTCTAATGTCTGGCCCCAGGACATTGTGACTTCCTCTGAGAAGGGTCAAGGGCACGGCGTCCGCGGCCTTGAAACCACAGGACATCCATCATGAGTGAAAGTTGTTAAAATATCTCTGGTTTAGAGGGGGCCACGCAGGTCACGGGAACAGTGTGGGTGACTGCTCACTCCTGGATCGTCTACGCAGTCTAGGAGAAAGTCAGATCTGAGCACGAAAAAGCTCAAAAGAAGAGAAACTGTTCCCCCCTGCACCTGCACGGCTCGGGAGTAAGAGGAAACAATTCCCTGAAGGATGTCTCATCAGAAGACAAGCCACTTCAAAGAACCAATTTTAAAATAATAATAATAATAATTAAAAAAACCCAACAAGGTCTCAAAACCAAAGAAAGAAGGTTTTCTGAATTTTAGGAGGCTCCTTCTAATTTTAGGAGGCTCCTTCTAAGCCAGGCTGACTGTTCATCATCATAATCAAACACGGGCCCAGGTCTGCTTTATTTTCATCACTGTTTCCCTAAAGTCCAAACAGGAGGCTGCAGGAACCCGCAGAGGGCGGAGGCTGCGGAGGGCGGGATAAAGGATGGGGGGGGCGGGTAGGGACACCGCCCTCCAGGGGACAGTGCACTCCTTCATGAGGACAGTCACACTCACGCCTGGTGCCCTCACAGGGAATGAAACTTAAACCAGAGATGAATGTGGGGCTGGGACTAGCAGGATCAGGGACATTTCCGTACACGCAATCTCCGTGACGATTCCTTACTGCCTCACATTTGAACAAATTCTTAATTTCGGTACAGTTGCCACGCAACGTTACATTCGTTTCAGATGTACAACACAGAGCTTTGAAAAGTGCCCGCTTTCTAAGGTCATGACTGACTTAACAAAAGAAGGCAGAAGGGGACCGGTTAGAATGCACGTCTTTTTTGCCAAAAAAAAAAAAAAAAGACAATAGTAACCTCTCAGGACACTGGAATACTTTTCAGTTCTTCTCGGGCCTGCGCTTCAAGGGCAAAAAAATTAAGTGTGTGTTTTCCTTTAATAAATCACGACTCCTTCTGCTTTGTAATGGGAAAAAAAAATTAGTTGTGTGGGCACCTAGAAAGTGAGCAAATTGCGCCCTCACGTGGCTGACTTGAAAAGCCTGCATTTGTCGCGAAGTCATGTTAGGTCACTCCCTTCTGATCTCTTTCATTCTGAAAAGAAGGAAGACAACCGAATTTTGGAGCAAGGCATCAGGAAAGTGGGATTATGTCCCCGAATTATTATTGAGTCCAACTTGCCGCAGCAAAATCCCATACGAGGACTTAAGTATCTGGGCCGTTCACGCAGTAGGAATTCACTTTGTTTTTGCCTGTGTCGTACTGTTGTTCCAAATAAAATGTTTGTTTCTAATAAGGTTTATCTTCTGCAAGCAACTGCTTGCTGAGGCTAGTAAAACCAAGGACTGGGTTTTAGGATTGTCTTGTAAGGCAGAGTTCTTTTAACATCCCTTTAAAGGATGAAAAGGAGAAGTGTATCCAACAAATACGTTTGCTCGGGTGTGAAAAGTTATATAAAAATTTTTTTCACTGTAACATTTTGTTGCAAAAGATTGGCAACATCTTAGATGCTCCTGATGGGTTAAGTAAACCATAATGCATCTCAATGAGATTCAGGGCAGCTGTAAGAGAGGGAATCCTATGTACTCATCTAAAAGGGCTCTCCAAAACCCAGCATTCGATGAGAAATCAAGATGCAGAACAGTATGGAGATTTCACTATCCTTGCATTGTGAAAGGGAAAATATCAGAGCTATACTGGCTTGTACAGATATCATCGATCTCTGGAAGGATAGACATTGATAAAAATGGTTGTTTCCAAAGGTCAAAACCAGAACTCTGGAATTTGCATGATTTTCATCCATTTTGTTCACTAGGACTTCCCTAATGTCTAGAAAAGGGCCTTGCACATTGTAGGCATTCAGGATTTGTGGAATAAATACGCAAATAAAATAAAATAGATTATATGCACCCATATTTAAAAGGCTATCCCCAAGGAACGGGTTGGATGGCGAGACGTCAGCAGTAGGAGAGAGAATTTTCACTCTGCATTTTTGTACTTTAATAATATAGAACCGCCAGGGTAGGCTGTGTGTTCTAAGATAAATTAAATTCAAGCAACGCAAGAAACAAGTAAGAATGGGGAGCTATTATTTTGATAGTTACTTAACAAAGGTATTGTTCAATGGTGATTTACACCCAGGCCAATCCCATCAGAAACCACAGACTATTCACGCTGGGGTACTCACAGCATCTTAGCATCTCATATTGTAAAAAAAAAAAAAAAAAACACTGTCCTGCTAGGGAGTGATTTCCTGCTCTAGGACTTGGTCTTTCCCAATTTGCCTGACCTGATACTCCAGCAGCAGGGTCCCCTGGCCCCCTCCTCCCCCCACAGCACAGAAAATTTCCAGTCCAGACAGAGAGCCAGCGGAGCTCAGAAGGGGAGTCCGTTGCTATGGACCAAAGAGAAGTCCCCTCAAGGTGTCACCTTCTACTCTGTATGCCCTGCCTCCCTCGGACCCACCCCATCCAGAATTATTCTAGTTCATTCCTTTCCTTGGAAATCCTATCCATGAAATTTTTAACTTTCAGACATCCATTCAGGATTAGCTCTCACATTTATTACACTCTTCTTTGTACCTCTGTAGGGTGCTGGTGTGATGGTCTCCAACCTTCCGGTCCCCCGTGATGGGGGGGCTCCTCCCTGGTCACCCAGGCCTCGGGCGAGCTTTAGGCAAGAAGACTGCTGGTCTGAGAACATTCTGCCAAATAGGGGGAGGCCTGAAAACAGCTCATTAGCCATCCAAGAAATCCTGTTCTAACTGATATACTTGCAGTCGGCAAGCTTGGTCCTCCACGGCAAGTCAGCTAATTGGATAAAAAGGCCTCCGAGCCTTTTGGGGGCTGGGGAAGGAGATGAAAACACAGTTCATGGGGCTTTCTCTGATCTAATCACCAGCTAAAGGGACGGCAAGGAGGCTAACAAGCTCATTACAAGCTCAGCACCTGTAATCTCCGCACACACCCCCGTGGCAGCCGCAGGACCGGGGGCCCCGAGAGGTCAGACTGGCTGTCCCCCCGCCGCCCCAGCCCTCCCCGCCGCCCCCACCGGAAGGCAGCAGCTGGCGTCCCCATCACCAGCTGCCGGGCCCCCTGGGACACAAGCCAGGCATGGGCTCAAACATGTGGCTGGGCTAACAACTAGCGTTCTCTCATCTGACTGTGGAGAAAGGGATGCCAAAGTCAGAGGTGGATTATCCTGTTTACCGACCTCATTTTCCCAGCTGTGCTGCTCTGCTTTCAGAATCACTGTCCTGTCTGTGATTTCACAAAGGGTCTGGGCTGGGTCTGCGTCAGGGACCCCTTGTCCCGACCCCAAGCCTCTGCCCCGAGAGGTTGCACGTGGCACGTCGATGGCTAAGGCCCCTGGTTCGGGAGATGCCGGCCGTTCTTGGGAGTAGCATTTCTGGCTCGAGAAGTTCACCTCTTCCCTCAGAGCGCGGGTCTGTTTCGTAAGTCACCGCCCCGTGACTCACGTGGTAACTTCAGGAGCCGGGTGCAGGGCCCCTGTAACTGATCTAGATCATGCCTTAAAGCTCTCTGAGTAAGGCAGAGGCACCAAGGGGGATTCCACAGAGAAGACAGTGTGAACGGTGCCCCTTTTGGTACCAGGTGGTGACTGACAGAGGGCACCTGAAGGGGTCCGAGGGAGGAGGGGAACGAGAACAGGATGTCAATGTCAGCTTATCCTAACCCCACTGTATGTGAGGCTCTGTGACAGACGCTCCTTGAAGAGACTAAAAGAGAGTTCTCTCGAGTTCTATTCCCATGGTGGTAAATTCACCCATACTGAGAATCCTATAATGTGTGACTGTGGCCAGAAAACACCTCCCACTGGATCCACGTAGGAGGTCCCCGCGCCAAGGGAGCTCGGCAGTTCCGGTGAAAATTACCCAAATTCAAATCCTGGGTTTGTCACTGCAGGCGTTCCTTGCTTGACCCACGAGATACGTTCCCCACAAGTTCCAGGCAAATCCAATTTCTGTAACAGTTCAAGCCATATTTCAAATTCTCGAGGTGGACCCTCTATAAAACAAAGAACTATGCCGGAATTTACCAACTCTGTAAAACTTAATTTTCATTCCCTCGATTTTGTTAGAGGGATGCAGCTATCACCGGGATCAGAGACCCGGAAACAGCAATGTCAACAGGGACAGTTACCTATATGCCAAACTCTTGACATGGTGCCCGGAATCCAACAAGGACGAAGGAAACCCTTTCTAAAAGAAAAAGGAACTGCGACTCCTGCTGAAATGACAGAAGTCGTGGGGCAGAGAAGACTTCAGGGCGTACCCACTCTTGATACCACAATGTAAGAAGGTTTAGAAATCTGGGCTTGAAAAAGGACTTGGCTCAGAGGGGAAAGGGATAGAAAAGGCACAAGGTTACAGGTTTCTGGAGGTGTAAGGAGATGAGAAGGCACAAAAGAGGGGTGACTAGGTCAGCAAAGGCCAACAGTCAGCTCACCCATCTGACCCAGGGTTCAGATGTGACCCAAGTCTTCCATTTCTCTTTTGTGAAACGGAACTGGAGGTGTGGGGAAAGGGGAAGATTCATCCAGGGCTGGGTTGCTGTTAAGACCAACCTAATCAAGACCATGAAAAAGCGTGCGGGGACTGCTGCAAAAATATTAAACATTTAACAAGAGCCCAAGAGAGGTAGACAAGACGCTCTCCGAATTCCTTGATGTTTTCCCGTAGTGAGGTTCTGAGCCAAGTTCGCTGTAACTCTCCTTCCTCACAGAAGCTATAAAATACGGTGTACTAGGAGCCAAGGGAAGGTGCTGAAGGGAAACTAAAGACCTCGTTCCTAATGGGCTGGCCCGGCCTGTCTAGAGCATCCAAGAGAGCTAAAGAACATTCATCAAGTCCCTACGGGTCCATTTCTCACGATGCCAAGTCAGGTTCAGAGGAATCTGTCCGGACTCGTCCCCATTAGAACTCCTGTGTCTCTGAATCCCCCATTGCACAAAGGCACTCTGAGGCCCGCTGTGAGGTAATTAAGGGAAAATATGTGCGGCAAGGAGTAGAAAGCGTTGTAAATGCCTCCCTGGGGTGATTAAATGCTGAGGAGAAGTTGAATAACTACAGCATTCATTTGACGCAAGTTTATTCCAGTGCCAGAAGCATTTCTCTTTCCAATGATAGGATAGGGTTCCTAAAAGGATACAAGTACAGCATCCACAAGCAAACGTTTTCATGCCTTCATCTCCCTCTTGGGAATGGGAGCTGAAACCACTAATCCAGAAATACTTATTCATCGAAGGAAAGGGACAACGGGGGAGGGGGGCACTGAGTTTGTACTTAAGAAATGAGAAAGACAATGAAAAGTTGCTTCAGAACTGGAAATAACTGGAAGGGACTTCAGTACTGAAGAAAGAGGTCCATTTCTTTTTTTTTTTTTTAAGATTTTATTTATTTATTAGGAAAGAGAGAGAGTGAGAGAGAGCATGAGAAGGGAGAAGGTCAGAGTGAGACACGGACTCCCCATGGAGCTGGGAGCCCGATGTGGGACTCGATCCCGGGACTCCGGGATCATGACCTGAGCCGAAGGCAGTTGCTTAACCAACTGCGCCACCCAGGCGCCCGGAAGAGGTCCATTTCTAACTGAGCGGATGCCTGTTCGTATTTCTCTCTGTCATTTTTGACCTCAACAAACCGTCACTCGCTTACCCTCCATGGGTCTCAATTTTGTGCATCTGGAGATGTGGGGGTGGGGACTGGGTGGGTTCTGAAATTCTCTGCATTTCGGATCCACATTCACACACATCATACTGGGAAGTGTGAGTGAGGATGTGGGAGATGAGCTCACTTCCACCGCTGGGAGGATCGCAAGCTGGTACAGTTTTGGAAAAAGGGGGCAGTATGAATAAAGCTGAAAATGCGTATCCCTTCTGACCCAGCAATGTCACTTTTAGGCACGTCGCTTAGAGAGACATTCACACATATGCAAAGAGAGACAAAGATAAAAATCCTCATGCCAGTGTTTGGAAGAGCTCTGAATTGGAAAAAACATAAATGTCTATCAACCGAAAAATAAGAAACGGATAAATAAAATAGGGCCTCTTCACACAAAGGAATACTATGTAGCAGTTAAAAGGAATGACTAAGTGCTATCGGCATTTATATTAATATTTCCAAAACACAAGCTGTAAAGGACTTGGTTAAATTTGTGAAAATCTGAGTAATTATGCAGGATAATGATTATAACAGAGCATAACCCAATGAAATAATAAGATTCATGAATCCACAATATTGACCAAAGAAGAAAAATTATACTGCTGCATTGAAAAGTACAGTGTAACAGAGTCTAAAGCTATTTATGTACATTTTATTTTATTTTTAAAGATTTTATTTATTTATTTGACAGAAAGAAAGAGATCACAAGTAGGCAGAGAGGCAGGCAGAGAGAGAGGGGAAGCAGGCTCCCTGCTGAGCAGAGAGCCCGATGCGGGGCTCGATCCCAGGACCCTGAGATCATGACCTGAGCAGAAGGCAGAGGTTTTAACCTACTGAGCCACCCAGGCACCCCTGTATGTTTTAAATGAATATAAAAATAAGACCAGGGTTCACGTGTGTGTGTATGTGTGCACGCGAAACCAGAGAAAATAGAAGAAAGGAATCATCCAACTTCCTAATGACTGTGGTGTTTGGGAGGCAAGGTGAAAGTCTGTGTCTGGAGACGGGATAAAGGGGATGTCAACATAACCAGTAAGAATGTACGTGTATATGTGTATAAAACACAAGAAAACAAACGTCATTTCTGGATGGTGGAGTAAAGGTACTGGTTATAACATTCTTCTCTGCAATTTAAAAAATCTTCTCAAGGGGCGCCTGGGTGGGTCAGTTGGTCGGCGTCTACCTTCCGCTCAGGTCATGATCCCGGGGTCCCAAGCCCCGCGTCGGGCTCCCTGCTTGGCGGGGAGTCTGCTTCTCCCTCTCTCTCTCTGCCTGCCTCCCTGCTCACGCTTTCCCTCTCAAATATATAAGTAAAATCTTTAAAAAATAAGTAAATCTTCTCAAAATTAAAACTAAAATATGTGAGCAGCGATGCCTTTGGCAAGATAAGTGAGGACCAGCCCCCCTCTCACCCCCCCACGAAGGGCCACCAAGAAACCAAGGCAGCCTAACCTCTTAGGCCTTTGCTATCTAGATCCACTCTGCCCAATATGGTAGCCACCAGCCACCTGCAGCTACTTGGATTTAAAGTCAAATCAAGAAAGGTTAAATAAAATCAAAATGTCCATTCCTCCATTCCTCTAGCCACAATTCAAATGCTGAACAGCCACAGGGGGTGAGTGGCTATTGTATCAGGAAACACACATAATGAAGACTTCTACCATTGCTATAAATGTTATAGGACAGACCTGGTCTTGAGCTAAAAATCTTTCTTTTAGACAATGAGAACATTTTTGGTCATAGTGCTCTTTCCTTAATACGTCCTTTGACACACAGGAAAACCAAAGTAATGACTAGGAAGATTATTCCGTTTCTGGAAGGAATACGTCCAAAGTAATCCCAAATTCCAACTTTGACTCACATAACACATTCTGGTTAAATAAAATTAGACAAATCATTTTTAGAAATCGATCTAGCAATTATCCATAGTTATGTAAACATCGTATTTCATTTTCCCCAAAATTTAGAAAGTAAGAAGATCGGTTGAAGGATAATGAGAGCAGTCTCCAAGCACAACTCTCCATGTGGGTTCCATGGTTTCCCATGAGCCTTAGTTTCTTACCTGTACACAGTATGAGGGACATAGACTTCCCGGATTGGGAATTCCAAAATCTCTTTGTGTGGACGCGTCCGGTTTTCAGGAAAAGGTTTCACTGGAAGCATTTCAGGAGTCAGAGAGCAATTGATGATCTCTGGAGCTGGAGAAATTTCCAGTCTGAGCAAGCCTAAAGAGAGAAAACAGGACCATTTCAGGAAAAATGCTGTCATGTGACCCGGGAATCAAGAAAGACTACTGTTCCATATTTCTTTTATGAAAGAAAGGATGAGTTGTGGGAGTGTAAGAGTTTTGGATTTCCTAGCTAATTTCCTCTAGTTGGAAAAAAAAAATTATGTTCTGATAAAACTTTGGAGATTTAGTTTCTAGAAATTAAAGAGCAAGGAATTGTACAATGAATAAACATGGATCTTTAAGCTTCCTTCTAAAAATACCACATTATAATAGCACATAGTGAACTATTGGTGGTTTTCAAACTGGGTTCCCTGGTACCTCGGGGTGCTACAGAAGTGCTTCAAGACCTATTAGGCTGATTATAAGGAAGATGCTCTCATCTTCTACCAAGGCAGCTCACTTTCACTTTTCTTTTTGTACTAAGAGTTCCATATAATATTTTATTTGGTAAGAGATGCTATTCTGTTTATACCATTATCTGATTATCTGAGAAGTCAGTTCTAAAGCATGATGCTCCTTTAATAGAAACAGAAATATTAACAGATTTTCCAAAAAAGTAGACCAATTCAGACTCTTCCCTCCAGAGGGAAAACCCCACACTTCACTTAGCAAACATTATTTTATAAACTGTAGCATTCAACAAAACATGTGTCTACCCATAAACGGCTTTGGGATGGCTAGAGAGAAAAAGACAAGCTATCCACACCTGGAATTGACTTGACTCTTCTCTGTAAGGATGAAGATCTCTTGTAGTCAGCCAAAAACTTGAATAAGTCTTCATCACTGAGGCGATCCCCCTCCTGCAAAAAGAGAAGTCAGGGTTAGTGTGGAGGCATCACTGGCTCCTGGGGTGGGGGGGCCAACGATTTCCAGGAAGACTTTGATCCTTAAGTTTTACTCTGACATGGCTTTCATAGGAATAAGGATTATAGCCACTGCTGAAATAATTTAGTTCAGCTTCTTGTCAAATATTCCTTCCCAGATACATATATCAATGGAATAGAATAGAAAGCCCAGGAATAAACCCACAATTACATGGTCAATAGACCTTCCACAAAAGAGGAATGAATAACCGATGGGAAAAATACAGTCTCTTTAACAAATGTTGTTGGGAAAACTAGACAGCTATACGCAAAAGAATGAAACTGGACCACTTCCTTATACCACCCACAAAAATAAACTCAAAATGGATTAAAGACCTAAATGTGAGACTTGAAACCATAAAAATCTTTGAAGAAAGCACAGGCAATAATTCCACTGACATCAGTTACAGCAACATCTTTCTAGATAATGCTCCCGAGGCGAGGGAAACGAAAGCAAGCTACTGAGACTACATCAAAACGAAAAGCTTCTGCATAGTGAAGGAAACAATCAACAAAACTAAAAGACAATCTGTACAGAATGGGAGCTCCTTGAAAATGACATATCTGATCAAGGGCTAGAATCCAGAATACATAAAGAATGTATAAAACTCAACACCCAAAAAACAAATAGTCTAATTAGAAAATGGGCAGAAGACATGAATAGACATTTTTCCAAAGAAGACATCCAGACGGCCAACAGACACATGAAAAAGTGCTCAACATCACTTGGCATCCGGGAAATGCAAAGCAAAACCACAGTGAGGTATCACCTCACACTGGTCAGAATGTCTAAAATCAAAAAACAGAAGAAAAAAGAAATGTTGGCAAGGATGTGTGGAAAAAGGAACCCTCGTGCACTGTTGGTGGGAATGCAAACTGGCGCAGCCCCTGTGGAAAACAGTATGACGTTCCCTCAAAAAAGTTAAAAATAGAACTACCCTGTGATGCAGTAATTGAATTACTGGGTATATACCCAAAGGCTATAAAAACAGTAACTTAAAGGGATACATGTACTCTTATGTTTCTAATATCCAAATTAGGGAAGCAGTTCAAGTGTCTATCAAAAGATGAATGGATAAAGAATATGGGTATATACACATAGTGGAGTATTACTCAGCCATAAAAAAGAATGAAATCTTGTCATTTGTAGCGATCTGGATGGAGCTAGAGAGTATCATGCTAAGCAAAATAAGTCAGTCAGAGAAAGATAAAGACCTTATGATTTCACTCGTATGTGGAATTTAAGAAACAAGACAAATAAATATAGGGGGAAGAAAAGAGGCAAACCAAGAAACAGACTCTTTACTATGGAGAACAAGTGGATGGCACAAGAGGGGAGGGGGGTGGGGGGATGGGGGAAATGAGGAAGGCAAATAAATAAAATAAAGTAAAATAAAATAAAATAAAGTAAAATAAAATAAATAAAATAAAAATAAAGACTGCTCCATGGATAGTTGAAAAGAAGAAGCACCCATTCTTTTTAGGATAGAGATTTCAGGGCATCAACTTGATATGCCTCATCAATTATGTTATGTAGTTCTTCTATATCCTGACTTTCATTCCCTATGCTTCCTTCTTTGTTGGTAAAACAGGATAGTAATAGACCCCACCTCAAAGGACTACTTAGAGGAACACACATGTCTACTTAAGACCAAAAGCATTCAGAAGAGTGCTTTTGGGTCTAAGTGTTTGATGAATGCTACCATTCTGTGGGTTGATTTATCCATTTGGTCTATCGCAGGCTAAGCCAGACAATTAAAATTTGCTTCTAGGGACATTGCAGGGACAAGAAACAAGAGACTGACCATAATGCAATTACAACAGATGACTGGATGAAAGATGAGTATAATAAAATAAAGACACCTTTTACAAGGAAAAAAAAAATTCCTTCTGTACCACTCCCAACTTACTGTTCCCCAGCCTCTCAACAAAAAATCCTTCTACTGGGGTGCCCAGGTGGCTCAGTGGGTTAAAGCCTCTGCCTTCAGCTCGGGTCATGATCTCAGGGTCCTGGGATCAAGCCCCGCATCGGGCTCTCTGCTCAGCAGGGAGCCTGCTTCCCCCTCTCTCTCTGCCTGCCTCTCTGCCTACTTATGAACTCTCTCTGTCAAATAAATAAATAAAATCTTAAAAAAAAATCCTTCTACTACATTCTAAGGAAGCCTGCTTGACCAGTACAAATCTAGGCCAAAAGCTTCTCCCCCTGTAACTTAAATCCACAAATGTTTGTTTTACTCTCTGAAACAATAGGGAATAAGGTTACTTCATTATTCAGAGATTTAAAGAGAGAGAAAGCATCTTTCCGTATTTTTTCCCACCCTCATTTTCTTCAGATTTGTCTCGAACAAGCAAAAACACTACTCTCCAGGCGCCCATATGGGACACGTGCTCTGTGAAGGATTCAAGGGCAAGGGCTCTAATGCAATCGCCAGGAAGGCAGGTAGCTAGGTAGCTAAGATACATAAGTAGGTAGGTATGTCTTATTCCCAAGTACAGGTAAGAAAAGTCAGTTAAGTACTTTGCCCCCCACACAAGGTAATACAAGAGAAAGGGTCATAGCCCCAAAAGAAACCCTTTGGTCCCATGCTTCTATTCTGTGTCATGCCACACCTCTCACCCCCAGCACTCCTTTTGCATTTGGGGTTGTTAAGAGGCCCCTGAAATGCTTCGTGAAGACCGCTTGAGCTATGGACATTCTTCCAAAGCAGACTCAGACCAAGTCGAAGTCAAATTTGTTTGTTTGTAGTAAAATATACGTAATATGAACAGCACCACTGGAATCCTTTTCGAACATACGGTTATTAGGGCTAAGTACATTCCCAGTGTTGTACAGCCAGTCTCCAGGACTCTCTCATCTTCCAAAACTGAAACTCTGTATCTACTAAACAACAACTCCCCATTCCCCTCTTCCACCAGCCTCTGGCGCCCATCAGTCTACTTTCCGTCTCTATGAAGTTGGTTACTCTAAGA
Organism: Nasua narica; assembly: GCA_028533885.1. Taxonomy (NCBI): domain Eukaryota; kingdom Metazoa; phylum Chordata; class Mammalia; order Carnivora; family Procyonidae; genus Nasua; species Nasua narica. Next base: position 8,763,133 of record CM052813.1, read on the forward strand.
AGTTCTCTGATTTTTAAATAACCTTGATATCTATTGAACTAATAAAGAGAACGATCTGCAATGGTCACCCTCTATGAGCAAATAAATATGGGAGAAAGGTGGAAATCCTACAGATGGAATGGGGGCGAGAAGGACAACAGCCGGGCTGGGAAACCCCAAGACCGAGGGGAAAGGGATGTTTCAGCCAGATGCTTTTCACAGCCCAATAAATGAACTGACTATGATTGTTCAAAGAGAGAGTTGGCCTTAGTGGGAACAAACCCTTCTGTCAATGAAATGAGCCAACACTCATTTAGCCCTTGCTATATCCCAGGCTCTCCGAGAAGAGCTTTACACACCCCAGGCCATCTAACACTCCCAACTGCCTCACGAAGCAAGCACCGTCATTCCTGTTTTGCAGATAATGACATTGGAGATTGATGAGGTTAACTAACTTGCTCCCTTAATCATTACATGTACTTCCCCTCCGGGCTCCGACCCCTCTACTATTCAGGGGAGAAGTTCAGACACCCTGGAATGGGAAGAGATACCTGCTTGAAAAAGCTGTTGACAGTCATGGTGGTGGTCTTGTAGTTGGATCCGACCCCATTCTCCTCCAGAGAGAGCGCTCTTTCAGAAAGCCTTCTAGTCTGGGACAGAGTTCTCCGCTCACCCATGGAACTCCTTCCTGTAAGGAAAACAGTCGTCACGCGAAAGCATGTCTTTCTGTGGGAATACACGGCAGTCATGAACGTTATCATATAAAAGCCAGGTTTTACAAAATGAAGTACTGAAGCATAGTTGACCCTCAATGTTATCTTTGCTTCAGCGTACCTAAAAGAGAAGTTTAAAGTCATGAAACAAGAACATGGCAAGTGGCCATCCTTGCTTTGGATGAAAACTTCCCTCCACTGGCCATACCTTCCTCAGTGCCCCCATGGGAACCCCTGGTCTTCCTCTGCCCAGAGTGGAGAAGCCATGAACAGCCGCAGACCCCTCCCATGTAGAGATCAGTGGAGGCCACCCCGCAGGACCCAGAACTGCAGCCAGACTGCGTCTGCAGATAAGCTTTATTTAGGCAATACTGTTTGCTTTTGTTCTATTTTTACATTTGCACTCCACTGGGAGAGGGCTGTAGTCGAAGGCCCCTGAAAGCATGTGGGGCTGTGACCCAACCGTGCCAGGGTCAGCCTGTGTATGTTCTGAATCTGAGGGTTCTTCTGCTCTCCCCAGGGGCACCAGGCAGAGCAGAATGGGGGTGCTTGGCTGACCTGTCCAATAGGGATTAGAACCCCGAGTCACACCCGCACGTGGGCTGGGACCCCGATGCTCTGCTTAGTTATTTGTTATCCCCTTTTGGGATTGAGGTGGGCACCTCGTTGCTTTTATCATGCAGAATCAAGGGGTTCCAATGCGAACGGCCAAATTGCTTCGAACCTAATGTTGCCAAGCCCACTCTATGAATATTCTCTTATCCTTAATTCTTTTTTTTTTTTTAAAAAAGATTTCATTTATTTGAGAGACAACTTATCCTTAATTCTTGCTGTGATGCTGAATGGGAACTTTTTTCTTTTGTTTTTAAGATTCTATTTATTTATTTATTTGAGAGAGAGAGAGAGAGAGAGCAGGCGGAGGGGCAGAGGGAGAGGGAGAAACAGATTCACTGCTGAGGAGAAAACCCGATGCGGGGCTCGATCCCAGGACCCTGGGAACATAATCTGAGCCAAACGCAGACGCTTAACTGACTGAGCCACCCAGGAACCCCTGAATGGGAACTTCTTGCCACCATTGCCTGCCTAAACTTGCCATACCGCCCCAGTATTATACACTGCATTTTCTGGTTGCTTCTTAAGAAGCAGTCTCTATAGTCAGGTTAATTTATCCTTGACCTGGAGATTACCCTATGGCTGAATTACCCAGTTTATGGTACCCTCTAAAATCTGTGCGTAATTCTTTTCAAATGAGGCTACCTGGATCTACATAGAAGTTGGCATGAAAAAAAAAAGTTGGCATAAAAAAAAAAAAAAAACCACCCCACCTATTGCGGTGTGAAGGTCAGGATGCACGTGAGCGAGGTTTGTTGTGGGTAAATCAGAAATAACCCAGCAGTTCCGACCAGTAACTCACAACAGTAATTCCAGAAGAGCAGCAGCAGTGAAAAAATACCTTCCCTTCCAGTCCCCCATGCAAGGCGACATTTGGGAAAAGGCAGGGCGTGGGAATACAGGAGAAACGTCAACAGCCTCACATATTTGCTGGATACAAAGACACTCAGGACGAGAGATACTCTACCACATGTTGGGTGGGTCAACTCGAGAACTCTGAACCTTCCTGAACTTCCATACCCGAACTGTTCAGGAAATTAATGACTCAGATCCAGGGAGAGGTGACGAAAAGGAGAAATACGCTAAATAAGTCGGAATAGTAATTAAATATTCTTTTGGTATCCACTTTTTCATTATACTTGGAAAAAAAAAATTTGTTTTCTCAGGGACTGGAAATTTTGCTGAGAAACCTGAGTTTTGTTTTTTGAAGCCTTTAAGAGCCAACCATGGCAACATTGTTTAACCCACTATAGATAGCTATTGTACTTTGTTATTTTGAAATTTTTACTTTGAAAGGGAGGCAGCTCCTGAAAATTAACTTTTTATTTATTGTATTCTTTTTGAAAATTAACTTTTTATAGTGTCAAAGTGTCCTGAAATTTCCAACCAAAAGTTTGACTATACGAGTATATTTAAGTTCCACAAATGTTCATGATAATTGTCTTGGGGATCACCATCCAATCAAGCATTTTTAAGTCAGTCATAACGATGTTTCATCCTATTTGTCTTTTTCTTTGTTTCTACTCTCCACACCTTACTGCACCCTGAGTCCCCATTCATAAGCAGCTGACCTCAGATTTAGTGCACTGGGGACCCTTCCCCTTCCCACTGCAGTTGAAAATCTTACCAACCATGGACTCCACATCGGTTACCTCCCTGTCCAGGGTGGAGACATTGAAGAAACTTGTTAAGCTTATGGGAGCCCAGGCAAAAGGCATCCGGTATTTCCCCAAACGCTGGCAGAAGCCTTCAGCTTGAAGTTTTAGTTTTTCAATCTTTTCTTTACTCTAGAGGAAAGTGGAAGGACACAAGCAGAAACAAACAATATGGCGCCAACATCAAGTCAAAGATCTCTGCCATGAATATGACAGCCATCTCCAAAGTCCCTCCCCTACTAATTAAAAAGAGTGAATGGGCAGGAAAATGATACAACTCAGGCCAGAATTCTAGCTGACAAGAAAATACGGATCAGAAATGGAAGAGTTTAAAGAAAGTCAACATTCAATTATTAAATACACTTTCAGCTAAAAAAAAAAAAAAATCCAAGTCTTGTTATACCAGCTAACCAATAAGTGCTTTTAGGGGCTAGCTACATGACTTGGATTTGCACGACAAAATTTTGGAAGGAAACATTTTACAAATTAAATGCCAAACTTTCAAGAGAGCCTCTTTTTCAGAAGTTGCCTTGGGAAACTCGAGAAAAATCAATAAAGTTGCTTAACCACATCCTTATTAGGTTGATAACACTTCCAGGGTATTCTTTCTGAGTTCAGAAGAGAAGGTAGTTTTTAAAAAATAAATGCCCTGAGTTCAAGAAGTCTTATTTGAAACGTATGAATCTAGAGTAGGATGCTGATTAGTCAAGTGTTCTTCTAGAAAGGATGTGTTTTAAAAGTCACGTTGGAAACCTTTGTAAATGGGGGCTGAGAAAAGGTGTCCTTTTCACAGGCTCCGTACCTAGGCTGTCCCAGTGAATTTATGATGTGCAGAAGTCTCAGCCTATTTCCAAATAGCCACGCCCAGAAAAGATATTTGGAAATTGGCTGGGACTGTTGAGAAAGCCCAGCAGAGCTCAGGCACCATTGAGTTTTGTGAGGTCTCTGCAGCTTTCCCAGCCCGGGTCAGGAACCAAGACACAGGATGTGGCTTTTGTCCTAGCCAAGTTTTTTTAGATACTGGTGTATATATCATTTGTTGGATTCAAGCATTTATTTCTTTAAAAAGTTATCAATGACCAGCTTCCCTTTCTTCTTTTTTAACACACGATTTATCAGTGTCTCATGCGGGGACGTATTATGGGCTGAACTGTTTTGTGGAACTTCCAAAAAATAGCTGCTTATTCTAAGACGTCACTATTTAGTAACAGCCAAAGTGTCATACCTTTCCACCATCACCTTCTTTGATAACAATGTATGGTTCGGCACAGTCTCCAATCTCTCCCTGCTGAAGGACTTTTTCAATCTATCAACAAAAATAATATTAAAGCAAAACTCATGAATTATATCCATATAATGGCATCAATGCAACCATCAAAATGAGGTTTTGTTACAGTACTTGATGACAGGGGAAGATGCTCATGCTGTCTATTTTTTGATTAAAAAATTAGGGTGAAAAAAGTTAGCATGAAGAGTATTACATGGTTTTGTTAAAAAAAAAAAAATCATACAGGCCGATCTAAAGGATGAGAGTAGATACACAGCAAATGTTAAGAGTAGTTTTCTTAGTAGGGTGAGATTATGTGCTATTTTTATCTTCTCCTTAATGCTTATGTGTATTTTCTATTTTTAAGCCATAAACATGCATTATGCTTACAATAAAAAATGTAATAAAAGTTATTTTATAAAACAGAACCCATGAGACATATGTAAGAAGTGAAAAGCTCATTTTCTTTATTATTGCTTACAATGTAAAAAAGAGATATGGCCTCCATAAAAGTCAGGTTGGGGACCAAAACCTTCCACAAAATGAATAAATGAACAGAATAAATTATCTGTAATTGTCTCCCTTGTATTTCCTATTAGGGCCGCTTCTCTGGATTTAACAGACAAAGGTAGAAACTGAAAGGTATGGAATGGGGCAGCTTTTCTCTTGGCTAACTGGCTGGAAATACGAATGAACACCACTCCTGTCAAGTATCTTCTTCCATTTTGCTTCAGGCTGGCTAGAAATGTGGCCACCACATTTGCAAGAAAGAAAAGGAGAGACGTGAAATTTCCCAACCCTCTGCTCCAAGGAAATGTAGCTTCACTTGGAGGTTGAAGAGAAAAATAAGCGGCGTTAGTCCCGTTAGACTTTGTTGAGATTGGACGTCAGTAGAGACGTTCCCTCAAAATGAAATCTGGGTTAACGCATTCCATTAGGTGCACGTTCTCCGCAGGCGCTGGCAGGTATCAGGGACAATGTGTTTAGCCAGAAAAACCCTAGTGATGGAGGGTGTTCTGTGGCGTTCTTTTGTTCTCACAAAAGAAGTTGAAAATCCCTTCTCAGTGCCGCAGCACGAAGACAAGGCTGGTTCCCTCCGAGGTGCCCCAGGAGGAGAGCACAGACCTGTGAGTTACAGAGGACACCGTATTACTGTTAGTCTGCTATCGTTCACTTGTTCCTTCATTCAGAAAATGCTGCCTGAGCTCCTTCTAGGGGGCGGCTGCTGGGGAGGGAAGGGGGTGAACAAGACACGCCTGATTCCCATTCTACTGAAGCTCGGAGTCAGGAACTTGTAGCGCAAATTGGAAGAAGTTAGTTTTTCCACACAGTCAATGGATAGAGGTGTTTAAAATGAACTTTAAGCCGAGATAAAGGACCTTTTAGCGGAGATCTTGAAGCACGGGCTTCAAGCACTAGTATGGGCAGCGTGGAACCCACAGGACAGGGCTCTCCAGAATCTGAAAGCGAGAGACTCCAGATCGAACCGGACCAGCGGAGACTATTCCCTTCCCTGGTTGGGCAAGGGTAACTCCAGGTACTTCGTAAGAAGGGCTGCAGGCTGCTGGGAAGGCTCACTGTATGGTCCCTCGTGTTTATGTGTGAAAGAAAGCCAGGTGTCCCTTGGACCATGGTGGGTAGAGGAAAGGGAGGTCGGGGAATTACCAGGGGATTTTTGTCAGATAAAGAGGCTGCCCTCTGTCCTATTCAGGAGGGGCTGGTTCAGGGCCTTGCATGTTTATTTTTAAAGTTTTAAATTTCATCTTTATTCTCCATCCCTCGACTGACGAACAAAACCTTTAAGCTTGGCTAATCCCTTAGAGCAAAAGTATATACAATTTTAAACTAGGAAACACTACCTAAAATACAGTTAAGAGCCTGGTGTTCAGCCTGGGAAGAAAAATAAGAAAGAACTCCTCTTTATTGAATGACATCTGCCTGGCTGTGTGAAGTAAGACACACCATTTATCTGTAGAGAGAAAGAAGCAATAGTGACACCATGACAGTAAAGGAAGTCAGAAGCGAACCAGGGACTGTCTTATTGAGCTCTGAATGTCTTCACTATATCCAGACAATGGACAGAAGATTTGTCACTGCCTAATGAATGCATTTCTACATTTGAGAATTTGGGGATATATTTAGTACAAACAGTAACCTGTAGGTAGCCGCTGATACGTAGTAGACTACAGTGGATTCACTAAAGCCCAGTCATCCCCTAAATAGAGCCTGAAGCAAAACTTGGCTCTATGGGATTAGTGTTGGCGTCCTTGGGTTTCCAGGCCGAGAGAACTTTGAATGGAACCACCTGGAAGGTGGTTCTAGCTTTCTTCTCTGTGGGTCTAACTTTCCTTTATGTCTAACTAAGTGATACAGCAGTGAAAAGGATACACGTTCAGTTTGACAACAGATGTGTCTTTTTAGCAACACAATTGTAACTTTACTCCCTCCTAAAAGCTTACATAGATTCTCCAACACAATTGTAACTTTACTCCCTCCTAAAAGCTTACATAGATTCTCCTCGAGCAACAGTAACCTTTCAGAACCTTTGTAAAATGGTGGAAAGGCTGCGAGAATGCAAAGACACCTGCCACTTGTCACCTGACCTCTAAGTCACTTGTATTCGTTGGAATCTTTAGGCTGCTCTCTCGGGATCATGGGGCAATCATTGGGATCCTGGAAGTAAAACACTGCGCTAACTAGAGAATGTTCCAAACCTGGAACTCTGCGTGGACGTGAAATCAAAAACCTGTTTTGTTTGGTTTTGTTTTGTTTTTTACAATTTTGGGGTAAACAGTCAATACAACTAAATATTTGGCTTAAGGTAAGTAAATTACCCAATATTTGTTGTTAACCTCTAACCATTCTGGTGTGTCGAGAAAGCCTCTGGTTTTCTTACACCAGCAAAGAGTACAGCCGACAATGCAAAGTCCTTCTACTTGGAATTGTCCCAGATTTTGAGTTGTACCACACATAGTCGTAGTCTGTGACGTGGTGATATAAAGGGACAGTGAAATTTGGAAACCACAGCCCACACTTTAAATTGTCAGAGCCTGGACTTGGGAACATTTCTCTACAGGGGTCTAGAAGAACATGAACAGTATTAGGGAACTCCCTCCAAGATTTCCTCCACGGCAGCTGAGGGTGGGAGGACCACCGTGGGCAGGAATAAAGCCTGTAATGGGCCAGGCTTTCTTCTGCAATCACAACTGCCCACTGAGGGCAGCATTATAACCCCCACTTTACACATAAGGAAACGAAGGCTCAGCAAGGTTAGATAATCACCCAAAGTCCTATAGCTCCCAAGTTGCAAAGCCGGGATTCCAAACCGAGACTGTATGACTTCCAAACCCAGAGCTGTGCTAGCGTCCCATACAGGATTTGCTTGAAAAGGAAAAGGGGCCAGTTGAACACAAAACAAAGCCAGTCTCACAGAGAACATGTGGATACATTCTGACCTCTCTTTCACACCAAATGTGCTCCGGCAGTAATGCAACAAGGAGAGCTTCCGAACGCAGAATGTGCAAACCAGCTGTGCTCAGTTACCTTGACTACCAGGTAGATGTCGGAGGATGGGTAGGTGACCGAGAACACTGCAGATCTCGCCTGACTTGATGGGGCCACGGAGGGCGTGTGAGCACGCAGAAAGCCTTTGAACTGGTCAGAGTTCAGGTCACAGTGAAAATTTTCTGAGATCTGTAAACAAGTAGCAAGGCGAAAAAGAAGTCACCCCTGCTGTTCTCTTGGTCTACGCGTGTTCAAAGGGTAAGAAACCCACAGAGAAATGTTGCCCAAGGAGTAAGGGTCTTCAGTGACACGGATTAGGATCAGTGGTGGTAGAAAAATCTGATAATGCATTTTGTCGCAACTTCCAGATATTTTGGAGCTGTTGGAGAGATGTTCCTCAAAACATTTACGTTTTTAGTGTCCCATCTGTACTTCCTGAATATGAATGATGTGTTGGGTACTGCGGCAAAGAAGAGCGAGACCTTGTCTCTGCCCCACAGTCGGTTTACAGTCAAGAATGAGGAAAAAGGCAATTGTGCCGCTAACTACAGTAGGAGCCAGAGATAAGGGACTGCACTCGTACCGAAGAGTGCCGTGAAAGTTCCAGAAGGTGGGAGATCACATCTGGTGGGGGGCGGTCAGGAGGCATGTGACATGGAGGTCCCTGGATGGGGACAGATGGGCAGAGCTGGAGGGTGACGGTTCACTGGGGAGAGAATACAGCGCAGAGAGACCAGAGAAAGGTCTCAGAGCATGCAAAGCCTAAAGCGAGTGGAGCTCACAGTGAGGACTCTACCTTGACTCTCCTGGCTGACCCCGAAGAAAGCCGAGCATGGAAGTTCAGGAGTATATTTTTCATGGTGCAGGTGGTGAGGCCCCATTACAGATTCTGAGCCAGAGTATGACAGGCCAAGCGCTCCCGCGCTCACCAGCATGGTGTTAGTTAGGAGTCACTGGGTAGTCCGGTCTCCCTCTCACCGCTAAGAGTCATAGCTGAGAACTGGATGCCCAGCAGAAACAACATCCTTTGCAGGTGGAGTGAGCATGTGCCTAGGTTCTTTCCAGGGAACTGTGGGCACAGGGGCTGTGTCACACAGCGGGTAACGACACGTATGGGGGTGAGCGTGGTCCAATGTAGAGAATTGTCAGATCCCTGCGTCGTATACTCAAAACTAGTATAAGAGTGTGTGTCCCCTGCGCTTCAACAAACAAACGAATGAAACACGTCCAGCCCTCCCCCACCCATGTTTTCCCTTTTAGAGGAGCTACAGTGGCAGTGACAAGAGGGACTTAGGGAGGGCGCATACGGGAGATGGTGGAGCTCTGCCAGCTGGGGTTCTAGAAAGACCCAGCAGCAGACCTCTGCTGAGCTAGCACCCCACCCCACCCCACCCTGGATTGCTAAGAAACCAAGACAGAAACTTCTTTTTTAAACCAGAAGTTCTCCAAATGTGGTCCCCTGCCCAGCAGCTTTAGCATCACCAGGAAACCTGTTAGAAATGCAGATTCTCAAGCCCTCCTGTCCCCGCTGGGCCTCCGGAGTCCGACCCTCTGAGGGGAGCCCAGCCTCTGGGATGTCACAAGCCCTCCTCAGGATCTCTGACACCCGCTCAGGTGGGAGAATTACTGCCTTACACTTGGGAATGTAGGAGTTAGCAGTTTTAGCAGTGAACCTACCCTAGCTGATGCAAATCTCAGCGGTTATGAATGTTTATCCAAGAGATACCCACTTCCTTAAATACCAAGAGGTGAGGGGTCAAGGTGGCAACAGTGCCCTTTGTGGCTGTGTTGTTTTTGTCCTCCTCTGGGGTTCCCAAAGTGACTAAACAGTAAAACACTCCTGGAGAGGAAGCTGAGGTACTCGAAATCTTTTTCATTAAAAGGACATCACATTCAGCGAGGTCTTCACCTGATGGCAAATCATTACTCTTCCTGCACAAGATGCCTTCCATCCGTGTGGAAACCATCTCACAGGGCAAAAACTCCCGAATAGACCTAACATTACATATATACCCGGGCTTCTCAAAAACGTATTTAAATTGCCTTGTTTGACGTCTCATCCCACGTGCTGCAATTCCTTTTCTCTCTTGATCCTAAATAGTACACCACCTCCAGCAGGCTTTCCCTTTAAGAGTCTCCCAAAACATAAATGACTAACACTGCCAGATCATTCCTGCAAAAACTGCCCAGGCAATCGGGCCGGATGTGTCAAAGGTCATTTGCTTTCACATGTGCTGTGTTTTTGCTGCAGAGAAGTGAGACCCGAAAACCAGGAACCCCCCAAATCGTGAGCAATAAGTGTGCCCCCTGGGGATCGGGTGTTCTTTGCTTCCTTACCTTTTTCCTTTCTTTAACATCGTAGAGGGCAATGCTGGCAAACAGAGGCTCAATTTCTATCTCAAACCTGTCAGAGAGAGAAAGAAAAAACAGGGTTTTAACGTAGATGATTTTGAATTTGCTGAAAGTGCCGAGCTCTATAAACCGGTTAAAAATGTATGTCGTTCCCCAAAATATTTGGATAACTCCACACAGATGAGACTCATACCAGGATATTAGTGGAGAAAGATGGGAAATTGGTGGAAAATTCCTAATCACTGGGGATCAGGGTGGATGGCACCTTCTCCTAAAAACTACGTGTTGGGGGCAACGCAAGGGAGAGAGGGCAGAATGGCGGCCACAGCGGGATCCAATATGGCCCCACTTATCGCTGTAGATGCTGCATTTTCTAATGGTAAAGCCTCTCTCTTAGGTAAAGATAGTGTTCCTAGTTTACCCTTTACTACTAGGGTAGGAATCCCTATTTACTCAATTCTAAGGGAAAGGCACTTCAGAGAGTCAAAAAAACATAATAAAGTTCTGTTGCTTTTACATAGATTTATAGTGGGACCATTTATGTGGGTGAATGTCTGGCCTTTCCTAATTTCTCTGCCAGGGGAGCTGCTGAGTTGTTGGGGCAAAGAGCAGAGCATTGCCAATAAACGCTGAGCTGTGGGGACCCAGTGAGAGCTGGAACCATAGCAGCCCTAACTGCCCATTCCCCTTGAAATGGTGGGTTTGAGGAGACTGCATACCCCAAGCATAATCCTTCCACATGTTACAGGAGACACATGAAGCACAGATGCACACGTCCCAAGTTTCTCAGGCTAACAACTCATGATTTAGGATCCCGCTAGCTGAACCTGCTAGCAAGAACCAGGCCCTGGACCACCATTACCTCCGAAGTCATGTAAATTAGGCCAAATTTTGTTTCAAGGCATGTGTGAGAGGATGGCCTTATCCCTGGGTAACCTTGTCTAAAAAGAAGACTTTTTTTTTTTTAAGATTTATTTATTTATTTGAGAGAGAGAATGAGTGGGAGAAGCAGAGGGAGAGAGAAACTCAAGCAGACTCCATGCTGAGCCCAGAACCCAATACAGGGCTCAATCTCATGACTCCCAGATCATGATCTGAGCCCAAACCAAGGGTGGGATGCTCAACCAACTGTGCTATAAGGTGCCCTAAAAAGAGCCCAGCCTTTTCTGATCACAGAACTTGAGGTTTTTTCCTACAGGTGTATCTCCAAGGGTAGTCCTCAGAAACTAGCATTTTGAGGCAAATGAGGAGTTCATCAAAATGTAGGTTTCTTTGTCCCCCCTGAGATCTAGTGAACCAGAATCTCTCAGAAGAAATGATGGTGCAAGGTTTCCCCAAATCTGCATTTAAAACAAGCTCCCCAAAAAATAAAAAATAAAAAAATAAAATAAAATAAAATAAAATAAAATAAAATAAAATAAAATAAAACAAGCTCCCTGAGTGGGCGCCTGGGTGGCTCAGGTCATGATCTCCAGGTCCTGGGATCAAGCCCCTCATCAGGCTTCCTGCTTCTTTCTCTCTCCCTCCCTCTGTTCCCCCTGGTTGTTTTCTTTCTCTCAAATAAATAAAATTTAAACCAATCCATCAGTCAGTCTCTCTGAGTAAATTTGATGATGCACACTTGTCTCACCAGCAAGGAGACTCCTCTGAGCTGAGGTTACTTTACACAAGATGGAGTTAAATCTTTTACTAAAAGATTTCCCAACATTAAATGCCAAAAAGAAAAATACTTTGTTGCCATCCTCTTTTTTTTTTTCCTAGGGGCTACAAACACTTGCAGATTCGACACCAGCCTGATTCTTTCTACCTGCTTGAGGCTTCGTATTTCTCAAAAGCAGAAGAGTGACAGAGATCTCAACAGATTCTCAAAAATTCCCAAGCTGATGAAATCTATAGTGGCCGAAATAGAATTCTGCACGTTCATGTCAACGGAGAAATGGGGTCTTTAACATTACCATTACATTTTTACTATTCATAATTTTGACACTGTAGGTTTACTTATAAGAACTTGCTTTTTTCTTTTCTTTTCTTTTTAAATCTGGTTTATTTAGAGTAGTTGTAGCTGGGACAGTCTCTTTGGACCATTGCCCCCCTTGCAGGTGTATGTTGATATGGATGCTATTTAAGACACTTGAGTGGGCCAAGTGCACTGGGAAAACACCTTGATTCTACCTGATTCCTGCTTTGGCAATGGGGAAAAGCATCTCCAGAAAACTGACAACTTTCATTAAGAGAAATCCAAATGGCTCTGTTTGTTTGTTTGTTTGTTTGTTTTGATAATACGTGTCTGTCTTAGTGGCCATGTTTTCCCAGCTGTGAGAACTGCTGCTCTTTATTTATTGGAAGGATCTAGAAGGCGTGGTGGCAAAGTGACATCAGAAGGGAGAATTCCTCCGATCCCGAACAGCGCGTAGTTACTGCACCTACGAGGGGCCTGATGTGCATCCTGTGGGGGTGGGGGAGAGCCTCAGACAATAGGGGGACTTCCTGAGCAACGCAGAGGAGACCAGCGGCCACTTCCACTCAGTCCTGCTCGAGGCCCAGCAGACTCCCACTTCCGGGAGTCCGGGAGTCAGCAAGGGTTAGAGGCTGCCTTTTGTAGCCCAGACTTGATAGAGAGCTGGTTTATAAGCTAGCTGCTCATCTCCCTGTACAAGACAAAAGGCCCTCCCTCCCCTCCCCCTGCTGGTAGAGATGGCTGGGGGGAGGGGTTACCACATCAAGGGAGCCCCCACAACTTGGGTGAGCAGCTCTGGCTGCTTGTGTTCTCAGGAGAGGATCTGGGGAAGCTTTAGAATGCATTAGAATCACAGAAGTTTAGGGCAGGTAGGAACTTTAAGACCATCTGGCAGAACAACGTCATTTATCCGTAAGAATTAAAACACCCTGAGAAGCTCCCAGGGTTGAAATACAGCTTGAATCCAGAATCCAGGTGCCCTAATTGCAAACCGGGTACTGGTTCAGGGGTCCATGAATTGACTTTAAGAGACGAATGACCCTCCTAACGAGGTATGAAAAAATATGCTCATGTATTGTTGCCCGGATAGAGCATTTTACAACTGTATGTTTTCGAGAGTCTGTGATTTGAAGCTGGAAGAATTCTCGAAAGGAGACGTCTGCGAGAGAGGCATGCACACACTTCCAACTGGATATGCAAGACAATCTGTTTGCGTGCTGGATTTATTTTGATTTATTTTGATTTATTTAGTTCATACATTTCAATTTCTCATTTATGTATATTGGATAATGTATATAATATTTTTATCTGCATGTATAAAAGTACACGTATACAGAGGACAGAGGACTTTCTCCTACTCTAAAAGTAAACCATCAAAAAAAAAATTGGAGAAAATTGATGTAAAGTAGATGTGGCAAACATTTGGTGCACCAGATGAACCTGGACGGCAGGCAGGCAGTTGTAGGATATTTAAAAAGGAAACGAGAAGGTATGTAAGAAATCAGGAAATCAAGCAAAAAATTCTTAATTTCCAGCTTCTTTTGAAAAAGCAAAAACAAAAACTGGACAGTTGGCCGAAATGGGCCTGTGTCCCTGGATGGCAAGAGCTGGCCCTCGCTAGCCGTGGGGAATCCCTTAAAACGGTTTGCTAGAGTCCACACTGCTCTCTGGTCCTCTGGGGTCCCCTGGCACTCAGACTGGGTTTTAGTTGCATTTAACGTTGTTGTTTCAATAGTCAACAAAGAAGTCTCTGGGGGTGGCGGGGTGGGGGGGGACCCTACTTTGTAGCATTTTCTCATTTCTATGTTGTAAATATCCTACCGAGGCCAATTTCAAGCTACAGATGGACGGGCGGTCACTGGACACAGAGCTGGGAAGAGAAACGTACCATCAGCTCTCATGAATTAGAGCGGACTCCAGTACACCATTCACTCCTTCTCAGGTTTTTTTTTAACCCCCCCTGCACAGCTTTCCCTGTCCCTTCTGCTCCGTTCAGTTACGTTAGACGACTAACTTCAGGGTGTGCCTTCCCTGCGACTCAGGAGGGGACCGTTCTAGGCTTGGGAGAAACAGAATCTGGGTCTAGCTGACTCCACACTCTGCTCTTCCCCTCCTGTCACAGCCACACACTGTTCCAACGGCGTTGGGAGACCCTCCCCATTCCAGCTCTGTCCGCAGAGACGCGGCTTATGTGGAAAAGGCAAGGTAAAGCTCCGTGCGCTGGTTAGTACGTTTGCCGCGACTTACTTCAGGGTCAGCACCTTGACCAGTATTCTGTTCCCCAGATGTTCCTTAGGACATTCTGGTACCGGACGTATCTCCACGGCATCCTCCTGTTATGAATCACATGGCAAAGAAATCATGAGTGAGTTTCCATGACAGGTTCCGGCTGGAGTGAGGCCAGGGAAGGGAAGGCTGCTGCCCAGCGCTCAACCTGCATTTGTCTTCTTTCTTTCTTTTTTTTTTTTTTAAAGATTTGATTTATTTATTTGGCAGAGAGAGAGAGAGATCACAAGTAGACAGAGAGATGGGGGGAAGCAGGCTCCCTGCTGAGCAGAGAGCCCGATGCGGGGGCTTGATCCCAGGACCCTAAGATCATGACCTGAGCTGAAAGCAGAGGCTTTAACCCACTGAGCCACTCAGGCTTATTTCTAATGCCTTGTTGCTGCCTTATTTCTAATAGAAAGATAACACTTGGACTTTTATAAGAGGGTTTGTTATTTAGTCCCAAGCTTCCAAGTCAACACTGACCACAAACAATTTCTCCTGTCGGAAAGCGAGGCATTTAAAACAAAGAGACAGAGGAAGGAAGGAAGGAAATGGGAACACGAACATGACTGAGTAACATCCACCAGATGGCATTGCAAAATCCTATACCTATTGTTGGTATTGTTGGCTTCTCTTTTTCCTTTTTCTTTCTTCTTCTTCTTTTTTTTTTTTTTTTCTTGGCTGTTCTAAGTACACATTCAGAAAATTTCTCCTGCCAAGGTTTTCCTAGTAAATAGTGAGTTTCAGACTTGAAGCCCGAAGAGCTCAGAGTAGCTGGAAGTCAGAATAGCTCACAGCAGGCTGTACGTAAACCACCAACACTCCTAACAGAGTGTCTTTCTCAGTTGACTGTTTTCTTAAACAGATTTGAGGCTGAATATATAGACTCTACACGTACAAATCGAGCTAGATGCTTGCTGAAGTTCCAAGTACAGGACACTCAGTCATGACACATGAGTAAGGACTTAGCAATGACAAATACAACATTTTTTTTTTTTCAACCACATTTGGGACTCTAGACTTAAAGAGAAACATCAAGTCCCTAAGGTAACTTTTCACATTCCAATCTGAACGATCACAGGATCTTAATTATTTTCACGTACGCAAAGATAACAATGCCAAGCCGTGAAAACTTTAATTCTTGCTCTTGTAGTAGACTATCCACACACTGGAGGTCGGCAGCTCACAAGGGTCCAAAGAATAGAGTCGGGGCTAATTATATTTTCCTGGGCTGTAAAGGATGGGAGTTTCCTCCCAAGTACCCAACAGCAATGGTAGCATTTTTACAAATAGCAGTAGAATCACTTTTCCGATAACTCTGCACCCGGATTGGTGAAACAAAGCGGTGAGGTCACGTCTACCCTAACTTCTATTCTCCAAGGCCCAATCCTGCGTTGATCAGCTGGCCATCCTGCCCGGTGGAAGGGCTGGGCTTGTTTCCAAGGAGGCCCTGCCCAATGCCCACACTGGGTTCAGTTCCCTCGGAGCAAGCTCGGATCACTTGCAGGGTGACGAGAGCAGACACATCGAAAACGGAAGCCCCTGCCATTGGAGAAGATATTCAACATACATTCGTGGGTTTCTAAGGCTACCTCTCTGGTCTGGATTTGAACCTTGGGGATCCTTCGTTAAAATCTCTTCATTGGGAAAATGTAAACATCCACAAAATTGGAGAGAAAAATGTAATGAACCACCTTTACCCATCACGTAAGTTTCAACGCGTTTAACTCGTGGGCAACCTGGTTTCACAACTCTACTCCCACTTACTACCTCTCCCCACTCAATAGTGGATTACTTGGCAGCCGAGCCCCAGACATCATATAACTTCATCTGCAAATCTCTAAAAGACAGACTTTTAAAAATGCACAGCTGTAATATGATGATTCTTAAAAAATTAAGTCATTTCTTATTGTTACTAAATAATTCCAAATTTCCCCAACTGTCTCCATTTTTTTTTTTTTGCAGTTAGTTTGTTAAATCTTGATCCAAACAAGGTTTGCATATTGATGCGTTTCCTGTCTCTTCTAATCTATATGCATTTCTTGAGTCTTTACAGTTACCTGAAATTGGAACTAGTTTCCAGAGAAGGACAAGAGAAATATGAAGTTTTAATTGGATGTCTGTTGTTTTATTTTCCTGAGTGTATTTAGATATTTAGAGAGAGAGGCAGAGACAGAAAGGGAGGGAGAGAGAAAGACAAAGACAGTAGGAGAGATGTTCTTCTATCAGTTGACCCCAGAGATCCTGAGACCAACGCTCCATCTGCCCCCTGTGATGGCATTATGGGAATGGATAAATCCCACCCCCTACCACCATTTTGTTTCCTTAACTGACTTTTAGTTGAGTTCTGTCACTTGCAGCCTAGGGAGTCTGAATGCAAACTTATCTGTCATCCAGAGGACATTGGCATCTTTTTAGGGACCAACACATAGGATGCCTTTCAGAGAACCGAGGGTGAATCGGGCAAAGAACTCACCTCCTAGAGGCTTGGCGGTTACGTCCTACCTTTACCTCTCCTGTAGGCTCAGTCATAATTTGGATATAATAGCTCACCTTTCTTCTCATTCTCCTCGCCAGAAAATAAAGTCATGGTAATATTAAATAGTTTCACTAATGTATTTCCCCCACCCCCCCAAAAAAAAAAATCAGCAGAGGCGATCACTTCAAGGTAGCGAGAACTTTTGCTTACTTCCACAGGACTATCTTGGGAGAAAGTTCAAATTACAAAGACAAATGTAATTTCGGTGTGCATGAGCTGCAGAATATTAAAGTCCAGTGTAGGGGCCCTCCAGCATCTTAGACATACCAATTTAGAGATAATTGGTACAATAATTACACAGCATTCCTCTCCACTCCATAAAGCAGGCCTATCAGGACCTCTGCTAGATTATAACTTTCAGTTCTCAGCGAGTTTCTGCATTGTTTCAGAGACCATAAAACAAAGTTCCTTCCTCAGAGTCTGTGATTCTTCTTGCGACCAGTGCAAGACTGGACATCCTCCCATTTAATCCCCTGACGGGGACTTCAGGGAGCTGACGTCTCACTGAACGTGTCCTCCTCACCCTTTAATTGTTTTCCCTCTCCTGGCATCCACTTGGGGACACTTTCTTACCTACGGGCACCTCCCCCATGGAACTGGGAGGAAAAGGAATGTAAGTGGAAATCAAACCTGTCAGGTTACTATTTCTTGACAAGGCTGATAAAAAAAAAATTTAGTTTTATATGGACACTGAAAAGTTATGATATACAATGCGGTTGCTCATATCATCTTTGCGTTTCAATTATGTGTGCTCATACACCAGGCAGCCCGACGTAGATAAGTAAACGAGCAAACATAAGGTTTGGGGTTAAGCGGCTAGGATCCCCATTCTGTACTTTAATTTGCCTGTTGAACCTTGAACAAGTTACTTAACCTCCCTCCTACTCTGCAATCTGAAGAATGGCGGGGGAAACACTGCCCAGATTATTCATATTTATTTTTAACCTGCCTCATTCAGAAAAGGATTTGACGCCACAGCAAATGAAATAAATAGGTGAGAAAACCAAGGTATCTGGAATATAAGGGGAAGGAAGGAAGGAAGGAAGGAAGGAAGGAAGGAAGGAAGGAAGGAAGGAAGGAAGGAAGGAAGGAAGGAAGGAAAGAAGGAAATTCAAATAAGTAAGCCACTAGATTGAGTAGCTGCAAACAGGAATTTGAGCCTAAGTAAAGACTTGAGGAGAGCCAATCACAAGAGGCATGGTCTCCTAAGTGTTCCTATTTCCCCAGTAGATGCAACTTCTCTGAAGGCTTGAGAGACAATTTCCCTCTGGATCCTCAATGAAGCAGGTGCTGGATGAGGAGGGGGTCTGTGTCCTTGATAATGTTTGCACGGTGGACAGCATATCACATCTCATGACTGCTGCCTCCCTTCCCAAGCTTTCTGCTGACCAGCAGTAAGCTCCTCTCAGGGCAAGTCAATTGCAGCAATACAATGCCAGGGGGTGGGGGCTTCACAAAGTTTAAGAAGCCTGCTTGATTAGGGAAGCATTAGGGAATGCTCTTCCTGCTTGATCCGAAAACTAAATTTCTAACACTTAGAGGCATGGACGGATGGCTTATCTCTTTAGCAAACATGCCCCCCAAATTGTGGATTTTGCAACTGAGCTTTCAATAAAATTTGGACAGCAGACCTCCTGCCATAACCAGTTTTGCTAAGAACCAGAAGTAGACATTCTGATAGACAGAGCCTTCCATTAAGGATGAGGAGACTAAACAGGCTTGAGTCATGGTCATTTCCCATGCCATCCATCCGAGAGACTTCAGGGAGCGGCCGCAAGGCAAAGCCTAAGTGATGGCACTGTTCTCAGTCAGCTCCAACGTATAAAGAAGTGGGCCACCAGGATCCTGAAGTTCATGCATTAAGAGCACAGCCATGATCATTTTAGGCTGGCATGTTTTCAAAGTGATTCTCTTCAGGTTGTTCACAGAGATTATTTTTTAAAAAGATCTTAACTTAATATCCAAGTTCAGGTAATGCCCATCTTGATGGGTTAACTGCAAAACAGACCCCCAAATAACTGAATGGTTTGACTCACTGAGTGAGATCACTACCTGTAGACCCTTGAAATGTCGGTTAGATTAAATGAGACATAAGTCAGTGAAAGTGTTTTGCAGAGAGCAATGAAAATTCTGAGTGTCATTACCAGAATCTCATTGGCAGGACTGATTAATACCTGAGTGCTATCCCACAGGCTTGTCCTAGTGAAAAGAACGGCCCAGAAATCGTACGACAAAGCATCCTTGACATGACCAACGCTGGGATTCTCCTGGAGACTGTTTCCTCCCTGAAACCCTCCAGTGTGGAGAGGGCCGCACCCACCTCGTCCACCGGCGGGTAGAGGGCAAAGAGCTCGGCCTGCCGGTTGGTCCTCCGGGCCTCTTCATTCTGCTTCTCGAAGTCCTCGGCACTCACTTGTTGCAAGAGGTTCTCCAGCCGCTGATCGGGCGGCAGGCTGCGGAGGTCGAAGCCACAGGCGGTGAGGGGCCCTTTCCCAGACACGTCGCACAGCACGTTTAAGTGGCGGGGACGCGCCTGCAAGAAGAGACCCATCTTGTGAGAGGGAGATGCTGGGTCTAAAGGGAGAACGCAAGAATCAGGCAGGTCTCCGCCCTGCACCCATGCGGCGTTGCAGAATCGGGCCTCAAGTTGCTTCTGAGCAAACTGGGGGGTCTGACAAAATCCACAACTTTGCTCCCTGGCCTGAATATCCTAAAATCAAAAGTCGCCCTCCCACCTGGAAGCAGGGAATTACTCCTCGGATGTGGATAAACCGGTCCTTGAGGGAAGGTTTGAAAGATAGCACTGTGTTCCTATTCGGGGTGGGGGGGGGAGGTGTTGTCCTCTGGAGGTGAGGAGTCACAACTCCTGGGAACCTGGCTCCCTTCTCACGCTCAGGCAGAACGGAGCTGGGAGAGGAATCTGGACTGGGGTATGCGAGGCCCTCGTCCTAATCTCCCCCTCGGAAGCTGGTTTTTGAAACTGGGAAATAAGATGGCCTGAGAGGAGCCTTCCAAATTAAACCTTACGGAAATTCTCAGACTGAATACTCTGCTTCTGAAGACAGGGATGTAGGGCTGGGAATAGTCTTCTACAGGACTTTAGTAATCGTTATAGGGAAAAGTACTGGGACAAACAGCGGAAAAGCCCTTTGCTATTCAAGGGGCATCCCCACTTTTAGCTGCAGTGGGTTTGAAAAAAAAGAGTCTGAAAGCTTTCACAAAGCGGATGCTTTATTCCCTTAGGAATGGTCCAGTAATGCAGAATGGCAAACCCAACCAACCACTTGGCAAAGACTATATAACCACAATCAGTGATATATCGTAAGAATATAGATAAACTATTATAAAGAACTATGAAATTAATAGTAAAATGTTCTCCTAAAGTTCTACTAAATGGACGTGCTACTATAAAATTTCTCTATAGTATATCCCTCCTGTGACCGCCATCTACGTTATAAAAGTGCTCCTCTGCTAGATGATAAATTTTACCGAAGTGAATGTGCTAGCAATAATCAATATTAGTACTTTCATTACTGATACTTTTTTTGGCTTGGAATTGATGAGAGCCTTGGGAAAATGAATTGAATTTACCAAGTTTCTTTGAAAGGACGTCAATATTGATAATCTCCAGAATTCATCCCAAGGGCATAACTGGACAAGTGAGCAAGGGTTGTGAGGACAAGAGCATCTCTGGAACGTTGCAGTAACAAAATAATAGAAACTGTCTAAACATCCCCCCAAAGAAGCAGCATTCAAAGATTTGGGAACTTTCATCTAATGGGATGCTATGCAGCCATTTGAAGAACACCCAAGTAAACACGTATTCACTGGGAAAGAAAGGTGATCCCAGCACAATGTATTGTTAATATGAAAATGGCAGGTATACAGTATTATGCATAATATCATCTAATTTTTATGGAATATACGTGTACCACGGAGTTGCACCGTAAATGTACAGAACTTGCGTACATCCAGGAACTTGGCCTCCCCGTTTCACTCAGAAGGTGCCAAGATTGGGAGTGACATGGAAGATGATGCCGGTTGTCTCACCGTCTGAGCATCTCCACTGCCTAACGCTTAAGAACATACCACGTTTGCGTAACTTGGCTCTACAACCTAGCTGATGACTTAATTGAGTGCTGTTAGCATGCCAGATGCGGGTGCTGCATGGGGCTGGCAGTCATTTATCCCTGGTCTCTCCGTTCAAAAGTTCATCCTCTGTGATGCTGGGCCTGGCCCTCAGCGGGTCACATTTTAGCTTTGCCACCATTCCTTTTGGGTTCTGCCAGTAGGGGGCGCTAGACGGAGTCTGGACGGCCGGAAGAGGGAGAAGGGGCTGGCTCCTCCCTCTTTGGTGCAGCCAAACAGTCCTTCCTCCTAAGAGGTCCAAGTCCAGAGTCCCAGACCCTGTGGGGTCTTTCCTTTGAGATTGCAAAGACACCATCTCCAGCTAGGTCCGGCCCCTCCTCAGAGACTTGAGAGTCCCAGCTCTAAAGGCTATTCTTCGGAGCTTCTAGGTTCTGATAACTCCAAACTCTTCCCACCAGACCCATGGTTCCTGAGTGTGGTCTTCAACCAGTAGCCTCAGCACCTCCTGGGAACTGCTAATTAGGAAGGCAAATTATCAAGCACCACCCTGACCTAATGAATCAGAAACTCTGGGGTGGGGCCTAGCACTGTGAGTTCCAGCCCTCCAGGGGATTGCAATAATAAAGATCCAGTTTTAGAGCCTCTGCTCTGGGCCCCAGCCTCAGGATGGCCTGCTGTTTGCAGCTCTTATGATTTCTACAGGACTTGTATTTTTCCCATTTGGTTCTCTCGGTCTTCCCACATTGTTGAACCAATTCCCTACATTATATTTCTTTCGTTGAGATACTTGGTGTGGCTTCTGTCTGACCAAGACAAGGAAAAATTCAGTTGGTCATGATGTAAAATAAAAACTGAATTTATTCAAAATTACCCATGAAAAATCCCTTCAAAATCTCCTACAGAGTGCAGATATCCTGAGCTTCGGGAGGCCCACCATAATCAGCCCTGGCACTGATGGCTGACTGAACTCATGGAACGTAGGGCTCACATTAAGTCGTCAACTGGGTGGTAGAGACCACATTGTTGGAAAAATAAGTATTATTTTAAAACTCACTAGAGTCACCATTTAGCGTGGTGAGATGCGTATAATGGGAGTGCCTGAAAGCGGACAACTCCCAGATGCCCTTTACATTTCAGAAGATGCTCTATAAAACTTGACCAAATTTCTTCCCCTTTGTTTTATTTTTCCCATTTATCAAATGGACAAGTTGGACTAGAGCCCTGGCTTTCTAAAAAAATAATAATAATAATAATAATAATCGTGGTAAAATATACAGAATGTAAAATTTACCATCTTCATCCTTTTTTAGAGTATAGCTCAGAAGTGTGAAGTACATTCACGTGGTTGTGCAAACGACCATCCACAACTCTTCATCGGTACCCATCTGGACTGCAAGTCTGTGCCCATTACAAGATAATCTCCATTCCTCCCACTCCCGACAATCACTGACAACCAGCAGTCTATGTTTGGTCTCTAGGAATCTGACTACTCCAAGGACCTCACATAAATGGAATTGTATAATTTTTGTTCTTTCATGACTGGTTTATTTTACTTAGAATTATGGGCACTAAGGGTGAGCTGGCATTGACCTAAATGCTTTACACATACTAACTCATTTAATACTCAAACAATCCCATGCGTTAGTTACTATTCGGTGTCATCGTTACGAGTGTTATGGACTTGAATGTTTGTGTCCCTGAAATATTCATGTGTTGCAATCCTAATGCCTAACGGGCTATTGGGAGGTAGGGCCTTTGGGAGGTGATCAGGTCATAAAGATGGGGCCTTCATGAATGGAATTAGTACCCTTACAAAAGACATAAGAAAGTTTGTTCTCTCTCAGTCTCCACTGTGTAGTGATACAACAAGGTGTCTGCAAACCAGGAAGAGGACTCTTACAAGAAACCACATCAGCTGACACTTTGATCTTGGACTTCCCCACCTTTGAGCTGTGAGAAATAAATCTGATTTTTTAGTGACCCCAGTCTATTATACTCTATTATTCAGCCCGAGTTGACTAAGACTGTTCACTTTCCTTGGGGTGCCTGGGTAGCTCAGTGGGTTAAGCATCTGACTCTTGGTTTCAGCTCCAGTCATGATCTTAGAGTCATGAGATCAAGCCCCGAGTCAGGATCCACATTCAGTGAGGAGTCGGCTTGAGATTCTCTTCCTCTCTCTCTGCCACTCCCTCCCTCACATGAACATGCTCTCTGTCACTCTCTCTCTCTAAAATAAGTCAAAAAAATTCTTTTAAAAAAAGACAGCTTCCACTAAATAATTAATAAGTACTTGTTATAGAAACTGTAAAAATGAGAAAAGAATACTTTTTAAGAAGATACAAGAGTTCTAGGACCCAAAGATATTAACTTCTTTTTTTTTTTTTTTAGATTTTTATTTGACAGAGAGAGGACCCAAAGATATTAACTTCTTTTTTTTTTTTTTTTTAGATTTTTATTTGACAGAGAGAGATCACGAGCAGGCAGAGAGGCAGGCAGAGAGAGAGGGGGAAGCGGGCTCCCTACCGAGCAGAGAGCCCGATGCGGGGCTCGATCCCAGGACCGTGGGATCATGACCTGAGCCGAAGGCAGAGGCTTTAACCCACTGAGCCACCCAGGCGCCCCAAGATATTAACTTCTATATTTCTGTAGGCATATCTTTCCTACCAAATTCAAGAGTTTGATTCTTGATTTTGGTTTAACATATTAGTATTTCCCATATTTTCGACATTCTCTTCTAAGGTTTCGGTGGCTACATGATTTTAACAGATGCACAAAGTATATATGCTCAACTACTCCTCCACAGAAGTTCTGCCCGAGTTTTCAAACTTTCCAGTTAACCACAGCTGTCCTTTTCTAGAGCAATCACTCAAATATATTGAACATATTGCACCAGATTCAAAACATCACTTTGCCTTGTTAAACTCAGCTATTTTCCACTTTTTCTGAAAGAGTTTAAATATTCTCAAACCTAAACTAATGTCAGAGAGTTGAGATTCAAAATTGGAAGAGATCCAGTGCAGCCCATCATTTCCCATTGAGTGGACTCAGGGGGTAAAGTGACGTCCCCAAGATCACACAACAGTTGACCAAGATGGTGGGCAAGGAGATCTCCTAAGGCACTACTCCATTTACACCAGCTGGTTTCCATACCCAACACTCCTTTTGAATGTAAATATCTCCTAATTTCGCCTTTCCCATCCTGAAATGTCATGTACAGAGGATATAACTCACTTACATACATATATTTTAAAAATGACCTCAAAAAAATTCAACAGAATGAGGAAATAAAAGTAAAAATTATAATAAAATGAGATGGCTTTATTATCATCCCTGTTTTCTGGGGGAGGAAGCCCAGAGAGGTTAATTATCCTGCCTGGGGTGACAGAGTTAGTATGTGGCAAAATCACAAAGAGAATCTGGGCAGACTGGCCTCACTCCTCAGCCTGTCTTAGAGGCACCACAGGGTCTCCTAAGGAATTGTTATGGGGGGAGGGCACCCCCCTCCAATTCTACCTATTTTCATTATTGAACTTGCAGGTTCTCATCTGAACACCAACTTCTACAGCTACAAACAAGTTTAAAAAAACAAAAACAAAAACCCACACTGAGTTAGACGGTAGTGATCTTTCTCCTCTGACGTTCTCTGAGTCTAGCCCTTTCTCTAGTTAAAACACCAACAACATGCCCTGGGCAGAACAACCCAGTAACCTGGTAACCATGTTTGTTGCTAGAAAATACCTGCGTGCTTGGTTCATGGTCCTCCAAGGACTCTGACTCAAATGTCTGTTTCTGAAGCGTCTTGTGAAAATCTCTCCGGGATCCAGTCTTTTTAAAGCCGCAGATCTCCGAACTGCCTTGGTTTCTTTTTTGTTGTAGTTGTTGTTACATAATTTAGAGAGAGAGAGAAAAAGAGGTATAAACACATTAGATTAAAAATAAAAGCAATGGCTGAGAGCAGATACGATGCTGAGAGATCTTGCAAAGAGAGGACCGATTGTAACTCCTCACATCTAATTATGCACCAGGCCTAATACAAGGCTCTGCTGTAATGAGATACAGACTTGCCTCCTGGCTGGCTCGTTATTAAAGGCAGGAACAGTCTGGGAAAATGCCACTTCGGAGGTGTGGTCATTTCAGCTGCGGGGTATTTGGCTCTGAGCTGATGCTAAACTATGACCCTAGTGTTAAGAGGCTGGAATAAATCTAGCAATGTGCAGAACGGCAAATAAAGATCGTTTGAAGATAAAAATAGAGGAGAACTTTGAATGTCCCCATCAGTGTGCTTCACAATGAATTAGAAAGGCAGGGCATGGTTAAGAAAAAAATAGAAATAAATGATGGAGAGGCCGAAAATCTCTGCTAACGGTCTCAGTCTCCACTCGGTACATGCCATTAAAATTGGGTTTCAAAGCTGTGTAGCCATGAAAAGGGTTTAAAAGATAAAGGCCAGCCCTGTCACTGGAGAAAGAAATTAGACCATCGTGGAAAAAGCAACAGATAGAGGCTTTTTCACGAAAGGCCGTTTTCTACCAAGTGTAGAAACCAACGTGCCTATTCCCCGTTTTTATGACTCAAGGTCTTCTTGGAAAAGAGGCTGCAAAGTCAACCGCACAACCACGCGGCCCTTTGGTTTGACTTCTCACGCTATTAGAAAACCCCCTGAGCAAGGGGGTAGAAGGATATGAAATGAGTGAGGATTTATTAGGCAGATCGAATGGCAGACAGATAAAGCAGGAGATGTGGGAGCGTTACTAGCAATGATCCACATACGGACTTTATAACTCTTTGGGAGGGTGAAGTGTTGGGTTATGCACAGATTTGGATTCAATAAATTGTCGTTGATTAAGTTAATTAAAGAAGAAGAAGAGGAAGAAAAGGAGATGTCCCAGTGTTGTCTACAGAGAGAACAAACTCTGTCCTTAGATTTTATTGTACTCTCAAGACAAGCAATTTGAAAGAGACAAGAAATGGCGCCCAAAGAGGGGCAAGATGGGCTTGGTGAATAACTCAAGTCAACGTCTCCTATAAATGGTCATCTTCAGGGTCTCTTGGTCCCTTGTACTACCCTGACCCCAAACATGTATTCACGGGGCTGGGTGAACAGCAGGCCAAATGGGGAACTGAAAAGAATAAGTAAATGAGTAAGGTATACTCCGAATAAGGAAATAAGAGAAAACATTGAGAAAAGATTTCAAGAGAAATATGCAGAATAGTCTCAGGCTTGGAATTCCTAAAACCCAACAAAATAAATGAAATTTTAAATACCATCTTGTTCATAAACATCAATTAGCCAAAAGTATTTTGGGGGGACCCCTTCAAACAACTCCTCAGAAGTAATAACTACTTAAAATATTTAAGAAAATTATGTTGGTTCCAGTTGCTATAAGTGTGCAAATGGCAGTGTTAAGAAAAGCAGATACATCTGTGAGCAAAATTTATTTTCTATCATAATATTTATTTTCAATGAACAGAGACCTTTGAGAGAGAGCCCCACATAGGATTTCATAAACCCGTTAGCTTCTTCCTTTTTTTTTTTTTTTTTAACCTGTTAGCTTTTTAAAAGTGATTCTCACCCATATAAACTTCCCCAGCAACACACATGTGTGTGCTGGATGGGTATCTTTGTTAGTGCATAAAATGGCTTTTTGGGACTCTCTCCAAGAGTTCAAAGAAAAAGCTAAACGGAATATGATGTCCTGGGGAAAAGTACCCAACTCAAAGTAGCAGTAAATAGTGAGCTGTGTCCTAAGGTTACTCTGGTAATTACAATACCCTGAATCTGTGGCTGTTTTTCCCAAAGGATCCAATTTTAAGAAGGAAAATTCCCAAAGGAATTAAGTAATATAAATTAATTCTAGGGGTGCCGGGGTGGCTCGGTGGGTTAAGCACCCAACTCTTGAGTTCCACTCAGTTCATGATCTCCAGGTTGTGATATCGAGCCCTGTCTCAGGCTCCTCACTGGGTGTGGCTGTGGAGCCTACTTAAGATTCCCTTCCGCCGCTCCCCCTGCCCCTCCCTGCCTCTAAAAATTGATTAATGAATTAATTCTAAAATTGAAGGCAAACAGTGAATTAAAACAGCTTTCACGCTTTCGTATCTGCCCTTGGCCTTTCTTTGGACTTGTACACTCCAAAGGGTATCGATGCCAAAGGTTCAATGTCACGTGTCTCCTCACAAGGCCACCTGCTTGGGCCACAGAAATAAAAATCAGGAAGCAGCCTAACTTGAGACCGTGTGTGCCCTGGCAACCAGAACTATATGTGCCTTAGCTTTTTCTTGTCTCATGAAGTATACCTATTTCTGAGTATTTACTGACAAGCGAAACACACACACAATTACAGCTCTGCACTTGCCCCCATCATCCTCAGTTACTTCCCTCAGTGCCTCTGTTTCTTCATTGGTGACGTACAAACACGAGGTGAATTCTAGGATATTCGCCCAGACTTGACATTTTATGAGGAAAAAGTTCATACACTATATCTGGAAACATTCAAATCAATTTTCTTCCCAAGACCTTAGATAGGGGAGAAGTCAAATTTATTTGGCTATTGCTCTTCTGCTATTTGATGCAAATAAATGCTTGCTTTCTTTTTTGGTCTTCCATCGTGTAAGAACGTTTTCTGGAGTTACTCAAATGAACCCCAAAGACACTGATAAATGAGCATTAAAAAAATGAGTCACAGAATGGTGTTAGAAGTTCCTTTCACAGTATATATATGCTAACTCCATAAATGCGCCAGCCCTCAGCATTTGGGGGATGGAAAGCATTAAGACTGACGTTTTTCATGGTTGTGTGTTTGAAACCAGAGCAAATGTTTCTCCCCTTCCTCATTCCAGATTTAGCATCTACTTCCCCATTTTGAAGTCTCAGAAAGTCACAAAGCTCCCTTGTGGCAGCAGGGGTATGGATGGGGGAGAGGATAAGGGCTGGCAAGGATGTAAAGATGACTCATTTTAAAAGTGCCAACCATGGAAGACAGAAACCACCACTGAGTAGGTAGTGAGGCTGCTGGCTGAGCGACATTGGCCCCCGGAAACCTGAGCCTCACCACCCAACATGGGCAGCTGAGCCAAATAAAGCCATGCCCCATGTTGAGCCTCTTTGCAGACGAGAGAGAGATAAGGAAGTGGGTCAAGTGGTAGAAAAACTATTCTTAAAATGAACAAGCCTATTGCTTCTCAAGAGAACTGCATTCCTTTTCTCCAAACACTACTATTGTGTATTTGGGAACCACCCAAAGACCAAACACATTTATTTTTTAGAAAGATTTGTTAATTTTAGAGAGAGAAAGAGAGAATGAGAGTGCAAGCTGGGGGAGGGACAGAGGGAGAAGGAGACAAGCAGACTTCCTTTGAACGGGAAGCTTGATGTGGGGCTCGATCCCAGGACCCTGAAATCATGACCTGAGCTGAAATAAAGAGTTGGATGCTCAACCAACTGAGCTACCCAGGCACCCTAAGACCAAACAGATTTTAAAGACCCAAGTCTTCAGAGGCAGTGTGGAGTGGAGGTTGGGATCAAGGTTCAGATGCTGCCTCCTTATGTACTGGCCATGAGACCATAGGCAAGTGACTTATCTCTCTGAGCCACAGCTTCCTTGGGTGTGAAATGGGGAGTAACACTGCTCATTTGGAAAGTCTGTGTGATGACTGGAAAACAATACACATACATCTTCTTCTTGTCTTTCCTCCACTTTCCTTTCCTTCCTATCCCTCCTGTACAATTTGGCACTAAAACCATCAGAACAAGGTATTCCTCCATGCCTCAGGATGGGGAGTAGGTGAGGAAGGCCAGAATGGGAAGTTGAAGGTCAAACAGGGTGAGAATATGCAATAGAAAGGGGCTGCCTGGAATGGACACTCAGAACCCACATGGGGTGAGGGGGGCGCCCAAGCCTGGAAGAGCCTGGAATGTGATAACAGAGTAGACATTCTGTGTAGAACAAGGAGGGCATGCACCTGGAGGGGCAGCCTGCCAAGGGTGTCTCTATGGTGCAGGTCAAGCCACACAGCTGGATGGTGCCCATCCAATAGGGGCAAGCCTATCACAGCGTGTCAGTGTCAGAGCCAGAATATGAGGAGGAAGGTGACTGTGTAGGGGTGGGGGCTGGTGTTGGCAATGGTTACATATCAGAGGATCAGTCAAGTAAGCAAACATAGTAAGGACAATAAGAGTCACCTTTTTCACTACCTGAGAAAGGCTAAAAATATGGAAAGGAAGAAAACTAGAAGGAATACTCTGATGTCGTGTTGGAATTGCATGTATCAATGTGAACTAATGGTTTTCAGAGCACATGTACGTGTGCACACACACACACACACTCCCTACCTCTGTTCACTGAGAAGACACGGGAGAAGTGACACTTTAATAACAACGAGCACACTCAATACCTACAGCTTGGTGTCTAAGTACCACTTTCCATCTAAAAGGAGTCAAAACTGTTTGGAGAGATGACTGATTCCAGGGGGGAGGAAAGAAAAGTTTAAGATCAGCTTGGAATATCTTGTGGCAAAAAGCAAGGATGTGACCGATAGCTGTTTGAGGGCATGTGAAAAGATAAAAGGGCCAGTTGGAGGGATTCACACTGGTCAAAGCGAGGACCATCTGAGCATCAAAATAAACCACAGAACTGGATTCAAACTTACTGAATAAAATAGGAAACTAGGATTCAGTATTGATACAAATAAACTGAAAGTCTGATGAGGAATTGGGCATTTTACAACCATTAAATCCAAATGGAAGGATTATTATGTCTAAGAAAATAACTGCTTTGATCTCAAGGTCACGAAAGTCAAGAAAAGACTCAGGAACTGTTCCAGAGTAAATAATGCTAAAGCCATGTGACATCTAAATGCAATGCATGCCTTTCAACTAGGTTCTCTTGCTCTAAAGGGCATTTCTTGGGACATCTGGTGAAAGCAAAATAGGGTCAGAGGATTAGACGGTAATAATGTATCAATGTGAATTTCCAGAATGTGATGGCTGTATGCTAATTATGATGGAGAATGTCCTTGTTTGTAGAAATTACACACTAAAGTATTCAGGGGTAATGGAGAATTAGGTT